>OY740717.1:93933796-94533796 GCA_963513945.1 Hydrotaea diabolus | reverse complement strand
AACTCTGTTTAAAGTTACGACCAACGACTCAGAATCTCGGAAGTAATTTTTAATGATTTCCAAACGTTTCTCGTAAGTGAACTTCACCATGATGAAAATATTGACTTCGACGTTTTGACACTGAATGATCATTACAAATGTTTGAGAGTGCGTTGACATAATGATACGGAATTGTTATGTGTCATTTGTTAAGAACAAAGTAAGCAGATGTTATCTGCGGCCTCTTTGGCTATGTGAAATTCATAAATTGGCAGAATTTGGTCATGATCTCAAAGTGGCCGCAAGAGGATGTATGCTTGTGCCTCTACCTCAACGGCGAAAACAAATCGATTGCGAGTGCACGAATCACATCAATAGCTTGGTTATGGTCTGCTACAGCAATGGCTTTTTATTGTTAAATTATTAGGACATATCCGGCGTTATATGAAATGCAACACTGTTTCCATGAAGTACCATCTGTTATTAGACTACTGTAAAATTGTGAGAGAGTTTCGTCAATTAGATTGTGTTCAACAGCTGTTCAAAACATACAACTTCGTGGATTTTGTTAAAGGTGGAAAAAGTGAATGAAAAAAATGGTCATTAAACTTTAACGTGATAATGTACGGGTGCAGTAGGCCGTACCTCAAAAAAAAAAGTTCACCATACACCTTCGAACATAAAGTAAGTAATGCAATTTAGTTTCGATTTTTTTTCTGGAGTCCTCGTTTGACTGCGATTGCTGAAAGACGTCTTTTACGCAAAACTATACAAGTTCCCTTTTAAAGTTTCAAATAAAAACAACAAATACTATCCATTTAATATTTGTGACATAGTCATTAACGGATTAGTGGTTCGCACTCAAACAACAATAAAAAGTAAGTGCACCAAGTGTTTGTACATTTGGTGAATTAAAAACGCACGCGCAAACAACAACAAACATGACTGCACTTGATGCTGACGTTATGAATTTGAGCGACGAAAGTGATGAAGACGAAAACAACTGGCAGCAGGTACCAGCAAAAAGAAAGCACACAGAATCGCCAAAAAAAATTGCAACAAAAACGTCCACATTACGAGAATGGTCCATTATCATCGAATCGGTTTCTAAGTCTAGCAACAAAAGATGGAGAAGAAGTAAGCGAAGGAAACAACACAAATGAAGCCGTAATTCCAAACCCACCACCAATATTCGTCCCAAATGTGGAAGGCATCAATAAAATGGTTACCAAATTAAGTAAGATTATACCGAATATAGATTTTAATTCTAAATCTTTGAGAAATATTGAAGTAAGGTTAGTAATTAACAATGTAGAATCTTACCGGAAAGTTGTTAATCATTTAGATACTATTAAGAAAAACTACCACACCTATCAACTCAAACAGGAAAGAACATTTAGGGTTTTTATTAAAGGGCTTCATCATTCAACGCATATATCCAATATTAAGGCATCGCTATTGAGTAAAAGGTATCAAGTTAGAAGTGTGCAAAATATCATAAGCCGTACTACGAAAGCACCGCTCCCCATGTTTTTTGTTGACTTGGATCCTAGCCCGAATAATCAAGATATATATAAAATGAAGTCCTATGGAAATGCTATTATTGAAATTGAGGCTCCCAAAAAATTTTACGACATTGTTAAATGTCATAGATGCCAGCAATTTGGACATACAAAGTCATATTGTAGAAGGCCATTTAAGTGTGTAAAATGCGGTTAAGGTCATCCAACAACAGAGTGCGTCAAAGCTCGTGAAGTTCCTCCTCAGTGTGCTCATTGTTCGGGCAATCATACGGCTAGTTATCGGGGATGTTCAGTTTATCAAAACATGCTGAATCGGAAAACTAGACAGGTGTATTCTTTAAATAATCCACAAGAGACCTACAAATCATCATTTAATATGCCCGAAAAGTCATATACTGGGCAGCCAATGACATATTCGCAAGCGTTACGTGGTACTGATTCAACAGAAAATTCCTTATTGCATAAAATAGAAGCTATGATATCTAAACAAATTGAGCTGAAAAAAACTAGTAAACATGATGTCAATGTTGATGAGCAAGTTATGCAAATAAACTTAATAATAGCTGAATGGAATGCCAGTGGCATTTTTAATTATTTGAGTGAAATATAAATAATTATCGAGTTACATTAAATAGACATACTCTTAGTATCCGAAACCCATTTTACTAGTAAATCTTTTGTTAAGATTAAAGGTTTTGATATTGTTACTGCCAACCACCCAGACGACAAAGCTCAGCTGCAGCTGTTGTAATCAAATCCAAACTGAAGTACAGCATATCTGAATAGTTATCTGCAAACAACTTCCAAGCAGCTATACGCGGTATATCTGCCACCGAGAATTAGTGTTAAATGTGAGAAATTCGAAGATTTTTTAAAAAAACACAAATTCACAAATTCATCTGTTCTGGAGACTTCAACGTTAAACACCCCTGGTGGGGTTCACGATTAGTAAATCTGAAAGGATCCGAATTATATAAGTGTGTTGTAAGAAACCACTATAAAACATTATCAACAGGATAGCCGACATACTGGCCAAGTGATCCCTCAAAAATTCCTGACCTCTTGGATTTTGCAGTGTACTATGGAATTCCCGATTCAAACTTACACATTACCTCATATAATGATTTGAGTTCTGACCATAGTCCCATATTAATCAACTATAGGACGATCTCCAACAAGCGCATACAAAAAAAATCTATTTTCACATAAAACTTATATTGAAGCTTTCAAATCATGGACCGATGCCAACATTTATTTAAATGTATCAATAAAAGACGCTAATGAATTAGAGGAGGCGGTTGACAGTTTTACAAATCTGATGCAAAAGGCGGCAATAAGATCTACGCCACAAGAGGAGACAAACTTCTCTTATGTTTATATCAGTGCTGATATTAAAAAACTTGTTAAACAAAAACGACATCTCCGCAAGGTTTGGCAAAGGACAAGGTTCCCAAAAACCAATTTCAACCAAGCTGCGAGCTATCTTATAATGCGACTTAAGGCAATAAAAAATGATTCAGTGGCAAACTATCTACGTTGTCTTATTCCAACAGGTACAAAAGAAGACAGTTTATGGAGAGCGACAAAATATCTGAAGCGCCCACAAAAAAAAACGTCCCCATAAAAGACGCTAATGGTGATTGGGGTCGATCGGATACTAGAAAAGACGATGCGTTTAAAACCTATTTGGAGGAAACCTTTTTACCGTTAGACTTTTGTACCGCCGCCTAGACCAACAAAATTAAAGATTTCCTGGACGCGCCATATCAAATGTACAGGCCAATTAAACCCTTAAGCTTTAAAGAAATTGTAAAGGAAACTAGTAAGCTGTACGGCATGATAAAATTGATGCCAAAATAATTAATTCCTTGCCAAAGAAAGAAGTTATTTTTCTTACAGTTTTATTTAATTCTGTTATGAGACTATCACATTTTCCTTCCAAATGGAAACTTGCCAAAATTATAATGGTGTTTAAACCTAACAAACGTGAAAATTTACTTAATTCGTATAGACCAATTAGTTTATTGCCCATACTTTCAAAACTATTTGAACGACTTTTTCTAAAACGAATGTTTCCTATTCTTGACGCTTTGAAAATATTGCCCGATCATCAGTTTGGATTTCGGCAAAGTCATGGGACGCCCGAACAATGCCACAGAGTCGTAAAGACAATACGAGATGCACTGGAAAACAAACAATATTGTTCGGCAGTATTTCTGGACATCAGGCAAGCTAAAGATTGTGTTATCTACCCCCTATTACCTTCTATTAAAGTAGTATCTACATGATAGATGCTTTTACGTCAGCATTAACGAGTGTAATGGGTCCCGTATTATACACAATTTTTACATCCGACATACCTACAAATACTGACGTACTTATTGCAACATATGCCGATGATACGGCAATTTTAGGAACACACCTAAATCCAGCGGAGGCTTCTAATGCAGTTCAAAGGCAGCTTGATTCAATTCCAAACTGGTTAAATAAATGGAACATTAAAGTAAACACAGACAAATCAACTCATGTAACATACTCTTTAAGAAAGGAAAATTGCCACCGTTAATGTTAAATAGATCTGACATTCCCATAGCTGAAAGCGTAAAATACCTTGGCCTTCACATTGATAGAAGATTGATATGGAAAGAGTATATCAAATTTAAACGACACCAACTAAATATAAAGACGAAGAGAATGCGTAGGCTACTAGGATCTAAGTCACAACTAAGCCTTGAGAATAAAGTAATCTATACAAAACAATACTGATACCAGTGTGGACCTACTATTTAGAGTTGTGAGGAACTGCTAGTAATTCCAATCTAGAAAAATTGCAAAGATACCAAAATAAAACACTAAGATTATTAGTTAACGCGCCATGGTTTATAAGAAATGATAATATACATAAAGATCTCAATATGCCTACTATCAAAGATGAATTAAAAAAGCGTAGCGCTAACTATCTCGATAGATTAAGCAATCATTGTAATATATTAGCCATTAGTCTATTAGATGATAGCGATGAATTGAGAAGATTATAAAGGTTACAAATTTTAGATCTTCTTTTTAACATATACTTAAGATAACCATAGAATGAGCTATTATGTCATCAATATAAATGTCAAATCATAAATACTCGTACGTGCTTGTTATGTTTATTGGAACTTAACTTTCTGTTACTCTTAAGTATTATAGTAAATTTGCTTATTATTTCCTCTGTAAATAGATTGCAAATAAAGAGAATAAGAAAAAAAATTTTGCTGATCGTTGGAGACGAGCTTTTCCATTTTTCTTTATATCTGCCACATTTACATCCACATTAAAGTGTGATGCATTGCTATTTTTTGTCTCGAAAGACCAATTTTTCTGTTTTTTAAGTCATTGAACTCAAGAACCCCCTTTTTATACATAACTCAACTTGTACAACAATAATTAACAAAATTAGGGTAAAATAATAAATGAAAATTTGAATCAACCATATATCGACGTGATTCAAGTTGACTGCGGTTTGGCGGTTCTCAAGTTTAGCAAATATGAGGTCCATGCGTTGCTCATCGGTGACTGCCATGGCAGGGTCATGTACAACATGAATAAAACGCTTGGCATGGATAAGCTGTGATAATAATTAATTTAAGCAAAGAAAACAATTAAATTAAGTTATTTTCCGTGTGCTTACCTAGTCAATCGATAATTTCTTCTGAACATTGGAATGCTTCGAACTGCTTTTGCGAATAGAACTGCAAGCATGGCAGCTCAGTCAATTCGAATATGTATAAAGTATAAGTCACATTTGTCATTGCCAGTGGTTGGCTTTTTACAACAAGAGAGAGTTGTTAGCCAACGCGCTGTGCTAATAGCACTGGCTAATTTCGCAATAGCAGAACAATCGTGTCTATTATGAATGCCGACTTATGCAAACCGTCGGGGGACTCTATTATCAACATGTAGTAGGTGCATGCAGTAAACTGTCAAATTACAATCTTGGCAGCCATTTTGCAAATCAAAACAAACAAAGGCTCAGAGCGCTTAATGAATGAATAATGAATGTTGTACACGAAAATAGTTCGAAAGAGGGCTGTAAGTGTTTTCAAATTAGCCGATGCAATGTGAGAAGCAAGATTAATTTTTATTCAAATGGAATAAATTTTAATTATTTTCACTGGTTTCTCATCTTACCTTTTAGCTTTCAAAGCAAGATACAAAATATGTTTGTATTCAGAAAAAAAGTAGTCCACTCGCTAATCGTCAACAATTTTCTGTCGGATATGAATCGGATCCATTTGTATGAGAAATGAATCACATACTGAAGGCCATGGAGGCCACCGATGAGCAACGCACATTTTTGCTAAGCTTGAGAACCGCCAAAAATGCAACCAACTTGAATTACTTCGAAATATGGCTGATTCGAATGTTCATTAATTCATTTAACATTAATTTTGTTAATTATTGTTGTATAAGTTTAGATATGATGGGTAGGTATTAAGAGGGGGTTCTTGAGTTCAATAACTTAAAGAGCAAAAGATTGGTATCTTCAAGACAAAACCATCGATGCATCACACTTGAACATCCGACGGTAAACACCGAAGATACGAAGAACAGCTTAAAAAGACACATTCGGCAAAATAAGCTGGGATTTCGGGGATTTGCCGGGGTTTTTGGACATACTTCCTTAGGAAGTGTTTATGATTTTGTGCGAGGTTTATTTTTTGGATATAGTGGTACAATAGGGTAGTAGATTGGTATCTTCAAGACAAAACCATCGATGCATCACACTTGAACATCCGACTGTAAACACCGAAGATACGAAGAACAGCTTAAAAAGACACATTCGGCAAAATAAGCTGGGATTTCGGGGATTTGCTGGGGTTTTTGGACATACTTCCTTAGGAAGTGTTTATGATTTTGTGCGAGGTTTATTTTTTGGATATAGTGGTACAATAGGGTAGTAGCAACTGAGATATGATGGGTAAGTACCAGAAGGGGGTACTTGAGGTCAAAGACTTCAAAAACGGAAAAATTGGTCTCTTCGAGACAGAACATTGATGTATCACAGAACATTGTTTGAAATATGGCTGTTAATGTAGAAGATATAAAGAAAAATGTAAAAGCGCGACCTCTAAGTTCAGCACAAAAATAAAAAAAAATCCAAATGACCTTGCAAAAATACTTTTTATTCGAAGGTGTACGGAACTTTTTTCTTACCTGTAAAGTGATACGCTTTAGTGTGCATTCTCAATTGCATCAATTGTGTAACGAATTGGTACCTCATCCGCCATATTCTTCGGATTTAGCCCTCAGTGAATATTTCCTATTTCTAAACTAAAACAAATCTTTCGGTGGAAAGAGATTCAGCTCCAACGATGAAATTATTGATCATACAAATGCCTATTTCATGGACCTCGAAAAGTCATATTTTTTGGAAGGGATACGTAAGTTGGAGAAAACGTTTGATTAACTGTATTAAGTTAAAAGGAGATTATGCTGAAAAATAATTTTTTTTCGCGGAATTATTGATATGCCCTCGTATATTAATTTAATATTTAAACTAGAGTTAATAAAACGAAAACTGTTGGTCATTATTAACATCGCCATGGCTCGTTCGTTTTTAAACGATTATTGATTAAACATTGATGGTTGCATAGTTTTGTAAAAAGGACATTTTCGATAAAAAAAATATTTCAGGCATCATTGAACATTTTTTTTCCAAATTAGGCTAGGAACAACGTTTTGGTCATCGCGGGGCGTCACAAAGCCATGTTTTCCAACTTTTTTTTTACCAAAATTGATGCCATGGATTTAACGGAATTCTGGTTTATGCAGGATGGCTCCCCATGCCACGTCGATCTTTTGCGCACCAAATTCCCCAATCGTCTAATCATCCGTCTTGACCCCTTTGGACATTGAAGTGGGGAGCGAGCGCATGACAAAATTCACTTTGAGAACTACAATTAGAGAAATTTGTATTACTTAGTAGGGACATAAATACTGTTACACACGTTATATGTTGTAAAATAAAAAGTACTGAATGTTTTTGGACCAAATATTTTTTAACATATTTATTGATGTATATTGTATCCAAAAAGAATCTACTTATTCGAAATGTCCGCCTTTTGCCTATAGACACGCCTTCAGTCGCACTGGCCAATCGTCAATAGCTGCACGAACCTCGTCCATTGGAAAATTAGCCACAGCTCGAACAAAAGCAGTCTTAAGAGACCCAATATTGGGGTATCATTTGTGACAAACCTTGACCTCTAAAACCATCCACAATTTGTAATCCAATGAGTTTAAATCTGGACTGCCTGAGGGCAATTCTTCAAAGGAAATGAACGCTGGCAAATTGTTTCGAAGCCAGGCCTGGGGCGTTTTAGCCTTATGGGCAGGCGCAGAAGTCTGCTGGAAAGTCCATGGCTGGTTTTGCAACAGGGAATTGTTAAGAGGCTTCACAACCGCTTCCAAAACGGTTTCTTGGTAAACTTTGGCCGATGTTTTGACTCCTTGTTCGCAGAAATGCAGGTCAGTGACCCCATCGTAAGAGACACCCCACCAAACCATGACTGAAGCTGGGTGATGACCCTTTTCCACCCTTGGGATCAGTTCAGATGATTCCTTAGATGACCGCGGATACACTCTATCATTTTGCTTTCCTGAACAGTAAAAATTTTTTCATCGGTGAACAAAATTTTCCTGTGCAAGTTATCAGCGCGCTCCACCAAAAGACGTTTGCATTTTTCAATCCTATTTTTTTTAAAGCTGCAGTCAATAAATGTCCGGTACCTCGTTAGAAAGCCCCAAGTCTTTTTTCATGATTCGACTCATGGACTTTTGCGTGATATTCATCTCAGGGGCCATGATTTTCTGTTTTCGGAGCGGATTTCTACGGATTCTTGATTTAACGGCTTTGATGACATGCGGTGTTTGAACAGAGCGTGGGCGGCCCGACCGGTGGCGGTTTTTTACATCTCCAGTCTCCTCAAACAGATTTATGCATCGGTAGACGAACATGCGGCTAATCCCTAGTGGCCGGAGCGTTTTGAAAATACCGTTTTTTTCATTTCACAATTGAAAAGCGCTATTACAGCGATACGGTTCTCATTACACTGTGGAACATTTTTGGGGTTATTGTCTGGGGGGTGAGAAATTCCAAGTCAGGGTGATGGTACTAGGTCAGTATATTAAAACTCTCAAAGGGTTTTGCGTTTGTATGTGCCAGTTTTTTATGACCTTTTACATTTTTTCCTTATCTTGATGTTTTTTCGCTTAGTTGTAAAATGTTGGCAAAAACGTAGTTTGACATAACTCGAGAACGACTAGTTCGATTTTGCTGAAATAAATTGAGAAAAATTAATAATTACATTTTCTTTAATCCATTAATATACTGTTTCTCTACCAAATCAACATTTTTGCAATTAGAAATAAATTTATGAAGAAAATTTTGCCAAAAAAAATTTTTTTTTTTTTAAAACATATAAATCCCAAACGGAAAAACGTGTAGTCTTATAACTTTCACGTAAAGTCACATAACCTATAAACAAAATGCGACATAGATCATAGAAATCGATTAACGCGTTCTGCTTTTATTTACAATTAAGTGAAGTTACTTAATTTTGAATAAAAGCAGAACGCGTTAATCGATTTCTATAATCTATGTCGCATTTTGTTTATAGGTTATGTGACTTTACGTGAAAGTTATAAGACTCTACACGGTTTTCCGTTTGGGATTTATATGTTTTAAAAAAAAAAAAATTTTTTGGGCAAAATTTTCTTCATAAATTTATTTCTAATTGCAAAAATGTTGATTTGGTAGAGAAACAGTATATTAATGGATTAAAGAAAATGTAATTATTAATTTTTCTCAATTTATTTCAGCTAAATCGAACTAGTCGTTCTCGAGTTATGTCAAACTACGTTTTTGCCAACATTTTACAACTAAGCGAAAAAACATCAAGATAAGGAAAAAATGTAAAAGGTCATAAAAAAAAAACTGGCACATACGAACGCAAAACCCTTTGAGGGTTTTAATATACTGACCTAGTACCATCACTCTGACTTGAAATTTCTCACCCCCCAGATTGGCTGTTGTACTGTGTTATCTGACCACTCCATGATGAAAGTTGAAACAATTTTAAAATCCCGTTATAGACTAACGTTATTGAGGTTAGCTTTTAAAACCCATATGACATTAAGGGGTATGTTCAGTTCTACAATTGAAATGGGTGTGTTCATTGTTGTAACAGTATTTATGTCCCTACTAAGTATATTAATAATTTCCACACGATTGGCAGTCTCACCACTTTATTAGTCCAGTTCTCTGCTAGCCCTTGATCTGTTCGGTTGTATAAACGTTCTATCATAGTTTAGTTTAGTATCAGTGCGCCAATTTTCGTACACAACAAGTATCTCTTCTCTCTTACAATAACAAAAGAAAATATACTTTACCTTAGAATTGTTAAAAATCTAAGCAAAAATGCCCCCGCTACCAAACCGCTGGCTCGCCAGAAGGGGAAACAATTTTTTGAAAAACCAAAAATTCAGTCAGTGGTATTCAACCTGGGATCTGTTCGTGCAAACTCATCAACATACAATAGATACTAATATAATGATTTATCTAGTATAGAGGACATGGGTCATACTCCTGATTCAAACATTAAAACGGTTGGAATTTTATATAAACCACCACCAATTGTCACAGACGTCAGTGTACCACTTCGCGAAATTCAACATTTGTTGGGCAAAGATTGGGTATACAAACGCACATCCATTTGTGTCAAAATATTTTCCCAAGACAAAGAAAAGTTTGACTTCTGTGTTAAATCATTAAAGGAATCTAAGATTGAGTTTCACACTTTTAATAGCAAGGACTATACACCACATTTATTTACGGTTTACCCACGATAAACCCTGATGATATTGTAGAAGAACTTAGAACTTATCGCCCGTCTCCATCGTTGAGATTAATACTCAATAAGTTCTGAAAATGATGCAGTGTACAAAGTTCAATTTCAATCTAAAAAACAAAAACCAAAAAATAATAGCAATCCAACTAAGTGCTGGAATTGCTTAATGTTTGGTCATGGTGGACAGCACTGCTACCGCTAACCGGCGTGCATGACTTGTGCCAATCGTAATCCAACGAAAAATTGTCCGTTCTCTCAGAACAAAAAAAAACAGCTGTGTTCACGTGTTTCAATTGTAGCAAGAATAGTTATGAGAGAAACGATCATTCGGCAAAGGACGTTAGTTGTCCAATGCGCTCTCATTATTTGGAAGTTAGAGAAAAGGTTACCACAGCTCCAAAAAGAGGAAACACAGCCATCCGTCAACGCACTAACAACCACATACCCACATCCACCCCACCGCTCGACATACTGTTAACAAATTGGCACTGGTTCCTACGCTGACGTAATGCGAAATGAGACCAGTGATCTTTACAATATTGACGAACTCTTCAATATTTTTACATCTGCCCTTGATGATCTAGGTAGGTGTACTACAAAAATACAACAAATTCAAGTTGTAATGTCTTTCTTAAAGTACGCACATGACATCCGATAACTGCAAGAGATTTAACTTGTTTTACCGGAACGCCAACGGCATTACTATTTATTCACATCAAAGACAACTGGAGAGTCTCTTACAGACAAATAATGTTCACATAGGAAGTTTGAATGAAACATTTCTTAAAGAGAATCATAAACTTTTCTTTCAAAATTATTTCCTTTATCGCAACGATAGATTAACTAGTAGAGGGGGAGGTGTTGCTCTTCTGGTGGTTAAATCTCTTAAACACAAACTACTATAACAAAAACTTCACACATTGAGAATGTCAATTGATATTTGTATAAACAGAACTCGTTTTATAATCACCACAGCATACTCTCCCACACAGTCAACATTTCTGCAATGACATCACAGCTTTAACACCAGACAACCACGATTTTATAATTCTTTGCGAATTTAATGCTAAACATCAATCGTGGAATTGTCCATGCAACAACTCGCCAGGGTAGCACTTAACAACTTGCAACAGTTAGGCAATTTCTTTGTTTATTATCGAGCCAACCATACGCTGTATCCTCACCAAGAAAATAGAGAACCATCAACGGTCGATATTGTTCTAAGAAACATTGCTACTCCATTAAGTCTAAAAACAACAGGATACGAAATTCCATCTGATCATCGCCCAATAATATGTTCAATTCGATGCTCTTCAATCCAAACTATTGAGACGAATTATTTATCCTTCAAAAATACAGACTGGGTCGTATTTCGAAGGATAATAAATAGAAGTATTATTTTTTGTACTGACAGATATAGCTCAAAACAATCAATTAAAAACGAAATTGAATCGCTTTCCGAACCTAATTATCTATGCACGGAACATATCCACACATTCCTCTTTGGTAAATAGAAAGAGTTGTCTACCTTATAATATAGTCCATTTCATCGGACAGAGAAAGAAATATAAAAGAAAGGAACAACGATCCTGTAACCTGCAGCAAAAACTTGTTTATAAAAACTGTGTGCAATTTTTAAGCCATGCTATTGACATAAGGTCTAAAAAGTAAAGAAATGTGAAATGGACTTATCTTTTACGAACTTTAAAGCCCGGCAACAAAAAATTTTGGAAATTAAGTCGTTCCTTAAGATGCAAAGGAAAGCGGTTCTTGTCCCATTTGATGCAAAACGATTTAAAGATCATCACCGAAAAGCGGAGCTACTTGCTAACACTTTTGCAAAATCGCTCTGTAGATTCTTTAGTAAACACTTTTGTAAGCACTTCTGAAATATACTCAATATTGTTAACTTTAAAGTCAACAAAGGCATCAGGATTTGATAATACTCGTATTTCCAACATTATTTTAAAAATTCTGCCTAAAAAAGCTGTCGACGTACTGAAATGCATATTTAACAGCTGTATCTTCTTAAATTACTTCCCAAAAACGTTCAAGAAGGCAATAGTTATACCGATTCATAAGCCAGCAAATAGTCCTACCAGCTATAGACCAATCAGCCTTTTGCGTAACATGGGAAAGATTTTCGAAAAACTGATCTACAGCAGGCTAAGGAATTTCACATCCGATCATGATATAGTATCTGAAAAACAGTTCGGTTTTAAACGGGATCACAGCACAGTGCACCAAGTTGGAAGAATAGAAAAACATAATAACCAGAAATAATGGAGTAAGAAAGTCCACTGGATTAGTTCTTTTGGACATTGAGAAGGCATTCGACACTGTATGGTACAATACCCTCCTATACAAAGTAGTGTTAGGGAATACCCCCAAATACATCTGTAACATCATTGCGGATTTCCTGCACAAGAGAACATTTTCAGTTTCAATAAACAATAGTACATCATCAGTCAAAAACATACCCGCCGGACTGCCACAGGGCTCAATCCTGTCTCAGATTTTATATTCTATCTACACATCAGACTTTAAACCCCCAAAAGAAATCGACGTTGCGTATTACGCGGATGATACCGCTCTTATTTCATCGAGTAAGCTAACAAGTGCTCAGCTAAAAATGATGGAACGTAGTCTTTTGACATGTTACAAATACTTTGAAAAAAATGGAAAATAAAAATAAATCACCAGAAAACACAATGTATTATTTTTCCTTGGAATAAATCACATAAGAGGATTCCACTGCGACCATTGTACTTTGCAGGCAGCTTACTACACCACAAAAATGAAGTCAAATATCTTGGCGTAATTTTAGACAAAAAACTAACATTCCGCGAACATAAAGTGTCTAGTGAAAAAGCTATAAAATCGTTTAGAGCACTATGACCATTGTTAAATGGACGTTCTTTACTCACACACCATAATGAGAATCTTTTATACAAATGTGTCATCAGACCAATTATATCATTTGCATCGCCGATATGGTATAAAGCAGCAAAAACACATCTTAAACGTTTACAAGTCGTCCAGAACAAATGTCTCAAGATGATCAATAATAAACACTGGCGCTACTCTACTTCAATGCTTCACAACGAAACAAGCTATGAACTTCTTGAAGACTTCGTAAAACGATTAAATGAAAATTACTTCGGAAAAATTGCAGACTCTCCTCATGAGATACTAGGAGAGTGTAATGAATTAATATAAGTACAACGTAAAATTTACAAAACCAAAAAAAAAATATGGTTTTATAGACAATTATTTGCACGAATCATGACTCTACGCTCAATACTTTTTGCTTTATGTTTGAATCCTAAATCTAAAACCATCATATATGGTCCTTTCTTAATCCTTTTTGACTTAACAGATCACAACTGAAATAAATTGCTATCAAAATAAATGTATATTTAAATAGTCTCATTTGGTAAAATATCCAAGAGATAGAACCCAAAACTATGTAACATATCGTATCTAAGATGTTATTTTATTATATGGATTAATTTTGAATTAAAAAAAATCACTTTATTAGTTGTAGCATTTTTCTTTGTTTTTGTTTTCACAAATTTCAAAGCCGAGCTGAAAGCTGGTTGAAATGCCCATACAAATTAGTACAAATCAGCGTCAGGATGGCAGAGTGAAAGCCGAGCCGAGCTGAAAGCTGATTGAATAGAAGAAAACTGTTGTTAAGTTTTTTTCGAGCTGATTGTGGCTGCTGTTTGAATTTATATGTAAAGATTTAATTTGTTTGTAATTTGTAAACGGTTCTTGACGTTTTGATACTGTTGAAAAAAAATTGAACAAAATTATTCAAATTTGATTAATCATATTTATAATTAACTGATTAATCATAGTTCTGATTAATCAGAAATTTTGATTATAAGATTAATTATTTAATCACATTATTGAATAACCCAAATTTTGACTAATCGATTACAAAGTTGTTTTGTGTTTATTTTATAAATTTTATAAACACAAATGAATAACAAGACTACAAAATAAACATTTATAAATACTTATAGAAAGCACAGCAAATACTGCGACGATTTCAGCATTCACTCTGGCATCACCAAATTTTCTTCAAGCATGAAATAAGTTCCGATCGGCCTTGAGCCGACAGAGACATTATTGTACTATGTCTCTGTCATTGAATGTTGTGAGTTCGAGTTTGATCGTTTTATGAGACGAACAGATATATGTCTTAGATCCATCCATCCTAAAGTGAAGTGTATATTAAATTTCGTCACGAATACGAATATACATAACAATAATTTTTAGATTCAAATAAATTTAAGCCCTTGATCTATGGGTCCAATGTCTATAGGCTGCCTAAAACTTTTCTCGAAAGTGGATATATGGATACTCAATAATAGTGGAATTTTCTAAATATACCAGATTTTTAGGATTTTTTTGAATTTCGGGTCCGGATCTACGGACCCAAAGATTGGCCCAAAAAATAATGAAATTTTCTCACGAATCTGCGCATGACATCAATATAACAAGTATCCGAAATTTAGATACTGTCAGATATGTACACTAGGGCGTACCTCAAAAAAAAAGTTCGCCGTACACCTTCGAATATGAAGTATTATTGAAAGGTAATTTCAAAAAAAAATTTTTTATTTTTTTATGCCAAACGTAGGGGTCGCGCTTTTACATTTTTCTATATAACTTCTGCATTTATAAACGGATTTTAAAGTGTGATACATCGATGTTTTTGTCTCGACGAGGCCGATTTTTTTGTCTTTGAAGTCATTGAGCTCAAGCACTCCGCGCGAGCTTTAATTTTCTGATATTAGAGTGGTACATTAGGGTAGTAGCAACTGAGATATGATGGGTAAGTACCAGAAGGGGGGGCTTGAGCTCAATGACTTCAAAGACAAAAAAATCGGCCTCGTCGAGACAAAAACATCGATGTATCACACTTTAAAATCCGTTTATAAATGCAGAAGTTATATAGAAAAATGTAAAAGCGCGACCCCTACGTTCGGCATAAAAAAATAAAAAAAAAATTTTTGAAACTACCTTTCAATAATACTTCATATTCGAAGGTGTACGGCGAACTTTTTTTTTTACTTGTAACCTGGTACGCTCTAATGTACACCCCAGAGTATATTTTACCCCTGCTTCACAGAAAAAACCGTACTACGGGCGTTGCACGATCTTTGCCCAGATTTTATTAATAACGAATTCTATGCATCAAAAGCCCACGTAAAAAAATATGACCCTAAAACAAGAAATTATGGATTAAAAAATATGCAGTATAGATACAAATAGGCAAAATCGTTCTTACTTTTTTTTAAAGTCAAGGTAAATCGGATTCTCTTTGGTCTAGAAAAGTTAATATGTGTTAAGAAAGAACGTTCAACATTGACGGCAATATAGGAATTCATGATTGTTTTTTAAAACGTATTTCCCTGGTTTTAGGACCAATATTGCCTTCAAGAACAAATCCAGTCTTAAGCACCATCGAGTCTTAGCTTCATTTTCGCCCTTAACACAAAAATAAAATTACATGTAAGCATATGGATAGCGCTGACATGCACTTTTTTAATACTAGTAAAAGGGCATTAACACAAGATTTTAAGTTGAGGCAGAAAACTATTCGCTAAGCCTGTGTGGAACTCTTAAATGGAAAGAGTGCCGTGCCATTTTTTGATGAAAGAATGGAGGTATAGATGGAAGATTTTCGCAGTGTTTAGTTACAACCGCAGCTCTCACATAGGTAAAATTGTAAAACTTTTCAGATAATACCATTCGTTAAAAAAAGTGAAAGGATGTATTTAAATATATTTTTAACAGATTTTTAATGATAGAAGACAGAATAAATGTAAACGAAAGAAATAAAATATGTTATTTTTAGCAAAATATGGGTTTAAACTATTCTTGAAACAAAATATGCAAAAAAGTACCATTTAACCAAAACATGAATTTTTGGTACGAGTATAATATGAAAATATATCCACACACAAATGGATGGCATTTTGTTGCAAAATCGTGGATTGGAGTAGATATTCCATTCTAGAAACTTCTAGATTACTTTACATACTTACGCCAACAAATATGCATTTGCATAGAATTCCGATCCGTAGTTGAATTTTTGAAAAAATACCCAAAGGCAGGTCCTGAAAAAATCCATCCTTTTAAATTAATTAAAACAACATAAGCAAAAATAGTGTGAAAATCCCATATTATCAGAAAAAAATATCTAAAAAGTCACGTACGAATAATTATTAACATGTAAGGTATTTATCAATAAATCAATGATTTGTACATTATAAATTAAGACAAATCGTTAATATAATGCCACATTTAGATTATTTCTGATTACCCATATGTCCATGTTCAAATAGACCTATATGGTACGACTCCCAAAAAGGTCTAAATCTTAAATATTGGTACATATTTTGATTTGCAAGAAGCCTTCACTATTTCTTGATACCTATATGACTCCGAACATTAGGGGATGGTTTTAGGTCCCAAGTTTCCAATGACCACGGCCATTAATGGGAAGTTTAATGCATATACCACTTCGAAAATAAGTTTATATTTAAAAGTTAATTAATTAAATTACATAGCCAATATGTCAAAAATTAGAATTGTGTCATGACTTTTTTAATGTCCTCAAAGGGGACATGGCTAGATCTTGTTTAAATTTGATGACGATCAATAATAGAGCACTTTATATGGTCGCAGATAACTATTTCAATGTGTTACAAACGAAATGACAAAAGGACGATGCACGCCCCTTTGTTCAATTTTAACACAACATAGTTTATAATTATAAATTACTCATTGATTTCATTCTGCTTCAATTTTATTACAATCAATCCATTCTTTGGCAACATTTTTAGAACTTTTACGTACAGTAATGTCTCATTCGGTATTCCATTAATAAAGCAGAAGGCGACGCAATACAGCATACTAGACAGAGCACATTCTGATTGTTCTGGGAGATTTAAATGCTAGACCGGAATTATAAATTGACGAGCAGATGATCCAGTTAACGGGAAGATGCCCTGGTCGCCGTTATAAAATCAAAACCAAGACGTGTTGGCTGAAAAATCTTGTTTGTGGCATTTCCAGCTGTCTTGCAGTAGATTCTTAAGTTTTGCGAGTAGCTGGCACATTCGAAGATTGTGGTCTCGTACACGGGCCATCTATAGTAAGTAAAAACCTACATAAAGGCATCTAAAGGACGATGTCAAAAGTGTAAACTAACGCTTTGTTTAGCAAACAACAAAGACTGTTTCCAAGAATATCACACAAAATATTAATACGTCTGTCTATACAGATATGCTCAAAGTTGAACACGTTTTATACTTATGTATATTGTGTGTTGGCTAGTTGTTGCACTTTCGAGTACAGCAAGGAAACAGTAAAATTATTCTCTTACCTGTACCGGTCGCAATTACCGATTTGACGTTACTCTGCCGTCGTTCTTACCTTCACTGTTTCTGTAAAAAAAACCGATTTATATTCCATTCACTTATTCCAAATCGTTAATAGACATTTGTTTCGGTTCTACTTCAATAGGAATGGCTTAAAAAAGTGTTTCTGTAAGTAATGTGAAAACTTGAAATCGGTAACTTTCTCACTGACTTTAAGCCAAGTGAGAACTCTGTTTTAATTGTGTTACCGCGGTTAAATTGTGTTTGAAATAGGTAGCAAAACATAAACATTTAAGATGGCAGTGTGTTTAAATTTACGACAATTTATGTACCGGTTTCAACCGGTATGGTAATGCAAAATAACGAAATGCATATGTTTGTCTACTTTCAATGTACATCACCCACTGTCAGCTTATTTATTTCCTCGTTTTTTGTTTGTTTGCATATTTTTAACAAAATGAGTGAGAAGGTAAGTTATAGTTATGTCGTTTAAATATATAAGTTATATTGAAATTGCCGTGTTTTAATACAAAATATTTGTACATGAAACAAATACAAATAATAAGCTGCTTGTCATCTGTTTTAATTATTACCGTTTTTTCCGATTTGTGTTTCATTCCATTAAGCTGGCCATAGACGAACGATAAATTCGAGCAATTTGTTGGGTTTGTGGTCGCTTTTTTACGTCTGTGGGGTAGTTTGCGAACAAATTGCAAGTTTTTGAAAATTTTCAAAAATTTACAATTTGTTGGCAAACAAATCATACGTGTGTGGGCTACTGCGCAAATTTTAAGCCATTTCGCCATTTCAGTTGCTTTTCAACCATTGTAACGAAAGGTCGTGTAGTGCACACAAAAAATGGCAAGCAAACCTTTATGATAGAATTTTTTTATGTGTTAAAAAATGATAATGCCATTTGGCAAACAAAAAGTGAAAAATTTAAAGACAAATTAGAAAAACAAAAATCATGGGAAAAACTCGTAACAAAATTGAAAGATGTTGACAGAAATGCTTCGGTGGACGTAGTAAAAAATTCTGACAGAAGCACAAACCGAAGTTCAAACACAAAATGAACATGCGAGCGCGTCATCCGCTTCGTAGCATATGTTTACTCATCAACGTCGGCCGAATTATGATTTGTTCGAGCGTGTGTGGAGAAACGATATGCAATAAATCGCAGCAATAAATTTGCAAATCACACCAATAAATCGTTCGTCTATGGCCAGCTTTACAGATCGAATATTTACCAATTTCAACGTACAGTAACAGCAGTTTTCACGAAATCTTAACTTTCAATCTAGTCGGTGTGACGTCACATAAATCGGTAACTTACCGACTTATTTACAGAAACGAGCTTCTGCTTTCAATATTATAGAAAAGGGATGAACGCTTATTTTGCTTAGCACACGTTACGCATAAGTATTAATGGAAAAGCAGCGGCCTATACCCAAACACATATTGTTCTGCACTTCAATGTTTCAATGCATAAGTACAAGAAATTATTGTAGATGTAAGAAGTTAATATAAAATCATTATTCAGTCGAAGAAGACCTTACAAATCTTCTTCAAACTAAGTATAAAGACGCAAACAGAAAATGCATTACAATTCTTCTCCAAACTCGGATCAGAATAGATCTACGATACTCATCATTTAAGTAAAAAACGCGATTCCCTTTACACATATGTATGTACTTATTTTTAATAATTAAACTTGTATGGCTTTTTATGTTTTTTTCTTTAGTTCAATAAACTATTAGAAACACACCCCAGTAAGGTTTATTGAAAGTATATGTTTTTAGACCCATGTTAACCAGATTTTAAAACGTATGTCATATTTGTGTTTGTGAGAAAATTGTATTGTTTTTGGTAAAATCGGTTAAAAATATATTTGGGAGCTATACCTTAATATGAACCAATTTTCTCCAATGATCATCTGCTGCTTTCGTTTAACGATATCTGTCTGCCCTTTCGTCTATCTAAAACTTGTAATCGAACTACAGGTCGGAATTGTTATCCGATTTTTATAAAATTTGACAGACGTAAGTTTTTTGACCAAGAAATGAAATTAAATGATTTTTGTTATGTGCTTCAGATAATCACATCATCTCTTTCTATGCTACCTCTAGAGGATGGTGCCCAAGCACGTCATTTACTTTGAATTTGTTGACGGTTTCTACGATTAAGTCAGAGTGAATGTTGGTCAGACGTGCCTGAAAGGCCCTTTGATCTCAATGTTCCCGCTTGTAGCAATGTGTCTTCCACTGTAGATCAAAAAGTTCGTGTAACGCCGGAGTGGGCGAGGTATATCTTCCTCGACAACATCAATTTTTGTCGACGCACGGCAATATCATCATCTTCTAATGTAGGTGATCGTCCGCGGACATAATGAGACAGCCTGTTCCAGTTCTAAGTGCGGTGTTCATGCCGCTCTGGAAGTTAATCACGCACAATCAGATTCTTTTTCTAGAGCGGCAGAACCACAACTCAGGCAGGACATTTGAGGGGCTCAATTATGGCATTGATATTCGAAAAAATATGGACCTATATAGTCGAATTTAATTAGGGTTATTTTCAGGCCTCGCACTATATGTTATTTGCAGAGAGGGAGGGCATTAGATTGGGACTATAAGAAAATATGCGTCGATATGGTCCAGTTTTATTATTGAAAATAAGTGATAATAGTACATAATATATTACGCGAAATTTGAGCATGACTGGGTTAAATTGTGGCTTCTTGAGTGGCAGGACCTTATATTAGAAGGGACCTTTCTTGTGGGTGATGGACCGAAACGGTCCAGTTTTACCAGAGATAAATATTGGCCACACGTAACGCTTTACGCGAAATTTTATTTTTGTTTGGTCTACAATTGGGAAAGCGTTTAAGAAATATTTTATAATTTAGGGCGTTCACATACTTATATGTACTGTTTGTGATGTTATACTTTCTTACAACTGCCTTAATACGTTTAGAGGCCGGTTGACAGTATACAAGAAAGGTATTGATACGTCATCCTCCACGAACGACTAATCACGTCTACCTAGCGGTGTTGTGTTCGCTATATCTTCGCTCACTTACTTTTCTCCCAATTTGACTTAAAACAACAATGCTGATCAAATTTTCTAACGGAGTGATTTACTCTTGCAAAATAGAAATGGGTATATGTTAAAGTTTTGGCTGGGAAAGGGTCGGTCTCGTGGACCGAAGAGATAGGAATAGGCAATATATGCACTCAAATAAAACCTGGTTTTACTACCAGTCCAAATATTAAACGGCTTAGATTCTGGTGGGACTTACGAACAAGGTAGCCAAAAAAGGACAACTTTTATTCAAGGTGGAGGGTATAGAAGATTCGACCTGACCGAACTAAACGGTTCTTAATATCCACTTCAATAAGGTTTGTACTCGTATCTTGTTGGATTGGGTAATCGGATAATATTGCAGTGAGTAATTAAATATTAATCTTCCAATTGTCCTCTGAATGGCATTTATGAACAAACTATTTCCTTAGATTTGGACTTAGTAAGTAGCCAATTAATAAATTTAGATCAATTGTTCAAAGATCAACCGAGTTGAAGTTTTGCAAAGTAATAAAATAAGTAGACAGTGCTACATAGAAGAATGAAGTTCATATGTTTGGGAAGTGATACTATTTTTCTTGTAGCTCTTGTCGAGAACTACAGCAATCGGTTTGCAAAATTTCCCAAAATATTGAAATCCGTGTAAACACCCGGTTATAAGTTCTTTTGCGCACCTATTAGCCTGTAACTTAGCTGATTATCAAAGTCTTAAAGAAGAGACCAATACCTTGCGCCAACATTCGATTTTTTTTAATTTTTTTTCGTAATATTTCATTTTTACAGGAGACTTAACACGTTTTTTCTGAGGTAGTTAAACTATTTTCTTAGTAGGGATAAAACTAAACTTAATTTTTAAAGTAATTTATTCTTAGTAATTTATTGACTTATTGAAGTCTTTATTAAAAAGGAATTTGTGCAAAAATACAACTTTTGGTCTATGAACTCAAAACGGCTTTTTTCAGCTTTGTTTTTAGTTGAAATAGCATCATTAGTATTGTTTTCTAATTTTAATTTTAGCAATAGTATAATTGCCGTAATATTAATATTGCTGAAATGTAACAATAGTATTATTGCCAAATTTAAAAATGATAATTTGGAAGTAGCAACAATGGGGTTTATGTTAATAATAATTACGGCAATCATACTGTATGATTGCAGCCACGAAAATCAATGTCACTTTGCCATTATGTTAAAAACTTGTCTTTCTAATTAAATATAGAAGCAAGAGGTCTTGAGCCGGTTTAATCCCTGTTCAATGTGTAAAAGCAACAGACCGAAATAAAACAAACGAGCTAAACATACGTACATGCACGGCACGGCACACAACTAAACTCTTTTTACAACACACACACACGTTGTTGTAAAATAAATTTATTGATGGCTCTCGATGTGGAGTCTCTTTAGAGGTGGCAAGAGTGAGTTGTATTTTCGTGGCAATTGTGTGAAGAAAACTTGAAAAGTAAGGTTTACAACAGTAGTTCTCATTTGTTTGGGGAGAGCCTGGCCTTATAGAGTTCGGTTTTACTTTCAACAATCGCAGCAAGGCTTTCTGAAGAGGGTTGTCACGGACCCGAAATCATGATAAAAGTAGTGTGCAGCCACGAAAATCAATGTCACTTTGCCATTTTGTTAAAAACTTGTCTTCTATTTAAATATAGAAGCAAGAGTTTTTGAGACGGTTAAATCCCTGTTCAATTTTTCTTTATTTTAATATGTTATCGTTGCGGATTTTATGCAGTAATAGTACTACTGAAAACTAAAATTTTTACTCTGCTTTGGCTTTGTTTAACAGCAATATTTTTTATAAAATCGCTTAAGGATTTTTAAACTGTTTTTTCTACTGTTCAATAAATCACTCCTCTTATTTTGAATTTAATGTATTTTTAAATAATTTTCATAATTATGGTTCTATGTGGACCATACTATGGTTGTCAGGATCATAATATGGTTGTGGAGATGATAGTATGGTTGAGTGTGAATCAGCGGATTAAGTATGGTTCTGTGTGTATCATACTATTGTTGTGAGGATCATAGTGCTGAGTATAGTATGGTTTTATTTTTATTACACTATTGCTGTGAGGATCATAATATTGTTGTCCCACAACCATACACCCAACAATAGTATGATGCTCTTCGAATATTGTTATCCCAACCATACTTTTTTTCTACATGTTTAAAATCATTACTTTTACTGCTATTTTTTCGAAGAGTACAGTACTTCTCGATTTTTCCTGACATAACTTATATTTTGACTTTTACAGCAGGTAGAACATTTAATTCTAAATACAAGTACATATAGTATTAATAACACTGTGGAACATTTTTGGTGGTATTGTCTGGGAGGTGAGAAATTCCAAGTCAGGGTGATGGTACTAGGTCAGTATATTAAAACCCTCAAAGGGCAAGTAACTTCACTTAATTGTAAATAAAAGCAGAACGCGTTAATCGATTTCTATGATCTATGTCGCATTTTGTTTATAGGTTATGTGACTTTACGTGAAAGTTATAAGACTCTACACGTTTTTGCGTTTGGGATTTATATGTTTTAAAAAAAAAAAAAAAATTTTTGGCAAAATTTTCTTCATAAATTTATTTCTAATTGCAAAAATGTTGATTTGGTAGAGAAACAGTATATTAATGGATTAAAGAAAATGTAATTATTAATTTTTCTCAATTTTATTTCAGCAAAATTGAACTAGTCGTTCTCGAGTTATGTCAAACTACGTTTTTGCCAACATTTTACAACTAAGCGAAAAAACATCAAGATAAGGAAAAAATGTAAAAGGTCATAAAAAAAAACTGGCACATACGAACGCAAAACCCTTTGAGGGTTTTAATATACTGACCTAGTACCATCACCCTGACTTGGAATTTCTCACCCCCAGATTGGCTGTTGTACTGTGTAATGAGCGATTAACATTTCACATTTAAATCAGCAGTAAAAAAAGTAATGATAATTTTTTTTAAAAATTTCTGGTTTTATTGGAAGATTGAACTTAGTCCTTTTCGATGCGTTTTGTTTTGCCCGATTAGCTAAAGACAGATGAATAATTTTACCGAAAAATCGTGTTTTCAGAAGAATTTCATTTCATCTAGGAGGCTATGTCAATGAGCAAAAATGTGGCATATGGGTTTCATAGAACCCACACGTGACTATTTAGAAGCCAATGCTTTCACAAGTCACTGTTTGGTGTGGATTTTGGGCTGGCGGCTTTATAAGACCATTTTTCTTCGAAAATGAGCAAGGGGGCGACGTTTTCGTCAACGGTGAGCGTTACAGCGCCATGCTTTTCGAATTATTGTTTCCACAAATTCAAGAGAATATCATGGAGGATATTTGGTGTCAATAAGACGGGGCCACATATGTCACACAGCCAACGCAACTATCAATATTTTACGCACTGTTTTTGAAAATTAAATAATTAGGCGAAATTGTAACGTCAATTTGCAGCCCTGGAGCTGTGATTTGAGCCCTTTAAATTATTTTTACGCAAAGCATCCAAAAACAAATTAAGCGTTGAAACATGAAATTAAAGTTGCCATTGAAGAGATTGGAAAAATTGGGCTGATCGAGCCAGCTGTGGTAGTCATATGAATGATATTGTGTTCCATAATTAAATGACAAAGTTCAACCTTTCCAATAAAACCAGAAACTTTGAAAAAATTATCGGGACTTGTTTTAATCCGATTTAAATATTAAATCGCTCATCCTTGATATAGCTACACACAGAGAAAAAATCAGATGGAAATCAGTCCGAACTACAAAAATTCGTTGAAATGACTAATATTCTATAGTACTGAAGGTAACATGCTACAACCATGTCACGGTATTCACAGACAATAACACAGTTATACATACCGAATTCAGTTTATCTTTTGGTTGCAACAACTGGCGGTTATGGCATCCAACCAATTATGATTATGATATGTACTTTAGTACCAATAATCGGTGGTGACAACAGATTAGTTCTTTGTAATGACAAAAAAATACCTAGGAAATGAAATTATTTTTCTTGTAGATCTTGCTGAGTACAACAAGAAACCAGTTTTTAAATTTCCCAAACACCTACAAAATCTGGGGTTACGGGTGAAAAACCGAGTTTTCGGATCTTACGCACTAATACGCCAGTAACTAGGTTGAATATCAACCGATTTTAGTTCTTCGGCTGCGGCCTTTCGAATGGCCGCAGCCGATGCGTTTTTGCACTGATGCGTTTTTACACAGATGCGTTTTTACACAGAATTTTTTAAATGGAAGCGAACAATCTTTGCACTAAATTATAAAGTAAGAACAATTCGGTGTCATTTTTAAAAATCCGTTTGAAACTGATTGAGTTATTAAACATTTATTAAAACAAAATTTTTTGGCCAAACTAATCAGAAATATTTGTTTGACCGTTTTTTTATTGAATATCTCAGTATCCCATGTGAACACATTTTTTTAGTTTTTGTTCATTTGTTTTGTTTGATTTATCACTTCTCATCACTTCAATCGTTCCTACAAATTCAGTCGCTGGTATGAGCCAGAATTTGTTTGTGAAAATTGCTGTGCAGCATTAAAAAAAATACAAAGTTTAACCTTCATTTTCTTTGCCCTTTTGTACGCCTATGACTTGGCATCATCAGTTCTGGCATGAACCAGATGATTGCTACTTTTGTGAAATAAATATTTAGGGCACACTTTTAAATCCGGCAACAATACGCAAATGTTTTAAGTGTTACAAAACCGATATCTGGTAATGATAAAGTTCCGACAACAAGCATATGTGGTTTTAAAGCTTAACAATATTTGGTGGAAGAAGAGTACCTTCCATCCAAATCTACAACGGCGACATTTTGTTTCAAATGCAGATTTCTGCGATCTCGTTCGCTATTTAAGTTTGTCATAACAACAGGCTGAAATCCTTGGGTCGCAACTAAGGCAGTGGAATTTGGTGGAAGAAGATTTTCGTGTAACTTTCTGTAGAAGAAGTGACCTACATTTGAAGAAAGTTTTAAGACTGGTGAAAATGACAGTAATCTCATATATTGCGCTGATGTACCCAAACTGTTTTCGGTATTAAGTCACAATTATAAGGCAGACGAATGGCGACTTTTCATTGACGATTCATGTAAAAGTACGTATTCAACAAACTTATTGATTTTTAATAGATTTTAATTTTTTTATATAAAATTTGTAATGCTATTTTTATGCTTGAAAGCTGTTTTTATGCATAACAAAAGTCTGTTATCATCTGTTCCAATCGCACATGCGACTAGTACAAAAGAAAGACTTCCATAAATGAAAATTTTACAATTTTATTTGGTATGCAAGGTGGTTACACAAAATATCCATGTTATCTTTGTGAATGGGATAGTCGTGCACCAAATCGCTACGATCGCAAGGTATGACCATCTCGTGACACATGTCTTCAACTACGATTATTATCCTTTCAATTTTAACTTCAATATTGTTTCTTTAAAATTGATTATTGACAGGCAGGAAAAACGTTTTAAACGTCCCATTAGTTACAGCTAATAAGGTTGTTCTGCCACCACTGCATCTAAAGTTAGGATACATGAAACAATTTGTATAAAACTTGATGTAAACGGTAAAGCTGTATGCTATCTTATAGCCTGTTCCACTACGGTCGCGTCCACGTCCGCGTCCAAAAATCGATGAACGCGCGTTACAGCCTATACAAAAAACACAGGCAGTTAGGTATGGGAAAAAGTCGCGTTCATATTGGACGCGTTTATCGATAAGTCGCGTTTACTATAAATTCGATTATTTTTGCAGTCGAAACCCACCCATACCTATCAATGGCAATATCGCAAATTGCACATCCCTATGAAAACAGCTGTTAATCATTATAAATATAACCATCTCGTGACACATGTCTTCAACTACGATTATTATCCTTTCAATTTTAACTTCAATATTGTTTCTTTAAAATTGATTATTGACAGGCAGGAAAAACGTTTTAAACGTCCCATTAGTTACAGCTAATAAGGTTGTTCTGCCACCACTGCATCTAAAGTTAGGATACATGAAACAATTTGTATAAAACTTGATGTAAACGGTAAAGCTGTATGCTATCTTATAGCCTGTTCCACTACGGTCGCGTCCACGTCCGCGTCCAAAAATCGATGAACGCGCGTTAC
Source organism: Hydrotaea diabolus (assembly GCA_963513945.1). Lineage (NCBI taxonomy): Eukaryota > Metazoa > Arthropoda > Insecta > Diptera > Muscidae > Hydrotaea > Hydrotaea diabolus. The sequence continues at coordinate 94,506,778 of OY740717.1, read as the reverse complement.
AGCCTATACAAAAAACACAGGCAGTTAGGTATGGGAAAAAGTCGCGTTCATATTGGACGCGTTTATCGATAAGTCGCGTTTACTATAAATTCGATTATTTTTGCAGTCGAAACCCACCCATACCTATCAATGGCAATATCGCAAATTGCACATCCCTATGAAAACAGCTGTTAATCATTATAAATATAAACATCCAAAATGCAAAAAACAGGAGGTAAGTTAATATTTTTGCTTTTGTTTAAATAATATTAATTTTTTCGATTATTTTATATTTCAAAAAGACGGAATGGACAGCAGTATCAACACTATATCTGTTGGACCTCTGGGAGGAAAATATTGATGGCCTGAGGGGTGCTCGCAAAAACACCCACATACACAAAGAGATGGGGGAGAAGCTGGGAGTGACTGGCGCGGAAGTAAAAAATAAATAATTTTGTCCTCATTTTCCACTGCGGTTAGCAAAATAATATCATTTAACTCCATGATAATGTCACAACACAAAAATATTAAAATTTTTCGCACCCCTAAAAAAACAAATAAACACAAACAGCTGTTTGAACGCAAACGTGGACGCAAAACACAATTGAAACACCATTTTAGAGCGGTGTCCCCAAAATTAAGCGAAGCCAAAATTAAAGAAGGTATTAATTTCTTCACAGATCTAATATTTGTTATCGCATTTATCAGTTCTGACAACATGTCGCGATTGTTGATGAATTTTTGAGATCGTATAGTGAAGTTGGCTGCAACATGCCATTTAAAACTCATTGCCTCCATTCACATCTAGACTTCTTCCCAGAAAACCTGGGCCAGTTCAGCGATGAACAAGGCGAACACTTCCATCAAGAAATAATTACAATGGAAAAACATTTTGAAGGAAAAGATAAAAGAAAAATGATTTCCGAATATTGCTGGTCACTTAAACGAAATACTGATGATGTTCATTTAAAAAGAAAGCGGTCAACAAACATTTCTAAGTAGTATTGCCAATAATTGTATTTTTTTAAAAAGTGTTGGTTTAATAAAAAATGAATAACTAAATCAGTTTCAAACGGATTTTTAAAAATGACACCGAATTGTATTCTTAAAAACACTATATTTATTATTCAGCTCAAAAATTGTTTGATAAAAAATTTTGTGTAAAAACGCATCCAAAGTTAAACAAATTCCAAAAATTTATTTACAGGAAAAATACACAATTTTTTTCAATGTGATTTTAAAAGTGCATACCCCATTCGAAAGGCCACAGTTTCTTCTTTCCAAAATCGGTTGATATTCAACCAATTTACTGGCATATAAGTGTGTAAGATCCGAAAACCCAGTTTTTTACCCGTAACTCCAGATTTTGGAGGTTTTTGGGAAATTTCTTGTTGTACTCAGCAAGATCTACAAAAAAAATAATATAACTGCAATATAATATTTAACCTGTTTAAGTTACAGCAGACCGTGGTTTTCGACGAAAAAATATTTCAAAGTCCGCAAAAAATGTATAAATACTTACAAAGTAAAAATGGTCAGATAGTTTAAGTTTCTTGGGTTTAGTTTCTTGGGTTAGACGGTGAATGCTTCCAAGCGATACTGATCATTAAAATATACAAACTATAAATAAATGAACTATAATTAAAAAAATATTTACAGAATATAGAAACAGGCTTAACTGTAATTTAATGACATTACTCAGACTTAAGCAGATAGACCTTCGTAGATAAACCTCCTTACAGTACAACATTTTTACACAGTACAGCATTTTCCAGGTGATTGATTCGAGACTGAATTCTGATAATTGTTTGTGAAAGTAGCCCCAAAAAGTAGAACTTGTGCATCATACGTTTGGTCAAGGTACATCAAATAATAATTTAATAATTAATTTGAATTTAGTAAATATCGTAAAGTGGAATTTGTCACGTTTTAGGCTCTTTTGTTTGTCATAACTCGAGAACCACTAGTCCGAATAAGCTGAAACAAATTTAAAAAAATTAAATTTACAATTAAATTACAATTCCTTTAATCTGTTCGTACAACGTTTCGCTACATAAGCAACAGTTTCGCAGTTATAAATAAATGTATGAAGAAAACAAATATTTTTTTTTAATTCATCAAAAATACAAAACGGTAAAAAGTCCTATTACTCGTACTTTCACGTAAAGTCACATAACTTATGAACAAAATGAGATATAGATCATGAAAATCGATTTACGCGTTTCGCTTTTATGCACAATTAAGTGAAGGTATGAATTTCAAAGATATGCTCAAAATTCTTTGGAAAAAAACTTTGATGACTTTTTATTGATTCTTTATTTTGCATGGAAACATTCCGATTCATATTACAGCAATTCATACACAGAAAATATGAGATTTTTATATGTTATCTATGCATGGAAACAAAATTCAGAACATTTTCAATTATTGTCACTATCCATCTTCGTTGAAGTTGACGCTTGTGAGTCTAATGACCTTACTATTTTCTTCGTAGGTTGTTCATATTCATGTTCTGAGTCTGCATGATCATCCGAGATAGACATTATATTCAAGGGCATGTTTTGTTCAGTGTGTCCACAAATTTCAGTATCATCTTCATCTTCGTTGCTTTCATCTTCAAACTGCATAATTTTAGAACTCCACCAACAAACCTCCGCAAGCAATGCATCCAATTTTTTGCCTTTGAATCGCTTTTCCATTGCTTTCCTGAGGTAGTTGTGCCAAAAAGGTATCAAGGTGGAAACGCATGAAATGTAAGTTTAACGTCATGGATACATTGAATTTTTCAAAATAATACCGCAAGTTGTCCACTCGTGTCTATATGTCATCTCGCTGTACACGGTTCTTTCCTAAAACGCCTTCGATGACTTTTTTCCAAGCTTCCCATGTACATGTGGTTATAATGGTTCGAAAGCATATATGCGAAAGATTCGCTTTTCATTAATTTTCGTATATCCGGTCTATTGAGAATACCTATTTGAAATATAAAAAACATTTACGAAAAAATTATTAGTAATGCGAATATATCGAAGTGAACAAATTATTGATATGACAATGTTAAAATACTGACAACGATACGTACCTTTTAGCTTCACTGAGTTTTGGAAAGATGGATTTCAAACAGTCATAGGCGTCATATATATCTTTGACTACAACTTCGACGAATTTCGCAGCTATTCCTAATTTCATGTGGAGCGATGGCAACAAAATAATATCTAGATCATTTATCAAAGGTTTATTCCGTAATTTTAATTGTTTCTCCAGCTCGGGAGTTCTTGCTTTTCAATCTTTACATTGATATTGATTTCCTGTGTATCGTGAATCCCAATTACAAAGGAAGAAGAAGTATTTTGGAAAACCGCCCTTTAATACAATGCCTTGTATAATGTTGACAACCTTTAGATCGCAACAAATCTTCCATTTGTGTACATTGTAGTTGATTTCCTCCAAAATTTCGTCCAATGTTTCATACGTTTCCTTCATAGTTGTGCTGAATCCCAATGGAATGGACGGTTTTTTGTTCGTTTTGTGCAATAGCACAGCCTTCAAACTTGAAACTTAACCATCGATGAATAAACGCCAGTCGCCGGCGATATAATCCATTCCCAATTTTTTCACTAAACCTGGGATATCATGGGAATAGGAGAACATATTTGCTACGTCAACGGAATAAAATTTCTGAAAATCAGCTTGGCGTTGTCGGTATGATATTGCGCTGACATTTTGCTGTGTCAGTTTTCAAAAATGATGTCAACATTTTGAAGTATTGTTGTGATAGTTCCATCTTAGCCACAATGTAATCCATTTCGATGGTTGTGGTCGATTATTTTCAATATCGGGTGTCCAATCAGCATCATTCAAATTGGTCGGATTGTTGAAAACAGTTTCGGCTTGCAGGGACACAGTATCCAGACTCGGAAGTTTAGGCAGTAAAAGCAGCAATGTATACTTTTGTTTTTAATTGTTTTCTTTTAAATCCATGGCGAGAATTTATGCATGCATAGCACCTGGATTCATCTGCTTCATCAAAATAATGACAATACGCTGTTTTGAATTCCTCAGTAATCAATTTTTTCGATCCAGTTGGCCTCTTTTTGGGACGATATGACCACAAACGTAAAAAATATTATCCAATTGTGGGCACTTGTTATCTTCCATATTGATATATATATTTTATATATTATTGTTATTCACTTTTAAAACCCAGAGAAAAATTCACTTGTACTTTTCGCGTTCGTCGACTCTTGTTAAATGACAAAAATCGATCAAAGAACACCATAAATACTACAAAATTTTGAATATTTTACTGGCAGGTACTGTAATGTGCGCATATTTTAAGGGTGGCTATATACCTCATTCAGCACGTGTGCGTTATAAATTTTTCGAAACGTTCTAAAACATGAGCACTCAAAAATGTGTGTCGAATTTCAGTAAAAAAAATCATGCAGGTAGCCAACGGAAAAAGTAATAGGACTTGACACTTTTTACCGTTTTGTATTTTTTTTGAATTTCTTAAGCACAAATATTTTTTTCATACATTTATTTTTAACTGCGAAAATGTTGCTTATGTAGCGAAACGTTGTATGAACAGGTAAACAGAATGAACAGAGGAATTGTATTTTTTTATATTATTAAAAATAATTAAAATTTGCTTCAGCTTATTCGGACTAGTGGTTCTCGATTTATGATGCACAAAACAGCCTAAAACGTGACAATTTCCCCTATACGATACTTACTAACTTTAAATTAATTATTATTTGATATACCTTGACCAAACGAATGATGCACAAGTTCTTCTTTTTGGGGCTACATTTACACTGTACTACTGTTGTACTGTGTTATTTAACACAACAACATTTTTTTTTGGTGGTGACCTATTTTTCCCGAGTTACGCTTGACAATAAATTTTGTTATACTCAAATACCTTTATTAATTCTGCAAAGCCTATGAAAACATATATCCAAAGACGTATTAATTTTACTGATCAGTTGACCCATTGCAAGACAGTAATATATTAAATTTTTTAAAAAGTATTTATAAAAAACAGTCTATAACAACAACCAATACATGAACAAATGCAGTTCCAATAATCATCTTAGTCTGCTAAGATTATCAATACTTGTTTTATTCAACCGAGACACAACCAACATTCGTTTGTAACAATGAAATACATGGATAGTACTTGGAACCACCAACATTCAGTTGGCAAAAAAATCGGTTGTGCAACAAATATGCTCTCTGTGTGTAGTTACGGAGCCACAAAGTTTGAATATAAACTTGGCTATATCTGTCGTTAATATTATCCGATTCGGTTTTTGAAGAGCTATATGTGCATTTAATATCTAAAAAGAAAGTTTAAAATGTGTTCTACAAATAGGTATACAAAAATAAATACCTTAATTACAATATATTTTGTAATATTGGGCATATTCCAAAAAAAAAACAGGTTGAGAATATATAAAATCGGATTTTGGTGATTTATTTATCGTTGCCAATACCTTTTCAACGATACCCATTTTGATTCGGATCGAGTTTTGTATAGCAAAGATTTATCCAATTTTATATTAAAAGTTAGGAGGTCCATTACTCGGAAAAAATCCGAAATTTTGTTGCTGGTGTTGTTTTTCGCTTTTTGTTACCTATAGTGCCATATTTTTTTGTCGTGGCCAAAGAAAACAGATTTATTCCCTTTCCTTTTGACACCAACAAAATTGACAGTTTTTGTTAACAAATGATTTAACTATTGCGATTATGCTATCCAGGGTTAGTTATCAAGGCTTAACCAAAAACATTACGTACTAATATTCTTATTTACTAAAATAAATGAAATTTAAAAATAATTCTTTCCAAACACTGCCAATGCTTTGGGTATTTTTAAACACTCGAATCTAAAGTACATACAATTCTACCATTCGCATAATAGATGGTTCATAAGGGGTAAAAAGGGATAGATAAAATATTACATATTAAACTCGGGCCAGCCGATTTTAACACTGTACCGATTTTAACACTTGTTACTAATAATAAGATACATAAAAAAATATTTTTTTATTTTTACCTGATAGACATTTTGGGGTTTCAGGCTTCCAAAAACCGCGAATGCACCTGACAGTTGCATTTTCTCCTTTTATGTTCAGTATGAATCCAGCATTACATTCCAGGCTCAATATAATGCCTATACTGCTTTTGCCGGGAGCCTTTCCCGGCCTTACAATTGTTGTGTTCGCAAATGAATCCCAGTCCAAGTCCTCACAGGGACCACGTAATCGTTTGCGTCCATCTTTATTCTCGTATTGGTCCATTGAATCAGAATCCGTGCCTGACAGCTGTATGTTAGTGCTTCTCCGCCCACGTTTTCGTATGATTTGTGCCTTTAGCTGCTCTATAAAATCAGTGTCGTTCACTACCTTGGCGTTTCGGGACGAGGATGAGTCAAGTATGTAGTTGTACGAATTTCTCTCTACTAAAGCCGGCTCGTTGTGCCTTCTTAAAGTTGGATATCGCGAATCCTGGTAGATATTTGGCAGCGGTAGTTTGCCAACCGTTGTTTGAGCTTTGTTGTCCAGTTCATCATATTCGTTTAGATTAAAATCGTTGATGACTTTTCTGGACTTGTGATTAGTTTTTAGTGCCGGCATGTGATCCGTATCGTTGTTAATGTAATACCCACGCCCATTTTGAATTTTAAATTTTTTCGCGGGATTACGCACGTCCATATGTTGCATTCCACTACTATAACCAAGTAAGTATTTAACAAAATCCTGGTATTTCTGCCTGATCCTCTGGTAGTACTTGGAGTAAGCTTCTTCAATGGCCACATGTCCGCGTTTATTGCGTGGTTTTATATCCCCTTTACTGTAAACTAAAAAATTATAGGTAAATAGAATTAGGAGAACTCCGCCTCTTTGAAAATTACCCGTACATATACGAGGCATATCAATAATTCTGTGACTTTTCCAACTTCCCTCGTAGTTATATGATATGCAACACTGCTCCTATCAAGTACCATCTGATAATAGACTTCTGTAAAATTTTGTTCAAAAAGTACAACCTCGTGGATTTTGTTAAAAATGGAAAAATTGCGAGTGCTCATTAAACATTATTTTTTGCGGAAAAAATGTCAATCAAACCAAGGAAACGCTTGATAAATACGTTGTGGCCGATCAAGTACAAATGAGTACAATGGACGGCCAATTGAGGTAAATACACCCGAAAATGTCGAAAAAATCCACGTATGGTGTTGGCCGATCGAAGAGTAAAAGTGCGTAAGATTGTTGATCCCATACGCATTTCATATGCTCGTAGCGGTGTGGTGTCGATTTTACGTGATCAGTTGGGTTTAAAAAAGCTGTCTGTCAATTGACAATAAACGCAATCGTGTGACAACTTCAAAGGTTTGTTTGGAATTTTTGCGGCGTTTTGTAACTATAGATAAAACCAAGCAGCAGTCTAAACAATGTGTTTCTCCGGATGAACCGGCTGCGAAGAAGGCTATAGTGACACGCGGGATAATCCATATCTATTACCTTCAAAAGGGAAACAAAAAAATCGGCGAATATAATGCAAAGTTATTGGATCGATTTAACTAGGATTTAAAAAAAACGACAACATATGCAAAAGAAAAAGTTATTTTATATCAAGATAATGCACAGGTACACACGTGTGCAGTCTCAATGGCAAAATTGCATGAATTGCGTTACAATTGCCAAATCTTAATAAATGACTCGGTGGAAAGAGATTCAGCTCCGACGATGAAATGATTGATTAAACAAATGCCTATTTTATGTAAGTATGGAGAATATGATGAAAAATATTTTTTTTGTTGCAAAAAAATGTGTTGTATTCAAAAAGTCGCGGAATTATTGATCTGCCCTCGTATGTACCATGTACCAAGAAGTCAATTCTCATGTTAAACTTTGTACGCTGATCTGCTTCTAGCAAATTCTTATGCGAGCATATTTGTACTACGACATCATGCATTTATAATTGACACTTAAAAATCCAGAAATATGAACTTTATATTATTCTATTTTTTTTAAGAAATAAAAACCAACCGATAAGTTATTCCATGCTAAAATCATGAGCTTTTACCTTTTTTTCTGAGCCAAAGAATCAAAATCAGTAACCGAAAAAGGTCCAAACAATTTTAACGTTATGTCCCCAATATATGTATGTACATATTTTTTTGTTTGTTTTAGGTTAAAGGTTCTGTTGAGCGAACGGCATTGTAAACGTTATCCCCTACCCGTTTTACAACCCAATAGAACAGCTCATTTGGGACTTATTTGATACATTTTACAAATGTTGTCTTTTAATACCTGACACCACATTGTAGTGCAGGATATTTGCTTATATTGGCTTAGTGTTGATGTTGGTCCGTCTGTCCATCTATCCTTGTAATCAAAGTACGTGTGTAAGATTACTATAAAACTTGATACATTGTTCAAGTTTGGTCTAAAAACGAAAGCTATTTAAATTGGTTCACATCGGTCCATGAAGAATCCATGTAATACATCCGATTCTGGACAAATTTAACAGTGACGCCTTGTAATATGGATGTATCGGTCAATGTTTTCGAATAGCCCCTCACAAAGGTTCCTTCCCATTTGAGGTCCTGCAGTTCCAGAATCCACAGAATATATCCGCTAAATAAATCATGGTTCGATATGTGTTTAAGCTACAGACAGCGGCGCGGCATCTTCTGAATTGCAGTGGTGTAGGGTGTCCGACTATGACCGAAAATGGGACACAACATTTTGTTCGGATTTATTAAATGTGTACCAGTCACCATCTTTAAAAGAATGTTTCCAGTTTAAAACATAAATACTAAAGGAAGGAACAGACTGTGACAACACTATTGAGTATTATTCAAACAAAGGATTAATTAAAGTCTTCAAATTTTTGTTGTTACAACCCAAACTGGTACTATATTCGATGTTTCTCATGAACATTTATCAAAGTCTATATAAAAAAGAAATATATAATTTCGCTGCGAATATGCTTTAAAAAAGGCAGTTCTAAGTTTAACGTTATTAAAATTTACAAAAATTGCCAGTGCTGCCAATTTCAATTTGTTCTAAATGTTGAAATTTTTAAAAAAGTTTAAAAAACGGAGATATTAAATTAAATGTTTCTACAAACAATAAAATGGATGAAAATGCCAACAAATAATTTTATTAAAATACTTCATATTATTATTATTTAATATGAAGTAATTTTTGTTTTCAATAATGCCAACAGTATCTTACTTTCACGTAAAATGAAGCAAAAAAAATAAACAAAAAATTAAGTCGACTACACCAATAAAGTCTGTCAGTTTCAAAAAAATTCTTTCTGTTACACTGTGGAACAAATTCAGGTAAGCAAAAGTTAGGTCGATTCTGAGAGTGAGGGGTGAAAATATAGGCTAAATTAGAAGACCCGTGTCGCGGCGTTTATTTATGTTAGTTCGATTTTTTTAAACGACCTTCAGACTTTGCAGTCAAGGCTATAACTCGTCGGCTAATTGATATTTTTCAATCTGTAAAAGCCAAATTATTGCTAGAGACCTGTCCAAAAATGTTTGTGGTGCTTATGAAGCAAACTGTTAAAAAAAAATTTCATGCTTTTTGAAAATATTTTATACAAAACTTCTCAATTTCTTCAATAAATTTCATTTGAGAAGAAAACAATCATAATACAAAACTTGTGTTTTCCAGCTTTATATTAATTTACTTCACATTTGTTATGGTCTAGTTGCCGTTTAGCAGGCGACTGTGGATCAACATCACTGCTCTCTCTAATATCTTCGTCATCGCCATCATCATCAGAAAGGTCGATAATTTCGTCCAACAGATATTCTGGAATTTCATCTTGGTTCCCCTTTCTTGTCTTCCTCTTCTTTAAAAGTGTTTTTATACCACCAACAAATTTCAGCGAGTATTGCATCGGGAGATTTCTTTCCTCTGTACCTGAAACGAAAATAGTGTTTAATCGTTAACATGTTTTAACTGTTCACTCTAACAAAGATATTAGAAAAATCTAGGAATTTAAGCTATCCTACTCTATAGTTACCTTATTTCAAATGGAAGCGCAGTTTGGTGATAACGTTCGCCTTGCTCATCAGATTCAGTTGGCAACTGTTGAGCGAGTTGATCAAGATGCTGAATATTGTACGACATATTAACCAAAATTTCATCGAAAGCTGCCAACATGTTTGCAACAGATTGCCTGTAGTTGTCCTTGCGTTGTTTACCCAGAGGTCCTTTAATGACTGCTTTCAATGCGAGCCATGCACTTAAGTCTCGGTCTCTCAGAACTTGGTCAAAATCTTGACGACTCATTAGTTTCCTTATGTCGGGGCCATTAACGACCCCTTCCAGAATTTTGGCGTTATTTAGTCTTGGGATAATGTCTTTTAAGCGGTTGAATACTGCTGGTCTTTTTGCGATAAATTTCAAAACATTTAAGCAGTGCTTAGTTTAATGTGCAGCAACGGCAACAAAATTTTCATTTCAGGAACAAGACTTTCGAGTAGCCTATTATCTTTAGGTCATTTATGTCCAATGCGACTATTCCAATTATGCTGTTTGTACTGGTTTCTTCCTTTAATACCTTCTCCGCATCGTGAATCCCAATCGCACAAAAAACACGGATATGTTGGGCGGCCAGATGCTGTTAAGCCTGTAATCAATGAAACTATTTTGAGGTGTTCGTTATATTTAACTACTTCCAGAATGTGTTTCAAATTATCGAAATTTTCACTAGTGTCAGTGCTATATGCAATCGGAACAGAAGGCATTCTATTTGTCTTGTGCAAAAGCACAATTTCTAAGCTAATTAGTGAACTATCGATGAATAAACGCCAATCATCTTTGTTATATCTTAACCCTATCGTCCCCAATAACTTTACAATTTCGTTGCAATAAGCGAAATTTTTTTAATCATTTACGTTGAAGAACTTTTCTAAGTCTTTTTTTCGTTTTCGATATGATGTTATTTTGGTACCTTTCTCCAGCAAATTATTTCCTTTCAAAAATGAAGCCAGTAGTTTTGGTCTTTTCTGAGTCAAACACAAATTTGCAAAAATTCCATCCAATTTGTTTTGTGTGACTAGGATTTGGTCCTTTGATGTTTCATAGGATGTACCTTCACCAGGGTCGTATTCTGAGAAGAAATGCATAGATGTAGCAGCTTCGGTTGCAGTACTGATATCTGTTTGAAGATCAATACTTCGGTATGTTGGTACTGGAACGAATGAGTGCGGTAATGGTAATTGGACACTTGGCACTGCTACATAAGTTTTATTCCTTGTTTTCCTTCTATTCAAAGTTTTATGGTAGTGGATACATCCATAGCAATTTCCTTCTTGATGAGGGCTATTGTCTAACCACTTAATTGGTATACCAAAAGACATAGCCTTCTTCTTTTCACTTTTTCCATTGCATAAGAGTTGAATAGCAATTAAAGCACATTTATTTAGGGGCATAGTTTAAGTCATTGATGAACTCATCCGAGAAATATTGTTTATAGGCTTCCAAAAAAATCACTCACATTGCCACATTTTTCTTCGCTTGCTATGAAACGTCCACAAACATTGCAAAAATGGTACATTTTATAAGTACATTTTGGTTCCGACATATTAATACAATATATACTTATACATTGTTTTTTTTTGTTATTTTTATGAAACCGATGCACTTAACTTAAATCACTCACAAAATGATATAAGTTCCAAAAAAAATTAATTACGTATTTTATCACGACCGAGCGAAAGTTAAAAGACATCAGCTTCGGCTGAGTTTCGAATCTTAACTGAATCTTTTTTTTTGAAATTAGTTCGCTTGTACGAAATAAAAAAAGTCGCACCGCCACGGTGGTTAAAAACAAAAAAAATTGTTTTACTAATTCCTAATTTTTGGAACTTACCTTTTTTATTACTTCTACCTCTTTTTCTTCGTCAATGTTTTTTCAAACCCAACACTGAACAAAATTGTTACATAAAAATGAGAAGTAAATTAATATAAGGCTCGAAAACGCAAGTTTTGTATTATGATTGCTTTCTTTTCAAATGAAATTTATTGAAGAAACTGAGAAGCATATTATAGATCAAAAAGAAAGCAAAAAAGACTTCGTTTTGTGGAAAATATTTTCAAAAAGCATGAAAAAAAATAATGTTTTCATCATTTTGCTTCATAAGCACCACAAACATTTTCTAAATCAATTTTTAAAAAAAATTTATTGTTGGACAGGTCTATAGCAATAATTTGGCTTTTACAGATGAAAAAATATCAATTAGTCGACGAGTTATAGCCAAAACACCATATGAACAATATGCTGAAAATAGGCATTTGACTCCAAAGTTCGAAGGTCGATTGAAAAAAATCGAACTAACTTAAACATAGCCTATATTTTCACCTCTCACTCTCAGAATCGCCCTAACTTTTGCTAACCTGAATTTGTTCCACAGTGTTACATAGATTAGGATGTTTTTATGCTTTTTTGATCTAACAAGTACACATTATGGACCGATCCATAATGAAGAAACGTCATATATGTAAATTAGATACAGAGATTAATTAACAGCTAAAGCTTGAAAAAATACACAAACTTAAATATAACCCACCTTTACTTAGTAAAATATAAGCAACTAATTAAACAATGAGAAAAAATATGGGTATACAATACAAACTTAAGTATAACCACAACCTTAACTTAGTTCAATATAAGAAACAAACACCAATTAAAAAAATCATAACTATAAGTAAACAATTAGAAAATAAGTAGTTGAAAAGTTGCTAAGATTTTTATGAAGACAATGAATTTAAATAAATGATAATAAAGGATTTTAATGCACAAAACTAAAGGAGATGTCAATTAAATAATACAACGAGTTGAAATCAGCACATTCTATAAAACGGATCACCACATGTATTAGTGTACCCTAAAAATCCTAGTATAAAAATAAATAGTACCTAAAAGAGCTTAGTGGACGTTAATAATGATAACACTTATTCTACGGTTGGCACAAGACTGACTTGTCACTTTATTCTCTTTATCGTTCGGCATACTATTTGAAACATATCATTTGGTGTTGCTTGACCATTAATCATAGTTCTACATACGTTGTTAACATATGATTTTGTGTTGACAAACCACTAACAAAAGTAGTTGGTAAATTACATGAGTACTTGTAGTAGGTAATTGTTTTAATATTATTATAAGTATACAATTAGGTTAACTATTAACATACAGTCATATATTTTCATCAAGTATTCCTAAATGGAACCTGTTAGAGTATGCATGAAAGGAAAATACTTACAATTCGGCCGTTCTGACAGTTAGAATCTCCTGATCCGAGATCAAAGTATTATGAACACTATTAATATTCTCGATTGCTTTCTTCGTGAAGCCAAGGTTCAATGTTAGCCACCGCCCAAATGCCCTTGTAGGCGATTTGTGTCTGCTGCAAACCATCCACGTCTTCTACAAGGTATCTGTCATTTTCTAGTATCTAATTAATTTTGTATGGTCCTCTATATTTTGGAATAAGTTTGCTAGGGACACCTGTGCAAGAGTCAAAATTTTTAACCATGTCATATGCTCCAACTCTATATTTTCTTGGGGGTATACGGTGAGAGTCTACATATTGCTTATTGTAAGATTGTGAACGACTCTGTTTTGTCTCCGCCTGATCTCTAATCTTATCTTTGTCTACGTCCCCTTGTACTTGCTCATTGATTACTATATTCTCTCTCAAAGTATCTAAAACTTGACCCCTTTGATTAGTTCCGTAAAGCATAACGCTAGGATGTTCTCCAATGGTAAGATGTACCGTATTGTTTATTTCAAATTCGACCATATCCAATGTTTTATCCCAATATATTTTCTTCTCATCTACTAATATTGATATCATCGGACCCAAACATCTGTTAACGCGCTCTACTTGTCGTTTTACCTGCGGGGATGCCGTTGCAATTTTAACATGCCTAATATTATTATCACTTAGATATTGTTCGAACTCATTAGACGTGAAACTAGAAACTCTGTCAGATATTATGCATCTCGGACGACTGTAGTATCTAAAATATTCTTTGAGTGCAACAATAACCTCCATCACGACTAAAATGTGTTTTTTACTCGTGTGCTGGCTGTTTATTGGACCGCAATGATCAATGTGAACTATTTTGAATGGTCCGCTTCCCTTCGGAATTGTGTGTAAAAATCCCTCCTGTTTGCCGTACTTAGGTGAAAAAGCTATACACTTAAGACAATTACTAATATGCTCTATTGCTTCATCTTTAATTTCTGGGAACCAATAACTTTTTGAAACTAAATATATTACCTTGTCAATGCCTAAATGTCCCATTTCATCGTGATATTTATAATGAACACGTTTCTCCAAAGACTCCGGCACGTAAAATAAAAAACGGTCGCCTTTCATTCTATACACAACTCCATTACGTATCTTATATAGGCTGTGTTCAGAGTGTTGTAGGCATTTTTTTCTACTAAGTGAATCTACTTTACATGTTGCATTCTCTTCCCTGATCTGTGTTCTAATATTTAGTAATAGTTTTGCAGTTCTAGATCCCAACGGGCGATTCTTGGATTGAGCTCTTTTTTATTTAATGTCAGAGTCAAATAGTCGCAGTCCGTCACTATCTTGAAAGTCACAATATGTAGATAAATCGAAATCTCTTCAAAGCATAGACAATTGCCAAAGTTTCCAACTTAAAGCTGTTATAATTTGACTCTGTTAGAGAGGTTCTTTTAGAAAAATTGAATGTTGGATGAAATAGTCTGTCTTTTTTTTTCTGAATAAGAATGGCTCCAAAGCCAAGACAGCTTGCATCGCAGTCTAGTTCCGTCTGATCCCTGGGTCATATATGACCAAAATAGGCTAGTCCGCTAACTTTCCTTTCAATTTCTCGAACGATTCAAGTTCCTTGGGCCCAAAATGAAATCCCATATCTTTTCGAGTTAGGTCGTTAAGTGGTTTGGCAACGATAGAGAAATCCTGCATGAAACGCCGAAAATATGAGCACTACCCAATGAAACTATGAACTTTAGAAGGGACTGAAAACTTCTTAACCGCCTCTATGCCTGCTTTCATCTGCTTAGATTCCGTTGCATGTAATTGTGTATCCTAGATATTTTATACTACTTTGTAGAAACTCGCACTTATCCATTCTGAGTCCAAGTTTGTTGTTTACTAGACGTTTAAAAGTTTCTTTTGTGATTATAAAATGATTATTTATCCCTTCAGTAGCCACAAAGATGTCGTCTAAATAAATTGTTACATTTCCTGACTTCACCACATCAATAAATATTTTACTTTAGAATCTCTGAAAGGTGGATGGCGAATTCCGAAGGCCAAATGCTATTCGTAAAAATTCGAACTGGCCAAGTGGTGTAGTAAAAGAAGTATACTTCACAGAATCTTGTTGCATGTATAGATGGAAGAATCTATTTTTCAAATCGAGCGAAAATATTTTTTTATCTAGCAATCTATCTAACAGGTCATCTATGAGTGGAATTGGATAGTCTCCTTATTAAGTTTACGAAAATCGACACATATTCTCGTTTCGCCTGTCTTTTTCTTAACTAAAACGATGGGAGAAATGAACTTCAACTCGCTATTCCGTATACAGCCTTTCTCTTAGTATTCATCTAATGTCTTCTGCAGACAACTTCTCCGCGTAAGACAGTATTCTTGGTGGACAATTAAATGGCTTAACTTCGTTTAATTTAAGAACCATCTCGCATTTAGTCTGAGGAACATCAGGTAAAATATAATAATCATCAAATAAGGTCTAAAAGTACAGTGTGGCCTCGATTATCCGTGATTCGATTAACCGGCAACATCAATCATCCGGGAAAGAAATAGACAATTTATATTTTTTTTGCTTTGATTTTAGTTTTTTTTTTGTATCGTTTAACCGTGATTACCTCAGGTATCCGGGAATATAAGCACAATTGTGAAAAGCTTGCGAAAATCCTAAATGTGAACAAAACGAAAATGGTGAATTCCCTCGTTTGCATACGATAAGTGAGAAGCATATATGCTCTCATTCTTTGTGTGATCCCATGTAAGTGTGCGGGCGAGAGCGGCGTAGATGCAATGTCGGTAGCTAACTTTACAAACACGTGTTTGATTTTGCAGTTTATGAATGGTTCCGCCAAGAATGGTTTAAAGCAACACTAATTTCTGGATATATGATAAGGGAAAAGGCTAAGATATTCCATTCAAAATTAAACATAAATTCAGAGTGTTTATACTCTAACGGCTGGTTTCAAAATTTTAAAAAACGACATGGAATTCATAATCTAAAGACTGAAACCTTCAACTCATTATGTAGCTGCCACAATTTTGTGGAAAAATTAAATGAATTCATATCAATGGAAAAACTCACCAATGAGCAAATTTATAATGGAGATGAAACAGGCCTTTTTTGTTAGTGTTTGCCTGACAGCAGTTTGGCATGCCATAATGACAATGCTGGTACACACAAGTGCAAAGCGTTAGTAATTGGAAAAAGTGAACGTCCAAAAAATGTCCATGAGCTTCCCGTAATTTATAAGGCCAAAACAAAGGATTGGGCAACACAGCAAATATTTTTAGAATGGTTGTAGTGGCGCTTGCAGATACTTTTTGGTGTATCTCATTCTGTGGTCTGTTTGTTTGCTCATATGTATGTACAATGCGTTGTTTGCCTTTTTGTAAATGAGCGGATGATTCTTCTCAGTTCCTTTATTTTTCCTTCTAAATTTAGAAACTTGATCTTGTGAGAACCATTGCAGAGAGCATACTTTCAGGCTCCAATGTAAATCAGGAATGTCGCCTTACTGGTGGCCCAGTGGGATTGTTGGCGATTACTACTCAGAGGTCCTAGGTTCAATTCCTACGCCAGGCCTCTGAGATTTTGTTTTTTTATTTTATTTTATTTTTTTTGTGGCTATTTTTATTCATTGATTCTTTTAATTTTTGCTAAAGTGGCTGTTTGTTGAGGAAAAATCAGTAAGTTGGTACATCGAGAACTCTCATTTAGGTTCTCAACTTCCATTTGATGCTTTCCTACTTTGCCTTTTTCTTATCGAAGAGGTGAATATTCTTCTATTATGTTGTGTTGCATAAGTGGTAGTTGCATATGGCGGTTGAGTGCGATTGTTGTAAGAAGTGTTAGTGTATCTGAGCAGAAGACATATTTGTCTGGAAACACAAAGATGTTTTTGGCGCTAGTCCAGCAAAACGGTGTGGATTTCGGAATAAACCGAGGTTTAAAAAGGGGTAAAGGGAAGCCATTTTTGCCAATTTGTTCCAGCATTTGCTCTGTGCACACGTAAATCGTTATCAGTTCAATTATAAGTTTTTTTGTGCTGATAAGCCGGTAAAGGATTTTTTTTGTCACATTTTTTTTGTGAGACTGTCAAGCTGCTGTAAGTACTTGTGAACTTTGCTTATCACTTGTATACCTTCCTTCCTCTTGATTTTTTTCCTTGTGCTCACAAGCAATTTTCAATTGTTTGAGATAACATAGGAATGCTCTAATTCAGAAGGTCAGAAGTCATAAGGTGTGCAAGTTTTTCTAAGTATTTCAGTTTAGTTTTGCTTACAGTGCTAAAATCTATCATTGTGTGCTTCCTGTGATCTTCTTCCGAAAGCTCATTTGATCGAAGAGTGGATGATTGCTGAGCTGGAGCAGAGATTGAAGGCAATCTATTTCTCTTATGTTGGTGCCAACGCAAAAAAAAGGTAATAGAATGCGGCAATTTCTCTTTTATTTCCCTATGTTAACGGTCCACCTGTTCTTCCTCAGCTTTGGCACCAAGTGTTCTCAGTCACTTGTCCCCGCTTCCTCACCTCGGTACCCTACAAGCTCCTATACTGCCACTACAATAAGTTAAAAATAACCTGTCTGCCAGCAGTCTAATTTTAGCTCGTGTATAAAGTGTGCCTAAGTATACGGGAAGAAAAAGTGAAAAAAAAGTGCCGTCGGATCTTCTTTGTGCAATTTTTACAAGAAGTCCAAAGGTCGAATATATGAATTTATACGGTTGTGCATAATCTTCCAATGGTTTTTTTTTAAACAAACGTCTACCAAGCCGTGAGGAAATATAAGTTAAAAAGAGTTCTTTTGGTTAATCATCGAAAATAACCAGTGATTTCGTTAATTTTAATATAAATTTTTGTTTAATTTTTTTATATCGTCTCAGTCGATTTCATCATTGAAAATCTAAAGTGAAACCAACCAAAAACTTTCTATTAAGAACTTTCGCGAAATCGATTTAAAAGAAAAAAAAAATATATAAAGAAAAAAAAGAATGTTCAATTTCAATTAAAAAGTGGTTAGTGCACTCCCTTGTTTTGTGTGCAGTGTCGAGGAGAGGGCAAAGGTAGCAAGATTGGATGTTTGGGGCAACCTCTATTTAAAATTTAATTTTTTTTCGTTTTGCCTGGATTATCTGCGTGGAAGGCCTTTCATCGTGGGATCACCAGTCAAGTAAGTGCATCAACATCTTAATTATTTTAAATATTGGTAGGGTGACGTACGTACTCTAGGAACAACTAGACCAACCGTTGTCTCCTGGAGTACACTTGTCCCTAAAACCCCAGACCGGAGTCCTTCTCTAGGAAATCGTTATTTTGCTTGCATGGAATCATAAATCCAGTTTGTTATAAGCACAGAAATGACGAGTTCCATTAGAGAGATCAGTCCTTTTTATTAATTTATGAGTGAATGTGTGTTATTAAAGAAAGAAAAACCTGATACAATCAGCAAAAACATTATGTACTTAAAAGAAATTCGAACCACATTCACTCACAAATTATTTGATTATATTTGCCACATACCTCCTAGATGTTCGACATAATTACCATAACTTTAAAGCATCCCACTTCAACATAAAATTCCATAATGAATTTAGTAAACTTTAAATGAGAATATTCTTATCTAAGCAAATGTTGCCTGAATTGATTAGTTTTAATAAAATGTTATCAATTGCTGAAATGCACTAAACATCTTTCATGTTTGATTTCTGGTAGCCGGAACTAGAGATAGGGGAATATTAAATGGGTCTACCATAGATTTTCCCAATGGATATTGAGTAGACAGGATGGGCGGGCAAACAGTTTGTGCATTTACCACCTACCGCACAACCAAACTCCACTTCGAATGGAACCAAATTCTATCCTCTTTACCTCCTTACTATCTTCTTTTTGTTCTTCTTAGATACTGATATCATCCAGTCAAGCACGCGATTTCTAAAAAAATAAAATTTTATGGTAGCGAAACAGGAATGTGTGAAGGCAAGATCCCACCCCAACGACGAGCAAGTAGGCCGGAAAACATGCGTGCTTTAGCCATCCATTCGTTCCTAAAAATACGTTTTTCGTTTTGTTTCTGACCCAGTTAGAATGTGACCGTTGTATGCTACATTTATAAAATTTTTGGCGCCCAACGTGGGGCTCGAGTGAATTTACTTTGCATAACAATTTTTTTAATAAGAAAAAAAACTTGATATTTTCTTATAAATATCGTAGTAATTTCGCTTGGCTCCATTTTTTCTTTTTATTTTCTTCATTTTCCCCGTCTCTTTTCTGATTCGGTTTTCTATATCTAAATTTTAAAATTATTTTCATTCTTTTTCACTACGTGATGTTTTTCTTTGAGTGCAATATTTTATCATTGGAATATATATTCTGAGGAATGCAGTGGTGCTATCAGATATAGCCGGATATACAATTGTACTTGGTCTCTTCTTGCTGTAGATCTGCTTATGTTATTTGTCTTTGATGGAATTCAGTTTCTTTGGAATATAATTTCTAATGCTGACCTTGAAGTTCGAATGATATAAACATTTTTACCCTCATCATTCTAAACTGGAATATAGACATGTTAACGATGATGTGTTTATCCAGTGCAGATTTACATTTAGCTGTCTCTTTGGTTTCAATATATTGTTTTTTTTTTCTTTCTCTATTCGAAGTGTAGATAATACATAACTAATAACCCTATCTATTTTCTGGCTACTATAAGAAATCAAACAGTTATTTTTTGTATACCTTATTCTGATTTTGGGTTTTATTTTTGTTTTTATACAATACTTTTTCCGACTTTGGTTT
Organism: Hydrotaea diabolus; assembly: GCA_963513945.1. Lineage (NCBI taxonomy): Eukaryota > Metazoa > Arthropoda > Insecta > Diptera > Muscidae > Hydrotaea > Hydrotaea diabolus. The sequence goes on along the minus strand of OY740717.1, from coordinate 94,486,695 downwards.
GAAGTTTTTGGCGGAATCATTTTTTTTTACATCATTTGGTACACGTTTTTATCAGTCTCGTTTGGTTTTGCGTATTTAAACAATGTCTGTACGAAGAAGTACCGAAGACATTCATTCTGCTGCAGCTGCGGAGAATGAAAGCCTGGTCTGTAGCATTTGTGGTAATGCCATATTAGACAAAGCGTCAAAAACCGAAACAATATGCAGACATCAATTTCATAAGCAGTGTATTAATAATTATGTGCGAACGAATTCAAATTGTCCAATCTGTGGCACTAAAGTCATAAAGGAGGCTGCTCCTTCAAAGGATTCTCAGAAACCTAGCTCACCTGTAAGGACTAGATCCAGCTCGAAAGCGAAGAATTTTGACTCTAGTAGGCCTTCAGATATCGCTGGAACCATTCCGTTAGATATTGGGTCTTCCAATGTGACTTTGCCATCATCGACTGTTTCCGTCAGTAGTATAAAGGATGTCGTTTCTTCGATTGTTGCTGAGCAACAATCTCAATTGCTTTCGGCCTTGTCAACTCAGATTTCCACACTAGTCGAGAAAAGCGTTGAGGCTAGTTTGTCGAAACTAAACCTAAACAACCCCTCACAGGCTTTAACGTCATCTTCACCGCATTCGAATCGTAATCCGGTGATGCAAACATTGCCTGACGTGGAACAGCGTACTTTAGAGCAACTTTTGGGTTTACCTAATTCGTCTCGAAATTCAAACAACACTGGACGTGATCCTAATGGTCCAGATTATGCTTTAATCGGTAATGGCGCAAATGATTACCGTACTAGTCACAACAATACGTTCGGTGATTTTTCTTTTCGTCCGGATCGTGTGAGCCAGATTATGCATAACTGGAAGCTCAAATTTACCGGCGGACCAAACTGTTTGCCTGTTGAAAATTTTTTATATCGCGCAGAGGCATTAACGAAGCAAACTCTGAATGGGAATTTCGATATTTTATGTATGAACGCTAGCACGTTGTTCGAGGGTAAGGCAAACGATTGGTTCTGGCGGTTTCACAAATCGGTGCGTAATTTCCGCTGGCCAGATCTTTGTAGGGCTTTGAAACAACAATATCGCGATTCTAGAACTGACGTGGACTTCCGTGAAATGATTCGTGATCGCAAGCAAAAAGCTAACGAGACATTTGATACATTCTACGAATCTGTCATCGATTTGGTAGACAGGTTGGATCAGCCTTTGGATGATCGTACTTTTGTAGAGATCTTGAGAAGGAATCTACTACCGGAAATACAGCACGAGATTTTAAATATGACTATCGATTCAGTAGGTCAATTGCGTGAGATATGTCGACGTCGTGAATATTTTCTTCACGATATGCGTTCAAGGCATGGCACTTCCGGTAGTAGACCTCCTCAGTTCTCCAAGCGCATTTCCGAGCTTGATATTGAGGAAGAAAGTGCACCGGAAATCATTGAATTTGAGGATGAGGTATCCGAAATCCATCTCACTTGCTGGAATTGCAGACAGTCTGGTCACCGCTATCAGGACTGCTTGGCCGAGCGAACTGTCTTCTGCTATGGATGCGGATCACCGCAGACTTATAAGCCAAGCTGTAAAAAATGCTCTTCCGGTTCAAAAAACTTTCGACAGAACGCACCGAAAGGTGCATCCAAACCCAGTCGCAACCCACAATTGCCGGAAAGCAATTGAAACTACTTACGCGTTCTGACACAACTGCAACAGCCATAAATAAAAGCATTTCTAACACCAACATTACCATCGATCACACCAAACACGAATTGAATAATAAAGCCGACAACATGAAGTACATAGGTCCTCGTCCTATCAGGCCATTTCATGAAAGATTAAAGCTTTACAATGAAGCTCGAGCTCGAATCTTTGGTGAAAGTCCTAAAGCTGACAGGTCTAGTCGCCGCATGAGAGCTTATTGGAAAAAAATAAAAACAATAAAGAAAAACTTCTCTGTTTCAGTATTAGATAGGCCTGGAGATGTCCGTCCGTATGCCGAAGTTCAACTTTTTAGGAAAAAATGCATTGGTTTGTTAGATACAGGGGCATCTGTTTCATGTCTAGGATCTCAAGCTGCATTAGAATTTCTAGATTCTAATGAGTCATATCGGAAGTTGAATACTTCTGTAAAAACTGCTGATGGTAAGCCACAGGTTGTAGAGGGAGTTGTGACCACTGAGGTTAAGTTTAGGGGGAAGTGTTCACCTTTGACTCTATATATAGTGCCGAGTATTTCACAAAACCTGATTTTCGGAATGGATTTTTGGAGAGTCTTCAATTTACTGCCGCCAACGCTGATTTCTTCTAGCTTATCTGATCCTCCAATAGTAAGCGATATATCAAACCGCAGATTTCTGTCTGGAGAACAAGAGTTTGAGCTTCAACGATTGATCGGTTTGTTTCCGTCCTTTGCCAAAGAAGGACTTGGACGCACTTCTGTTTTATGCCATTTTATTGATACTGGAGATGCTAAGCCTATCAAGCAACGGCATTTTTCAGTTTCCCCAGCTATTGAAAAGCTAATTTATGATGAGCTCGACCGCATGTTGGCAATGGATGTGATTGAGGAGTCGAATAGTGCTTGGTCGTCTCCCGTGGTTCTTCATCGGAAACCGGGTAAAAACCGATTGTGCTTGGACAGCCGGAAACTTAACTCAGTGACCATAGGCGACGCTTATCCACTTCCTCACATCGACGGCATTTTAAGCCGTCTGCCGAAAGCAGAATACATTAGTAGTCTTGACCTTAAAGACGCTTTTTGGCAGATACCCTTAGATAAATCATCGAAAGATAAAACAGCATTCACCGTTCCTGGGAGGCCGTTGTATCACTTCAAAGTTATGCCTTTCGGATTGTGCAATGCACCGCAAACGATGTCTAGGCTAATGGACCGAGTGATACCAGCAGCTCTCAGGATGGAGGTGTTTGTGTATCTGGATGATCTCCTGGTGGTATCTGCTACATTTGAGCGTCATGTTCAAGTCTTACAGGAAGTAGCTAAGTGTTTGCGTGCCTCAGGACTTACTATAAATGTAGAGAAAAGCAAATTTTGTGTGACGGAAGTCCGATATCTTGGTCATATTGTTGGTGATGGGGTAATTCGAACAGACCCAGAAAAAGTTTCAGCCATAACCGAATTTCCGACGCCGAGGTCTCTCAAACAAATCAGACGGTTTTTAGGGATGTCAGGTTGGTACAGAAAGTTTATTCGGAACTATGCTGCCATATCATCGCCATTCCTTTGAAGACTTAAAGTCGATTTTGAGCTCAGCTCCTGTTTTGCATAGCCCTAATTTTTCACAGCCGTTTTTCATACACTGTGATGCAAGCAAAACCGGAATAGGAAGTGTATTGGTGCAAAAGAATGCGGAGGGTGAAGAGTTTCCAATAGCATTTATGTCAAAGAAACTCAATCAAGCCCAACGAAACTATAGTGTCACCGAACAGGAATGCTTAGCAGCGATGGTAAGCATCAAAAAGTTCAGAGCTTATGTCGAAGGTCATGAGTTCACGGTGATCACTGATCACGCCTCATTAAAGTGGCTCATGTCCCAATCTGACCTAAGTACTAGGCTGGCTCGATGGGCTTTGAAGCTTCAAGGGTACCGATTTAAAATTGAGCATAGAAAAGGTTCGCAGAATATAGTTCCGGATACGCTTTCACGTGTCAACACTGATGATTTGTCCGAGGCCTATGGTTTGTCCGAAATAGGGAATGACAGCGGGGTTTTTGTAGACTTAGGCTCTACACATTTCCAATCTGATGAATATAAAGACTTAGTTAAAAAGATTGAAGAAAATTATAATGCCACTCCCGACTTAAAAGTAATTAATGGATTTTTGTACCGTAGGACTGAACATAGTGTGGGGGAACAGACGACCGACGACCTGACATGGAAACTCTGGATTCCGAAAGGATTAATCCTTGATGTCCTGCAAAAGCACCATGACGACCCACTATCTTCTCACTCGGGGATAAACAAAACGCTGGAGAGAATACGACGTTACTATTTCTGGCCAAATCTTGTCAACGATGTGAAAAATTACATCAATAACTGCGAGATTTGTAAGACGACTAAACATCCGAATCAAATCATGCGACCCCCAATGGGAAGAACTGGAGAGACACAGAGATTTTTCCAAAAACTATACGTTGACTTTTTGGGGCCGTACCCGAGATCAAAATCTGGAAACATAGGAATATTTGTTGTTTTAGACCACTTCTCAAAATTTTCTTTTCTTCACCCAGTAAGAAAGTTTACAGCTGACGTTGTGATTAGATATTTGGAAGAATCTCTGTTTCACACATTCGGGGTACCGGAAATAGTAGTTTCTGACAACGCAACGCAATTTAAAGCTCACAAATTCAATTCGTTACTTCAACGTTATGGGATTTCTCACGTTTACACTGCTGTTCATGCTCCTCAGGCAAATGCTTCTGAGAGAGTGAACAGGTCAGTCATTGCTCGTCGGTAGGCACTTCTCCCTATTTTATGGCTTTTGGCCAAGATATGGTTACAAATGGCTCTACCTATCAGCTTTTAAGAAATTTGGGTATGCTTGAGGATAGATCCGTCCAATTTAACCGGTCCGACTCATTTGAAGTAGTTCGAGCTAAAGCAACAGATATAATGAGAAAACAATTTGAACGAAACGAGAGAGCCTACAACACTCGATCTCGTGAAGTAACGTATGAGGAAGGCCAGGAAGTTTTTCGCAGGAATTTCCGTTTAAGCAATTTTGAAAAAGGTTATAATGCCAAGTTGGCCCCAACCTTTATTAAAGCTCGAGTTCGGCGAAAACTTGGAACTGCGTATTATGAGCTTGAAGATTTGCAGGGACGCCCAATTGGAAAATATCATGCAAAAGATATCAGACAATAGCTAGTATCTACAAGCGTGATCATCTTTCGGATCTTGTAAATCCCCGAAATCTGATTTTTTTGGGGGGTAAATGTAGTGGCGCTTGCAGATACTTTTTGGTGTATCTCATTCTGTGGTCTGTTTGTTTGCTCATATGTATGTACAATGCGTTGTTTGCCTTTTTGTAAATGAGCGGATGATTCTTCTCAGTTCCTTTATTTTTCCTTCTAAATTTAGAAACTTGATCTTGTGAGAACCATTGCAGAGAGCATACTTTCAGGCTCCAATGTAAATCAGGAATGTCGCCTTACTGGTGGCCCAGTGGGATTGTTGGCGATTACTACTCAGAGGTCCTAGGTTCAATTCCTACGCCAGGCCTCTGAGATTTTGTTTTTTTATTTTATTTTATTTTTTTTGTGGCTATTTTTATTCATTGATTCTTTTAATTTTTGCTAAAGTGGCTGTTTGTTGAGGAAAAATCAGTAAGTTGGTACATCGAGAACTCTCATTTAGGTTCTCAACTTCCATTTGATGCTTTCCTACTTTGCCTTTTTCTAATCGAAGAGGTGAATATTCTTCTATTATGTTGTGTTGCATAAGTGGTAGTTGCATATGGCGGTTGAGTGCGATTGTTGTAAGAAGTGTTAGTGTATCTGAGCAGAAGACATATTTGTCTGGAAACACAAAGATGTTTTTGGCGCTAGTCCAGCAAAACGGTTTGGATTTCGGAATAAACCGAGGTTTAAAAAGGGGTAAAGGGAAGCCATTTTTGCCAATTTGTTCCAGCATTTGCTCTGTGCACACGTAAATCGTTATCAGTTCAATTATAAGTTTTTTTGTGCTGATAAGCCGGTAAAGGATTTTTTTTGTCACATTTTTTTTGTGAGACTGTCAAGCTGCTGTAAGTACTTGTGAACTTTGCTTATCACTTGTATACCTTCCTTCCTCTTGATTTTTTTCCTTGTGCTCACAAGCAATTTTCAATTGTTTGAGATAACATAGGAATGCTCTAATTCAGAAGGTCGGAAGTCATAAGGTGTGCAAGTTTTTCTAAGTATTTCAGTTTAGTTTTGCTTACAGTGCTAAAATCTATCATTGTGTGCTTCCTGTGATCTTCTTCCGAAAGCTCATTTGATCGAAGAGTGGATGATTGCTGAGCTGGAGCAGAGATTGAAGGCAATCTATTTCTCTTATGTTGGTGCCAACGCAAAAAAAAGGTAATAGAATGCGGCAATTTCTCTTTTATTTCCCTATGTTAACGGTCCACCTGTTCTTCCTCAGCTTTGGCACCAAGTGTTCTCAGTCACTTGTCCCCGCTTCCTCACCTCGGTACCCTACAAGCTCCTATACTGCCACTACAATAAGTTAAAAATAACCTGTCTGCCAGCAGTCTAATTTTAGCTCGTGTATAAAGTGTGCCTAAGTATACGGGAAGAAAAAGTGAAAAAAAAGTGCCGTCGGATCTTCTTTGTGCAATTTTTACAAGAAGTCCAAAGGTCGAATATATGAATTTATACGGTTGTGCATAATCTTCCAATGGTTTTTTTTTAAACAAACGTCTACCAAGCCGTGAGGAAATATAAGTTAAAAAGAGTTCTTTTGGTTAATCATCGAAAATAACCAGTGATTTCGTTAATTTTAATATAAATTTTTGTTTAATTTTTTTATATCGTCTCAGTCGATTTCATCATTGAAAATCTAAAGTGAAACCAACCAAAAACTTTCTATTAAGAACTTTCGCGAAATCGATTTAAAAGAAAAAAAAAAAAAAAGAAAAAAAAAAAGAATGTTCAATTTCAATTAAAAAGTGGTTAGTGCAATCCCTTGTTTTGTGTGCAGTGTCGAGGAGAGGGCAAAGGTAGCAAGATTGGATGTTTGGGGCAACCTCTATTTAAAATTTAATTTTTTTTCGTTTTGCCTGGATTATCTGCGTGGAAGGCCTTTCATCGTGGGATCACCAGTCAAGTAAGTGCATCAACATCTTAATTATTTTAAATATTGGTAGGGTGACGTACGTACTCTAGGAACAACTAGACCAACCGTTGTCTCCTGGAGTACACTTGTCCCTAAAACCCCAGACCGGAGTCCTTCTCTAGGAAATCGTTATTTTGCTTGCATGGAATCATAAATCCAGTTTGTTATAAGGACAGAAATGACGAGTTCCATTAGAGAGATCAGTCCTTTTTATTAATTTATGAGTTTATGTGTGTTATTAAAGAAAGAAAAACCTGATACAATCAGCAAAAACATTATGTACTTAAAAGAAATTCGAACCACATTCACTCACAAATTATTTGATTATATTTGCCACATACCTCCTAGATGTTCGACATAATTACCATAACTTTAAAGCATCCCACTTCAACATAAAATTCAATATCCTTTTATTTCGGTGTCGCGTTTGTGTGTTTGTATGTATGTACATAAGGAAAAAGTAATACAAAGAGTGCGTTGACCTTGCACTATTACAGATATTGGTGTATGAATATATCCAAATATTGGAATATATCAGATAGTATTTTTGGTTTATACTGCGCGTTGGTTTCACTCTTGATTTAGGGTTTTCCTTTTTTTTCTTTATAAATAATGCTAACAAGGTAAAATTTGATTTAGTTTGTACGTTCATTAAAAAAGAAAAAGAAAAGTCTTATTTTATTTTTATTTTTAAATTATTTTCATAGAATCTACTTAATTACCTTACTACAGTTTGCTCTTAATCCATTTTATTATATTTGTTTTTTTTCATAATGAATTTAGTAAACTTTAAATGAGAATATTCTTATCTAAGCAAATGTTGCCTGAATTGATTAGTTTTAATAAAATGTTATCAATTGCTGAAATGCACTAAACATCTTTCATGTTTGATTTCTGGTAGCCGGAACTAGAGATAGGGGAATATTAAATGGGTCTACCATAGATTTTCCCAATGGATATTGAGTAGACAGGATGGGCGGGCAAACAGTTTGTGCATTTACCACCTACCGCACAACCAAACTCCACTTCGAATGGAACCAAATTCTATCCTCTTTACCTCCTTACTATCTTCTTTTTGTTCTTCTTAGATACTGATATCATCCAGTCAAGCACGCGATTTCTAAAAAAATAAAATTTTATGGTAGCGAAACAGGAATGTGTGAAGGCAAGATCCCACCCCAACGACGAGCAAGTAGGCCGGAAAACATGCGTGCTTTAGCCATCCATTCGTTCCTAAAAATACGTTTTTCGTTTTGTTTCTGACCCAGTTAGAATGTGACCGTTGTATGCTACATGGTTGAACAACAATTTTGTACCAGAAGTAAGAGAGCATTTTATAAAATCGGTCTAAATGATGATAGTGAAATTATTCTGCTATTAGACAACTGCCCGGCACATCCAGACGTGCAGGATTTCAAGACTAAAAACGTTATTGTGTTTTTTTTTTACCGAATCGAATGTGCTTAATCCAACTGATGGATCAGGGTGCAATATTGAGCTTTAGATGCCATTATCGAAAAACTGTAGTGCAAAAACTAGTCACTTCAAGAAATAGAGAAGAATTTAAAAAGGTATTTAACATCAAGAAAGCACTTTGGTCAATTGCTAATGCTTAGGACGCTGTTACTTCTGTAGTTTTAAAAAATGTGTGGAATATCTTGCTCTGCACAGAAAATGAAGGTAAGTAGGCATATATCCGAAATTAAATAAAATCGATAAAATTAAAATGTACTGATTCTTATTACAGACATAGAAATAATGGATACACTCGATAATGTAAGACAAATAATAAATATAGCGAACGATTTTACCACTGAGGATATAGAATCTTGGCTAAGCTGTGATGAAAATGCTTCTACATTTGCTGTTTTGTCCGGTGAAGAAATATCGGTATGACAAATCCCTTTGAGGAACCTGAGGGAGAAAATGGTTCGGCAGAGTCTGATGAAGATGATTTAATTGTTTCAAACATATCTTTAAAAGAAGCAATATGCTTCCAGTACATTGCTGGACTTCTTGGAGAACCCTGGCTCTTCCTGCATTACAGAACATGATAAAATCCAGGTTTACCGCATCCAAGAAGAGCTTGTAAACGAAAATATGAAATTAAAAAGAAGAGACAAGCAACATTGCATGATTTTTTTAGAAATTACTTAACAGAAAAACCTTATGGATTGCTTACTGTTTTCTGGTATTTTTTTTTGTTCTTATATTATCAAAACATGTATAAGTACATTAAATTCTAAAATTTGTTTCTGTATAAATATGTACAAGAATATTCATTTAAATAGAAAAATAATTAAAAAAAAATAAAAAAAACTGTAACTCATTTAACCGGGAAACTCGATTATCCAGAATGGTTCCGGTCCCGACCATCACGGATAGTCAAGGCCTCACTGTATTTTCTATTTGAAAACCTTACTTCATCTCCGATAACAAAAGTATTTTCACCATGACATTCATATTCTATCATTAAAACTTGGCTTTCAAAATTATCGGCCAAACAAACTGCGTTGACATTTTCTACCCTTACATTTTCGCGTTTCTTTTGTGCTGAAAGTTTCATTACATTGCCGCTTGTATGCATTTAATCATATCTCGCATCATCAATAAGTGTTTCCGGAAAATCATATATATTACTTATTTCTAAGACACATTCATTCGTTAAGACTAACCTGGCGTCGCTTGCCTTTAGGAAATCCCTACTAGAACAACAGGAAAACCCATAGAATCATTTGACACGACGTATAATTCACATCTACATACATTTTTCTCATTTATAAATACACAACAACAAATCTTTTCAATAATATTCAACTTACTATTATTAATACCAAAATAAAAATTTACTTCACATTCAGTCGGACTTGAAGGAACGCAAGAACTTTTGCAAAACTTATGGGGCTTCCTGAGTCTAAGGTTGATGGCAGAGTGCGCGCTCAAAGCGTAGCCGCGCCATACTTATTTCATGTTTATATGAAATTTGGGGATGGCAGTGTGAATGCTGAAATCAGCGCTGAATCTGCACAGTTTTTGCTGTGTTTTTTTATATTTTTTATTTATGAATGTTATTATGTAGTTGATATTTGTTAGTCAAAATTTCGGTTAATCAACAATGTCATTAATTAATCTATTAATGGAAATTTCTAATTAATCTGAACTATGAATAATCAGTTAATTATAAATATGATTGATCAAATTTAAATAATTTTGTTCAATATTCGAAAAATTTGTCTAACAAAACAGAGAGAATTAATTCAACAGTATAAAAACGCCAAGAACCGTTTACAAATTATAAACGACTTAAATCTTTACACACACAATCAAATATCAACACAAAAAAACCTTCAAAACAGTTTTCTTTAATTCAATCAGGTTTCAGGTCGGCTCGGCGAGCACTCTGCCATTCCGAAGCCGATTTGTATGGTTTTAAGATTTTAAATCAGCTTTCAGCTCGGCTCGGCTTTGATCGCGTACTCTGCCATCAACCTAAGAGGCATTCTGAGAAAAAACTTATATTAGCCCTAGATTTAACTGTTACTTTTACTGTGTTCTTCTTGTATTCGCTGCAATCTTTGGCAAAGTGTCTCAACTGACCACAGGCATAGCAGGAACCACTCACGTCGTTGCTTACGACAATCTGCGGTCAAGTGTCCTGAACTGTTGAAGTTACAACATTTTAATGTTGTATTCGACGAACTGTTGGGTTTGGTAGTACCGTCAACTTGCTTTACTACATTTTTTCTCTGTTGTTGTTAGACTACTTTGAAGATTTGAAGAAACTCTTCCTTAGACTTGTAGTTTTGAAGTTTTGCCTGAGTGCGTAACTGGGAACTAGAAATGCCTTCCACCAAATATTCCAGCAACTCGTCGTCGTGCAGGCGTAAATCGTTTGACAATATGACTTTGGAGTTATAATAATCTACAAACTTCTCATCATATTTTTATTTTCTTTCTTCAAAATTGCTACGTGAAGTGGTTCTATTTAGCTTGACATCAAACATTTATTTCATCTGTTGCATAAGATCTTCTACGCTTATATGAAGAAAGTATGGCTCTGAGTAAAGCCATGCCTTAGCATTTCCGTCCAATTTCCAAAACATTGTGTGTGTTTTTTATAATGTTTAACTGAGCAAACCATATTTTAAACTCAGCTCCTTGCAGGAGGGTAATAATTTTTTAGGGTGCCAAAGGGAACGTCTTTTTCACTTGTTGCTGTTGTACTTAGTAACGTTTAATATAGCAAACTGTTCTCATGCGCTAACAGGTCACGTTCACGTTTTAAAAGGCTTATTTCCTTAAGTAACAATTCTTTTTCTTTATCTTCTGTAACTTTGTTCTTCATTTCTTATCCCGTCTGTTTCTTTTTACTTTCATAATTCATTTCGTTGTCATCCCTTCTTTTTGTTGCTATTTCATTGTTACCTATTCCATTGTCGTTGTTTGTGTTTTCGTTTCTTTTTACTGATTCGTTTTCATCTTCGTCTCCGTTGTCGTTTTTTTTATATTTCCATTGTTGTGTGTTAAAGCAAAAATTATGTTTTGTACAGTTGACGTTTTCACTCCTATGTATTTTACATTGCTAATTTGATAACAGTCTTACTGCATATCGCTAGCTTAGAGTGCAAAGGCGCTAACTGCCCTTTTTTACAAAATTTAGATTTTAATGCAGAACCGAGGAGAATCAAAAAATACATCGTTTAAAAAAAGAAAAAAGGTTGGTAACTCTTTTTTTCATATGGTTTCGTGTTGATGCGCAAAAGTGCCATGTACATAGCTGTCAAAAAGCGCGCGCTAAGTTCATTAAACACATGTGATTGTTGCTAATTTGTGCTGGTTGTTCGTTCGTGCTCCGTAAAAATTCATTTATTGCTGTTTCTAGCATTTATTTTACTCGCAAAAGGTAACATATTCTTATTATTGTTTTGTAAATATTAACTAAATTATAACTACATTTATTAAAAGGTCTGTATGGCAAATGACGAAGGTAATAACACTGCTTTACAAGCAATTGGAAACAGCAATAACATTGACCCTTTTGGCAATAATGTAGACGATGGTGTTTTATTCCATGGATATGCCCGTAAAATCCAAAAAGCGCAAGAAGAGAGTGCAAGTTAAACAAGCAGATTGGATGAGCAGTCAAAACAAATATCGAAGACAAAGTGGTAAATCATATTATGGAAAAAAGAAAGAAAATAACGTTTGGTGCTATAAAAAAAAGAAAGATGCAAGAGCAATGAAACAGCGGTGTAAATGTGAAAGTAAAACTGGCAAATCAGCCATGCAATGCGCGCAAATCACTGACGACGAGAGAGGTAGACTATTTAAACAATTTTGGAGTATGGATATAAAACAAAAGCGAATTTATGTAAATACCTTGATACAAAGTACCCCACCAGTTAGACGTGTAAAACGTATAGAGAACGAACAACCAAAAAGATGTCAAACTTTAAAATATTACCTAAAAATAGATAATAAAAATATGCGTGTGTGCAGAACTTTTTTTTTAAATACACTGGACATTGGTAGACATACAATGCTGAATATGGTAAAACGGCCTGTAACCAGTAACAAAAATTCAAATACAATACCGATAACAAATTTTGCAAATCAACGAAAATGTTTGAATTCTTTTTTGGATTGTTTGCCAGTCATGGAGTCGCACTATTGTCGTGCAGCAACACAAAAAAAATATCTTCTACCGGACTGGAACTCAAAACGAATGATTTACAATTTTTACGTAAAAGATTGGTGTCCAAAACATGAAATAAAGCCGCTTTCAATTTCGGTATTTTATGAAGCATTTGAAATAAAAAATTATGGATTATTTTCGCCAAAAAAAGATCAATGCGAAATATGTGTGCGTCATTCTATGGATAACATTTCGCATGACCAATACGCTCTTCACCAAGAAAAAAAAGAAGAAGCCAGAAATGAAAAGCAAAAGGACAAAGCCGAAGAGCGTATCGTGCTAGCTGTAGATCTGCAAGCGGTTCTAATGGCGCCAAAATCGGAAGTAAGCAGCCTATACTATCGTACAAAATTGCAAGTGCACAACTTAGTTTTCTATAATTTGATAAACCATAAAGGTTACTGCTTTATTTGGAATGAGGTTGAAGGTGGCGTGTCTGCGGAAGAATTCGCAAGCATTTGGGTATATTTTGTTGAACAAAAAATTCTTCCTTACCTCAGTGACACTGAAGTCCCGGCAAAAATTATATTTTACAGCGACGGATGCTCATACCAAAACAGAAATGTGACTATGAGTAATGCTTTATTGAATGCAGCTGTTAAACATCAAATAACAATAGAATAAAAAAATTTTAGAAACGGGACACACGCAAATGGAGGCTGACAGCGTTCACTCACTCATCGAGCGTGCGTTGAAGCATCGGACTATAGACGTACCTGCAGAATATATTGCTATTTGTAAAGATGCTCGAAAGAACCCAGAACCTTATGAAGTGGAATATTTGGATCACAATTTTTTCAAAACATTTAGAGACCTTCAATTCGTGAAAAGCATTCGTCCTGGCCGGGAAAAAGGTGATACCAAAGTTACTGATATTCGTGCGATAAGATATACAGCAGAAAAAGAAATGTTTTACAAATTGAGATTCCCAAATTCATGGCAATAACATCCTCAAAGAATAAATAAAACTATTTCTCCGTTAGATTGGTCTGATTTACCGCAACTTCACAGTGAGAGAAAAAAAATTACAACTAGGAAATATGACGATTTGCAATATTTAAAAATGACCTTGCCAAAAGATCACCACAAGTTTTATGGCGAATTACCTCACGAGTAATATACATATATCTTCAATGTAGGTGCTACATATTATTTTATTTTATATAATAAGCAACGAAGTAAGACTGCAAACTTGATTTCATGTGATAAAAACCTAACAAATTAATTTTTTATAATTAAATATAAGTCACAGCAACGAAGTAAGACTGTATACACTGCAAATGTTTTTTTTTTACAATAAATATTAAATGCTATCGGCATTAAAAACACAAATTAAGTCATATTATTTAAATCAAATAAGACAAATTTTCATATTATTTTTTTATAGAAAAGGTGCTAAATGATAGGCACAAATCAAAAATAGCAACAGAAAGGGTGCTAAATGACAAAAATTCTTCTAAAACAAAGATACTATTTTTTTTAATGTTTTTACTTACTGTATATGCATGTAAAAACAAAGCAAATAAAATTCCATTCAAAAAAATTTACAAAATATAATGTACATTTTTTTATACAGTTTTTTGTCTCTCCTGAAAAATTTCAAAAAGTGCAGTTGGCGCCTTTGCACTCTAAGCTAGCGATATGTGCTTTTTGCTGCACACTGCCTCTGCTTCTTGGCCACACTCACATTTACTCTTCACCTCTGTCAACGGGCGGTTGCTGCTTTTCCTCTGAAGCATCGCTGCCGGGCGCAGAAGTAATGTTTTTACCAAATTCATCTGAATTTGTTGTATGCATGACTTTATTTTTACACTCATACTATTAGTCGTGTTAGTAATGTTGCATTAGTGCCGCTCGATGATAGTTTTAATTCTTCGCAATACTGTTTTATTTTCTGTAGAGTATGATCTTCAGCGAATAACATTTTCTTTTATTTTACCGGCGTGTTCAATCACTTCTGAAAATTGATAACACTTATTCTCTGGTTGGCACAAGACTGACTCGTCACTTTATTCTCTTTATCGATCGGTATAGTATACAAGTTAAAGGTAACGCAAAGAAGTGTGCAACTTTTTTCTTTTTTCCTCTCTGCGCATGTCGTCACAATTTCAGTTTTGTGTAGGAGAACCAGTGTAAACAAGAAATGTTGAAACCACTGATGGAAAATGTGGTATAATTGATGAAACCTTGGTCGCACAATGTATTTTTTTACAATTTCACGTTGGTTTATTTTACTATTTTCTGGTATAATTGCAAATTCTTCCTAAAATATCATTCATATTGAAAATTCTTATTTAATATACGAATTTTAGAATGAACATGTACATATGTTAGATGACTACACAATATGGTGGTACAGGGTACATATTATAATTTTGTGATGGCGTTTGTTACACATAAAAACGTTCGAGGTAATAATGTAAGATGTGATCATTTTGAAGTTATTTATTGTACAATGAATTGGAAAATTATTATTTATTCTTTTCAATTTTACAAAATAACGAAAGCTTATTTTCTATTGTTATAAAGTAGTATTTAAAGTGATTTCGAACAAAGGTTTTCTTCCAACAGATTCCATTTAGACATGTCCGTCCGGCTATACACCTAACACACTTAGTTATGCTGAATATGAATTTATTATATTTTTAATTTGACTCAGACTCATTTTGGTACAATTTAGACGTCGACTTGGTGCAATTTTGAAACACTGGTTGAAAACATGACTTCATTATGTTCTCTCTCGATTTGCCATAGAATAACGGACCTGCGCAATGCACTACCTTTAATTCTTATACCATGCGTTCGGCCTACCAATTGAAACATATCATATGGTGTTGGCAGACTAATAATCATAGTTATACGTACGTTATAATCGAGTCCGAGAGACTTCTCTTCAATAAAATTTCTTTGTACTGTATTTTGTTTACTATCAATAGGACAAAGCATAATATATATCTATGTACAAGTTTTGAGTTGCTACCTTGAAGATATTCTAGCAAATGTTACATAATTTGTTTAAGGGTTTATAATTAAAATATAACTGATGTATAGGAAAAAGATATTTAAAAATATATTACTGATATCACAAGAAAACAAAACTTTTAAGTAGGTTTACAAACAATAACTAATTAAGTCTATGTTTTAACACATAGCGTGAATTAGCCATTGTTATATCAAGTTCCTTAGATGTGCTTAAGTTGATCTTCTGCATTTATCATTAAATGTTAGACTCATGTCAGTCATTAATTCCTGAATCGTTTTTTTGTTCAGACTTCCTGTGTAATTCGGTGGTGGAGAATCTTCTAGGCAAGTTATATACAATTTTCAAATTTTTGTTTTGAATTGTACTCGTAGCTTGCCTTTGTGGGACTTAGCGCAGTCCTTCCACACCTGACACCCATAGGTACGGATTGGTCTTGCACACAGTTTGTTTAAAAGCAATTTGTTTTTAATGTTTAATTTAGACCGCACCTTGTACGGGAACAGTATGGCTTGCGATTTCTGTTCGTTAATATTAATCTTCCACTTGGAGAAATATTTGCTTGCGTGCCCTTTGCATACGCAGTGATACACTTTATGGAGGATTGTTCCCCGTTGACCTCGACAACAAATGATCTGTCATTGGGAAAACTTTTGATCACTTCATTAAATATATTGGACAATTAATTTTGCTTGCAAACAATTCCATTTTGCCAAATTAGATCAAAAGCCTTCTCAATGTCTAAAAACAGTACCCCTGTGGAGTACCGTCTATTTTTGTTTGACGTGACAATGTCTAAAAACAGTACCCCTGTGGAGTACCATCTATTTTTGTTTGACGTGATAAAATTTACAACTCTTTTATCTGATGTGACGTCGAGTGGTGCGCCCTAAAACCATATTGACAATTATGGATTAGATCTTTGTTTTCCACAACGGTTGAAGGATGTTTTAGGTCTTTGCCGATTTTGCCTATTAGTACTACTTTAGCCTTTTTAAATCCTTTCGGGAAGACGAGTTTTCGATACAGAAATTAAAAACTTTATCCAAAACGTATAAGCAGATTGAGGAAGATTTTTCAACAAAATGTTGTTTATCTGATCGAATCCTGACGCTTTAGAGTTTCTAAGAGTGTTAATGAAAATCTTAGCCTCGGCATGTGTTATTTAAAATTCCTGATCAATGTCTGGTGAAGCATTCTCTTTTATCTCTGTATTTCAGAATAAGCCTGAGTGAGAGTACACGCAGGTATGCTGGGGACTACGGCGATAAACCGTAGGGTACTTTTGATTGTTTGTTTAGTTTAGGTAAAATAAGATAATTTTGTAATAAAAAAAAGCAGTTCGTTCAAAACCATTTGAAGTGTTTGGTGGTCTGATCTCGGATCTGTTTCCATATGTGGAGTGCATTAGTAAATACTAACAAAGGGAGTACATATCCAGTATTTAAATGAAGATTTCTTAAAAAGAATAGTAAAAATCATTTTTGTACGGACTCAATTTTATTAACATAGCAATCATATTGGGGATACCAAACCTCTGATCCATGTTTAAAAATTATATTTCTCTGACTAGAGAAATATTAAACTGTTGGGTCGGCCCAGTGTTTCATAGAATAAAAGACACCATACGCTTTATTTACGAGTATCATAGTAATAATATGGTTACTAAAATTTTCTTTCTGTCCACCATTATATCATGATCAATTAATTAATCAAACGGAGTCAGTTCACAGCCACATAATTGAAATTTAAAAGCCAACATTATACTTCTAGAGAAACACATATGCTTACACTTTTTATGTTCATTTTCATAAATTCACACCAAGTATTAATTCTGTCTAAGTCATCCTGCAACGTGAAGAAAATAAATGCACTTCGTCTGCAAGCATCAGTAAGTTACAGTTAATAAGAGACTAGCTGAACCCGGCCCGCCTAGCAGGTGCCAAATAATACTTTGTTGCTGTATCGCTACATGATTTTAATTGATGTGACTGCGTAAACTTATGGATTTTTAATCCTCATTGTGAATGCATTTTGAACCTTAGGCTGGACATGCTTGAATTAGAACGAAAAGTTGGATGGAATTAGTACATCCTCGCCTTTAGACATTATCACAGTTGCGAAAATCTGTCATTGCTAAATCGATTTCATTTAATCCTACATCAGTGTTTTTTTGTAGCATTGTAAAGAGTAAGAATGGGTTTTGATACAAAAACCTTTAAACAATCCATAGGTGTGTTTGTTTAACTGAAATCGAACATTTGGATTAGTTTTCCAATGTAAATTAATATTTTGAACTGGTTATTTTAAGGAAGTTGATAAAAGATTACCGACATTAATAGTTGAATGCATTGAGAATTTCCTGCAGTTATGCGTATACGATAGAAAGTATGGGCTCACTGCAAAACACTAACTTACTTCAAAGCACTAAATCATAACGAATACGAAAATGAAAAATCAGCCGAAACGAACGGAACCGATTGAGATATTTGTTTTAGAGGTAACTGAACCTCTACAGTGGGATTTCTCAATGCACTTCCGCGATCTTCGTCGTCGACAGTAGCACTTTTGTATTGTCTATTTGTATCAATGTCAGCCAACTTACTCAAAACAACACTTTTGCAACGCCATGAGCAGCAGCACATATACTTATGTACCAATTTTCAGGATTCCAGTTCTCTACAAAACACTTTTTACATGCACCATACGCCCACAAAACGAAAATCTAAAATCTGGTTTTGTATTATTCTTCACAGTCATCGATAGTATATAAGTATATGTACCACTTTAGTCTTCTAGCTTTAAAAATCACTTTTTCCTACGCGCACTGACCAAATTTTTCAAAAACAAAAACTTGACGGAAACACCCGTCGTGCTATGCTTAAGTTTCACTGAAAATTTCACCAAAATCAGATCAGCGGTTTATAAGTCTATAGGTACCATACATACATACATAATCAGATAAATCCAATTTTATGTACATATATAGATATCAGAAATGAAAACCGCAACAATCGCGCACTTTTTGCATTGGTGGTGTCAGTAGTATATGTAGCAACCTCCTATTGCCCTTAATAGTTTGTAGGACGTGGGTGAGGCCATGTCCTTCATTCCAAACAGGTTTTTGGACATTTTGGGGTGAGTGGGCGGTGCCCCTCCCGCATACAGGTTTCTTTACAAAGGGGGTGACAGCGCCCAATTTTCTAAAGCACTTTTGTGCATCATACCAGGAGTATATGTATAGCTGTTTGAAATTTTCGGGTGTGTGGGCCGTGTCACGCTCACTTAATTTATGAAAAAAGTTTCTACCCCACTTGCACCGTAGTGCATACAGCAACAAACTGTAAACGATCAAACCGTTCAAATGGCTGTTATAACGGTTTCCTTACAAAGAGCGTGGCACCGCCTATCTTTTTGCATCATACCTTGATATCATCTTTCTACCTATAATAGTCCATGTCTACCTCTAAAAGTCTGTTTGAAATTTCGAGGTGTGTAGGCGGTGCCCACTAAATTTATTAAACATTCAAGCATCCTATTTTTACATACAGCTATTGTGTGAAACTTTTAAGAAGATCGCTCCAGCAGTTTAGACGGCTATACGGAACAGACAAACCAACTGACAGGCATTATTTTTTAAATATATAAATTTGGGCAAATTACTTACAAATACTTACAAATAGAATAGTCCAAGATGGCTACCCTGTGAGACACCAGAGGATATTATAATCGAGTCCGAGAGACTTCTCTCCAATAAAACTTCTTTGTATTGTATTTTATTTACTATCAATAGGACAAAGCATAATATATATTTATGTACAAGTTTTGAGTTGCTACCTTGAAGATATTTTAGCAAATGTTACATAATTTGTTTAAGGGTTTATAATTAAAATATAACTGATGTATAGGAAAAAGATATTTAAAAATATATTACTGATATCACAAGAAAACAAAACTTTTAAGTAGGTTTACAAACAATAACTAATTAAGTCTATGTTTTAACACATAGCGTGAATTAGCCATTGTTATATCAAGTTCCTTAGATGTGCTTAAGTTGATCTTCTGCATTTATCATTAAATGTTAGACTCATGTCAGTCATTAATTCCTGAATCTTTTTTTTTTGTTCAGACTTCCTGTGTAATTCGGTGGTGGAGAATCTTCTAGGCAAGTTATATACAATTTTCAAATTTTTGTTTTGAATTGTACTCGTAGCTTGCCTTTGTGGGACTTAGCGCAGTCCTTCCACACCTGACACCCATAGGTACGGATTGGTCTTGCACACAGTTTGTTTAAAAGCAATTTGTTTTTAATGTTTAATTTAGACCGCACCTTGTACGGGAACAGTATGGCTTGCGATTTCTGTTCGTTAATATTAATCTTCCACTTGGAGAAATATTTGCTTGCGTGCCCTTTGCATACGCAGTGATACACTTTATGGAGGATTGTTCCCCGTTGACCTCGACAACAAATGATCTGTCATTGGGAAAACTTTTGGTCACTTCATTAAATATATTGGACAATTAATTTTGCTTGCAAACAATTCCATTTTGCCAAATTAGATCAAAAGCCTTCTCAATGTCTAAAAACAGTACCCCTGTGGAGTACCGTCTATTTTTGTTTGACGTGACAATGTCTAAAAACAGTACCCCTGTGGAGTACCGTCTATTTTTGTTTGACGTGATAAAATTTACAACTCTTTTTATCTGATGTGACGTCGAGTGGTGCGCCCTAAACCATATTGACAATTATGGATTAGATCTTTGTTTTCCACAACGGTTGAAGGATGTTTTAGGTCTTTGCCGATTTTGCCTATTAGTACTACTTTAGCCTTTTTAAATCCTTTCGGGAAGTACGAGTTTTCGATACAGAAATTAAAAACTTTATCCAAAACGTATAAGCAGATTGAGGAAGATTTTTCAACAAAATGTTGTTTATCTGATCGAATCCTGACGCTTTAGAGTTTCTAAGAGTGTTAATGAAAATCTTAGCCTCGGCATGTGTTATTTAAAATTCCTGATCAATGTCTGGTGAAGCATTCTCTTCTATCAGCTTTATCGTCCATCGAGCTTCGAGAACCGAAGGTAGTATAATGTCCATTTGCAAAATGGTCTGCAAAAAGTTCGACTTTCTCTGCATTGTCAGTTACCATTCTATCGTTTATTGTCAGGTTTACAATTGTTTTTTTCCCCAATGCGGGCAAAATGGATAGAAAAGTTTCCCACTGTGAATTCTTAGCGTGATTGACCTGCCAAGATATCAGTTTATTAAGTTCCCTAATGATAGAGCGATATGTTTTTCGAGACTAATATCAGAACATCTTTGAAATTTTCTTTTAAACATATACCTAGTTGAAATGAGCAACCTACATTCAGCTGTTATTTTAAAAGATTTGTCACTAGCAGAATTGTATGGTACAGCATCCAGACAAGCGTCAGTTTTTAGGCTTGAGAATTCCTAAATTCCAACATTTAAAAATGTCATTTAAAATTGGTCAATTGGCGTTCGAAAAGTCAGGAAATATCTTTATGCTTTGACGGACACTTTCATTAATGCGAAAAGTAATGAGTACATGATCTGAGTTCAGTCTGTCCGGGTGGGTGTCTATGTCTGAAAATATTAATGAGAGTTAGAAAGCAGAAGATCAATTGTTGATGGTCGTCTATAAGATACATTTTTAGAATATTTAGTCGGGTTAGATGGAAAATAAATATACAGTTAGTAGTGATGATTTAACAAAGCAACTGCTGCTCTGTCGGAGTCTGAACAATTCCAGCTAGGGTTATGTACGTTGAAGTCACCAAGAATAAAAAAACGTCACTTATGGACGTTAGCATGTCAAGATCATTGGCAAAATGCATATCGCATCGAGGGTAATATGCAGATAAAGGACACTTTTTTTGCTGTAATGCATATAGTTTTAAATGCTTTTGTTGAAAAGGGGATCGAGAGCTCCTTCATGAACATATAAAGTTGGGCAGAATCAAAAGAAGTTGTAATGCCTTGATAGTTTTAGTGCAGTACATGAAGCAGATTTGATGAACTATTACACTGCATATTTAAGCAAAGTCATAATAACATTGTTGTGCAGCTACGTATATCAGAGATTGCTCCTGTGAATTTGCCGAACAGTTCATCAATATAAAGATCATCATTAGGCGACTTAAATGTGTTATGATAGATTGACGATTTATTGACCTGCATGCTTCGGCATAACGGACACCAGCAATGTATTTGACGATCTGGACGCCTAATGCAGGTCTCTAGACGTTGTTTCAAAAAACACGGGAACAGTTTTGTTGCTAATATTATGCCGAATAGTTAGGTATTCCTTACGGCTAGGACATCTGGGATCATCAGCTCTATGATTTGTATTTTAAGGTTATTTTTGGCACAGTTAAAACATTTACATGTGCAGAGCGTCATCAACTAACGTGCAGTTTGGATTTCCTTAACATTTAACGCGGTAATGTTTGAGGAAGTCCACACAGTACTAATTTACACAGCTTAATATCTTTGGATTCGTGCAAATAAAAACTTAAACCTGCTTCGATAAGTTTTTTCTTTGCAATATCGAATTGTGCTAAGGATTGTGAAGTGATTTTTGTACCAATAGACATTCTTTTAAATTGGTACGTTGTTCCAATAAGCCTGTAAACATTCTGAAAACTATGCACAGCATCAACGAGAATTGGAGAAATAACTACTTTTTACTCCTTCCCTTCATTTTCTTCATCTTCACTCTCAGTGTCCTTTTCGTAATCATTTCTTAAAATGTATAATCTGTTTTGGTTTATTTTAATTTTTTCTTTTGGAGCTCTGCCCCACATCTTCTTTCTTTTTAATGCACTCATTACAACAATGCAGTGCGTTGCTTTGTATTTTTTTTATTATTATTTTTGAACACTTGCGTCTTTATGACTGCTAGTGGTTGTTTGTTGTTTATAACACTTGAAAAAACAAATACTATGCACAAGAGAAGGCACGTCCATTCGCGATCAATGATTGCATACGACTGATAATACTACTTGTTCCCTTACAATTAGATTGGAGAAAAATCAGATTATGAAATTATTATTAATTCCATTTTTTTAACTTGAATAGTAAGTGTTTGTTGATTTACTTTATCAAATGCTTTACTAAAGTCAGTATATATAAGTACTCGTAGATATAACATCTGTGTACTTGCGACAAAGAAAGCATTTATTACTACAGATGAAAACTGGAGAAGGTTAGTAAAAGTCCATTTTTTTAATTTTAATAATGCTTTATTTGGTATTATTGGATCTGCTTCATAGGAGCCTAACAAAAGTATAGCAATCTTATATTAAAATTTAATAGTGAATCCGGACATGTATTATTGTGTTATGTGGTTCTCTGTGTACTAATTGCAGGATTTGCATTAATTTAGATTACACGTTTGAGAATTTTTAGCTTAACTAACTGAAGTGTTTGTGTTATTTCTGTTTGCAGAGCAAATAACTCTAGCTTAGTAGAGTGGAGAACTCTATTTTTATAAGGAGTAGCTCTAGGTTAGTAAAGTCGATTTCATTCTTATGCGCGGAATTGTACTGTAGGTCTTTGAGTGTTCATATAACGCAATTTTAGCAATATTTGGGTTCAACCTTGTGAAATAGAGGTTGAGGCTCTATGTAGAGATTTCCGTTTACCAGTGTTCCTTTTTTTGGATCAATTGTGAGAGCAATGAAACCACGCTACGTAGAGTAAAAATTCTACACAGTCTTTCGAACGCCTTTAGGTGTTCACATTGTTAACAATTTTAAAACAGGTTTCGTTTAAACCTTGTAAAGTAGAGGTAGCCTCATACCCAGCCTTTTTCCGCCATTTCGGAGTTGTAGGTTTTGCGTGTTGACTGCTATAAGCATCACCTGTGAGCATTTAAACCAAGTTTGGTTTAAACCTCGTGAAGTAGAAATGAGGATTCTAAACAGTATTTCGCGCGCGTGCGTTCGCGAAATGACGAGAGACTCACAGGTATAGATCAGAAAACCTGGAGTTCAATTCTTCATCGAGCTTCTTTCAACAGACAAACTAACATGGGTAGATGTTCATAGATTTTACAACGATCAGGAATATACACACTTCATAGGGTCCCAGGTCAATATTTCGTAGTGTTGCAAACAGAATTACAATTTTAATATACCATCCACCTTCGGTGAAGTGAATTAGAAAATCATAGAGCATTATAAACCGGTAAAAATTTATCAGATTTTAAAAATAATGTCACATGGATTTTTGAGAAATTTTCATTATTATTTTGCATATGTGCATTTCTTACACATTTGACCATATTGGGTGGAATATTCCGCCGCCAAACTATGCCAAATTTCAAAAAATTTGTTTATTTTAGACCTCGTGCAAAAATGTCGTTCACATTTCATACTCACCCTCCTATATTTCAATGTGGACAATTTTTTGGGCGCCAAAACCATATGTGGGATCTAAATCCTTGGTCCAAAAACTAACTTGTGAGTCGATCAGTACACTTAAAGGTGTGTCTAGCTCAAAAAGTAGCAAAAAGTCAAACGAAAAAGTCGATTGTTCGATTAATATCGGATTCAAAAGACGATCACGACTTTTTCAACAAAAAGTCGACTAATCGAGTATCGACTTTTGCAACCCTACACTCGCCATTTGTGTTCCGTAAAGGAAATTGAGTACCCTTAAGCATACTTGTATATCAAATACTACATTTTCATTAGGCCATTTATTCTCGTTTTCGCCCGAAACTTTTGAAAACGTCTCAACCAATTTGCACACAATTTGTGGTCGTTTTCATTCTCGTTTTGGTTTTCGTTTGACAGTTCATTATTGTTTACAAATAAAGAACAACGTGGTGACTATTAAAATACTGAAATACATATATTTCTTAAACAAATGGATAAATCAAAGCTAAAGGCGTGTTTTTTTTAATTTATTACTTGATGGTTACGGGGAATTGAGGGTGCTCGATGATACAATAGAACAATGTAAAAGAGAAGGAGTACAAATTTTAAGTCGCACACACAAATGCGCAGACACACATGTTTGGTTATAGCATCATCTTTGCCCTCAATTTACCTGGAAAAGAGATGTTGGCATCTCGTAAGTAAATTATTAATTAAGTTTAATCTCAAGAACAGTATACAAACTTCTGACCTTTCAGAAACGTACCCAGTTATTCTGGGAAAGCGACTGCCAGGTAAACGGCGAGGAGCTTTTCAAGAACAAAAGAAAATTTTTTGTTACTTTGTAACATGGTACCAGCACTGAAAAAGAAAAACACACAAATGCGAGCAGCCATCCCTCTAGATAAAAGAGTAGCCATTGCCTTGTATGCACTCTGCTGAGTACCGGAGTATAGCAAATATATTTGGAGTGGGAATAACCACAGTAAAAAAAATTGAGGAATATGTCCGTGGCTTCGAAGAACTCGGCTTTCCACAGTGTCTCAGTGCAATAGGTTTGTTTATAAAAAATATGGAAACATAAAAACATATCTATTTCACCAAATATGTTTGACGTTTGATTAAAAAAGTCTGCCTTGAGATGACAAACCAACGATAAAAATCGATTATTTTGGAGATGACACACTTTATTTAAGGTGGCATCGCCTGTGCGAAACATTTTCGTTCCTGTTTCGTACAAAAACAAGGCAAAGTGAGACGTTTTCATCACTTGAATTTGTATGGGAAAACGTCTCATTTTGACTTGTTTTGGCCAAACTTTTGAAAACACTTCAAAAGTGCCTAGTGAAAAAAGAGCATAAGAGTTTTTCATAATGAAAATTTTGTTGAAACTGTTTGAGTAAGACTTTCGATAAAGTTTGCATGTTGTTTACTGTCTTCGTTTATAAGATCAC
This sequence comes from Hydrotaea diabolus, assembly GCA_963513945.1. Classification (NCBI taxonomy): domain Eukaryota; kingdom Metazoa; phylum Arthropoda; class Insecta; order Diptera; family Muscidae; genus Hydrotaea; species Hydrotaea diabolus. Next base: position 94,461,326 of record OY740717.1, on the reverse strand, counting down.
TTTGCAACCTCTTAGTTACGTCGGCCAGTCTAAGTCTGGCGCGTGACGTTCTATTTCGCTGACATTTGCGGCGTAGCCTCCGTGTCTCGTTTAAAAGGAGTTATACTTATATCTATCTATTATTGTAAGTATTCAAGTTTCTTGTCGCGTTTTTTGGTTTCTACGTGGTGTAAATAGCCGCCAGTTCTAAGATGAAATTAAAATTGGCCATTGCCGATATCTGTGGCATTAGAAATAATTTGATTAGAATATATGTGACTGCTAATTTACATCCTGTATTTTAACCAGTTGAGGTTGGGAGACGTGAGTCTAAGAGGTTAATCTACAATTACATTATTCTCATGGAGAAGAAATGCAATAGTTGTTATACCAAAATCTATTAGGTCGGGTTTTTTGTTAAGTTCTAGAGGCCAGTATGTTAGCCGACCGAGCGATATAATTTCCAAATTATTTTTCAGCAGCATTGTACAGGTTTCCCAGTGCGTATGTTTGGCATTATAGTCACCAGCAGCATGAAACTTGCTTCCGAGACCCTTGAAAAAGCTCTAAATATATCTTCTGATATCGCGAAGGGAAATATATTGTTAATATAGTTAGAGAACCACCTTTACTTTGGATACGAATTGTTGTCGTTTGAAGGTAGTTTTGTGAGACCCCTTCTGCGACTTCATTTTTAATTTGTTTTCGTTATAGGATACCAGTGCCCCCATGCGTCTTATCGTCGGGTTGGTGTACCATAAAATTTAAAATTAAGTATCTGAATGTTGTATCTGTCTGTAAGATGCGTTCCTGATAATAGCATTATATCAATAATTTGACGGTCTTCCATGCACATATCTGAAGAGGGCCTATTTTGTGCTATGTATAAGTAGAGCTTGAAATGGCTGAGTTTTGTTACGCATGATTTCTAGCATCATTGATTGTATAGTTGACATCCGTTATATCAATAATTTGACGATCTAGGTAATCTGTCTGTTCGTGTCTATGTTGATTCACACCGTTAGCGTTCCATGCACATATCTTAAGAGGGCCTATTTTATGCTAAGTAGGACTTGAAATAGCTGAGTTTGGATATGCACGAATTCGTACATCATTGATGGCATACTAAAGTAGTTGACATGTTCTTACTCTGTAGAAGTTGTTGAATCATTGATTCAGCATTACCAAAATGTTGCAAAGAGACATTATATGTGAGCGCCCGTAGAAAATTCGCGCATGTAATACCGCTTCTGTAGCTAGAGTAAACTGGGGTCTGTTTGATGTCTATAACAGGATTCTACGCGTTCCAGTTAGAAATGAATTCACGCTTTCTTCCAGTTTATGTTTAAGTTCGTGGTAAGCCCTACAACCTCTGTATTTTGTGGTGTGTTGTGCTCCGTAATTGCTACACATTTCTGTTCGAGCGAATTGACTTTTCAGACGAACGATTGGTGTAAGTCATACAACGCATGTGTCCGTACTCTGACAAGTTTAGCATTGGACGGCATTATTTATTGTGTGGGGTTCTTCAACCGTTTTTTGTTAATGTTTTATTTAATATTATTGGATCAGCTCCATTTGAGCCTAACAATAAGTTTACGAATATTAAAGTAAAATTCAATACTGAATCCTGACATTAATTTCTATGTTAAGCGGTTCCCTGCGTTTTTTTTTTGGCAGAATTTGCATTAATTTGTTCACAGTGGTATGTAACTGTACTAATTTGATATTTTTGACATCGATCCACGTTTTGTTTAAACCTCTTGACGTAGAATATTTCGCGGTCGTCGGTGATGTGTTGTCCACATTTGATTCTAAATCTGCGGTTTTCTAAGTAAGACTTAAGGAGGCTATGCGTATTCACCGGTAAGCATTTCCACATTTTGCTAATTAAACCATAGTTTCAGACTTTTTCAAAATCGAAGTAATTTTCCACGCTTTGCGAAAGTAGCTATATCTCAAAATTGTGTTAAATGTATTGGACAGGAACTTGAAGGCAAAAAAATGAACACCCAAGGTCAGGCCGCAAGACCATATCAGGGTGCTTATTGGGATTAACTGTTTCCCCTATAATATGCATGAGTTTATTAGGAGTTGTAAGCAACGTAATGCAAATCGGCGGGATTGATTTTATCTGGAGAAAGGAATCCACTACTTGTAGGATTTGGGCGAATTACCTGGTTGAGAAGGTTTGCGTTCACACTGGCTTTCTCCTCTTCCGATATAACCCAATCTCCATTTGCGCTGTGTAAAGGAAATTAAGTATCCGTAAGCATACTTGTATTTCTTAGAGTTTTCCATAATGAAAATATGGTTGAAGCTGTAGGAGTAAGACTTGCGATAAGGTTTGCATGCTGTCTACACTTTGCAACGTATAAGCCAGAATAAGTCTTGCCCCTGGCGATCTATTTCACTGCCATTGGCGGCGGTCTGGCGACAAGTCGGTGCAAGTACAAGCAGACATGTTTGATTAGCTAATTCTCTTATAATACCAAAATCTATTAAGTCGGGTTTTTCGTTAAGGTCTAAACGCCAGTATGTTGGTCGACCGGGCGATATAAGGTCCAATTAATTTTTCCGCCACATTAGGTACAGTTGGTTTCCACTAGGGTTTACTAATCGGGATCCCCAAGTCGTATGTCATCCGCGGCGCAAAGTCATCAAAGGCGCTATGTCCGGATGAAATCTCAATGCTGATATTAAAGCACTTGGATACCCCGGGAGTAGAGTACATATTTAAAGTGCTCAATCTGTCGCTATAAGTCGCGGCCTTAGCCAGAACAAGCCTAACGACAGGACGGTCCTCGTGGCTCTTGACCTAACAAAAGCCTTCGACACGGTCAATCATGCCACTCCGTTTCTAGGATATTGAAGAAACTTTCCTTCTGCCCAGTTTGAAACGTTGGGTCGTAAACTATATGTGTGGGCACCAGTCATATGTAGAATTTAGAGAAAAAGTCGAAGCCCCGTAGAGTTAAACAAAGAGTTCCCCACTGATATCCCCGGCTCTGTTTTACCTCTACCTCTCTAAACTTCCTGCACCATCAGACGGCGTTGCAATTGTGTCGTATGCTGACGATTGCACAATTCTGGCGTCAGGACCTCAAGTGGATGACATATGCGAGAAAATAAACTCTTACCTCACTGACTTAGCACACTTTTTCAATATGAGGAATATGAAAATATCTGCCTCCAAATCATCAGCCACAGTCGCAGAGCTGCGGTTGTCACTTAATGTGAAAGTCGATGACGTCAACATCTCGACTACCAACTACCCAACTAATCCTTGGAGTCACATTGGACAGCCTTTTTCGATCTTTTGCACATGCTACAACTATCTGCGATAAACTCATAAGTAGGAACAAGGTCCTCAAGTCACTTGCCGGCAATACTTGGGGAGCCGGCAAAGAAACCTTGTTGACCTCTTACAAAGCGATAGGTCGGTCTGTAGCAAACTACGCAGCACCTGTATGGTCGGCGAACGTGAGTACGACGCAGTGGAAGAAAATTCAGACTTGCCAGAACGCCGCCCTCGGAACATCAACAGGGTGTCTTATGTCTTCTGAGGACCATCTACATGAAAAGACGAAAGTCCTTACCGTGCGCAGACACAATTTCCTGCTGTCTAAGCAATACCTGCTAGGGTGTTTTCGCAGCAGTCATCCAAACCACCATCTCTTGGACAGGATGCCTCTGGCAAGGCAGATCAGGTACGATCTTCATGATCCAGAGAGAGAAGCCCAGCGGTATAAGAGAGAACCTTTAGAACAGGGATTGTCAAAAATTTGTAGCTTGTGTATTAGTGAGTACGAGAGAGTAAACAAATTGAGCGAATTTAGATATTTACAGCCATAGAAAAATGTTAGTAACAGACGCCATTCTGATATTTGTACAAAAAAACCGCAGATTCAACACATGTTCCTAATTGAACAGTACGACGGCCTACAGTATTACTGGACAAGGGAAGAGACTCTATAAATTTAGTATTAAATTTAAGCCTTTGCCAAATTTTGTTCAACAATTGCTTAATAAAAACACCATCATACAATGGTCTACCTTTCCAAACAATAGTCAAGCTTATTACACTTGAAATCTCGTTTTTTAATTTGGAAAATGGTTTTGGTTCATAAAATTCCTCTCCCAATAACCATTCCTTCAATTTTTCCAAAAAATATTTTTTTTATTTCTGTAAAACAGATCTACTCTTTCCTTATCATTTAAATTATTTAAATTATTATGAAAATGATCGCAATGCCTTTTAGTAACATATTCCGTACCTTCCTTAAATGTTTTATAACATATAACATTGTATGTTACCAAAACCATTTTTGACCGCACAATATTTTTGAGTGCCATCATTAAAAAAATGTCGTGGCATCCGCTAAACATGTACACCTGTCGAAGTCTCATCGACAACTAAATGAAAGAGCATAAGAATGTGTGTGAGGTAGTGATTTCACAATTGTGCAATGAAATGACAATCCCTGCTTTGGAACATCGAAACTATCAGGCAGGTCTAAACAACATTCACGCCGATGAAGTCGCAGCAGCAGTATCCCGCTACCGTGTGAATGTAGTGCTAGGGGAGCACTTCTTCAATTGTCCGGCCTAGCCCACTCAGCTAACCCCCAGGTCTCTGTGGCCGCACCACCCAGTTCAAATGGCGATTTTCCTCCACCTGGATATCAAAATAGATCCCCCATAGACAAATAAGACTTCAAAATAAATATATTGTTGTTACAACAACCACAACAATCGGCGAATCGCAATGAGTCGAGTTTGTTACTTGACATCCGCATCAATAAAGTAAACAATTTGCTAATAATCACTTTGTTTCCCATTGGCACGCGTCTGTATTGTTCGCTTCTCTGATGTTGTCCACTTTAAACAGATTTGCACCGTAGGCAAATCTTAGACAGTGTAAACAGTCCATTGATTCAGATTTAGTGCTAGGTGTTAACTGCTCCTTTACTTATATGTAGATCGTCCTCGTTCTTTCTCAGGACATTTTCTACGGATGATTTAATATCGACTCTTCTAATTTGTATATAACATTTTACAGATAACGATTTCTATAAACCCATTTAATAAATAAATAATGTTTTGGTTTCTAAACTGGGATTAACTTGCTTAACTCCTCTTGCATCTATATTTAAATAGAAGACAAGTTTTTAACAATATAGCAAAGTTACATTGAAGTTCGTGGCTGGACACTGCTTTTATTGCGATTTCGGGTCCGTGACGACCTTCGTCAGTAAGCATCGCAGCAATTGTTGAAAGAAAAACCGAACTCTTTAAGACCACGATCTCACTAAACGAATGAGAACTACTTTTGTAAATCCCACTTAACAAGTTTCCTTCACACAATTGCCCTTAAGAATACAATTGACTCTTACCATCTCTACAGAGAGTCCACATTGACAGCCATTATTATTTTAAAATATAGGGTGGGGCATTTAAAAAATTAAATTTGAAACGGTTGTATAAAAAAGGACTGATAAATTTTTGGTTTTATTGGAAAGGCTGAACTTTAAAATTTAATAATGGAACACAATCCGATGCGTTTTCCCTTCGCTCCGACCGTTTGGTAGGAGATGAAGAATTTTACCGAAAAACCGTGTTTTCAAATGAAGCTCATTTTCATGTCAGTGGCTATGTCAATTAGCAAAATTGTCGCACATGTGTTTCAGAGAAACACGTAACTATTGAGAAGCCAAAGCATCCACAGGGAGCCACTGTTTGGTGTTGATTTTGGGTTGACGGCAGTCAACGGTGAGTATTACCGCGCCATGATCCAAAAATCTAAGAGAATGAATTGGACGACAACTGGGGTTAACAAGACGGGCCACATATGTTACACAACCAATGCAACTATCGCTATTTTATAAACTGTTTTCAAAAATCGAATAATTAGCCGAAATTGTGACGTCAAGTGGCCACCTCGGAGCGGTGTTTTGTGGCTTTTTTTGTAAGGTGCCATTAAGGATTAATGTTACGCAAAGCATCCATAGACAATTAAAGCATTGAAACATTAAATCAAAGTTGCCATTCAAGAGATTCGACCCGTGACAATCAAAAAATTGGGTTCATAGGATGAGATACTGCTGAGCCAGTGATGGTAGTCATATGATTGATATCGTGTTCCATTATTAATGAAAAAGATCAACTTTTTCAATAAAACCAAAAATTTGAAAAAATAATCAGTACTTTTTTTACAGCCGATTCAAATTTAAAATGTGGAATCGCCCACCCTGTATATGGTGAAAGTTTGCATCATATTCGATATTCAAATTCTTACCAATTTGTCGTCCTTTGACGACGTCAGGTGGTAAATAGACCGAAGCCAGTTTCATAGGGATTTGAAAGACTAACCAGACACGGTTATAGCTACAACACGGCTAGTTGTAGCAGCTGTTGATATCGATCTCTGGATCGTCCTCTGCAGATGACATTACGTACTCCGCGATCTTATTATTGACCTGGTCCTTTACAGTCTTCTTCTGGTCTTGTCAACTACTATCTTCTTGGTGTCTACTACTACAAAGCACAAAATGTCCGTTAATTTCTTCTTGACGATATTGGCGTAGAAGGGTCACCTGTCCCTATTTTTACACCTAGCTTCCTCTTACTGGAAGACATTGATGACTTATTAGCCATCTTTGTCTTAAATAGCCGTGCCGCCTGTTCTGCATGTGACTTTCCTTGCCTTCATTTAGGGCCGGGGGTGAGATACCGAAACGGTCCCCGATACGATCCCCAACTGAACGACAAAGAGTTGCTACAACTCTTGTAAGCTTAAAGCTTTTTACCTTTTTCATGGTTTTTGTTGAGTCAATTTGGTCCCGAGATAGCCCCCCCTCCCAGCCTTCGAAGAGGTAGGTGCGGTATGCCAATCCTTGTTGGTGGGTTGCCCTTCGAAGATGGGTCTTTCGCACGATTCAACGACAGCCAATATTTAAAGGCCGAGCCAATTTTTAAAGGCATTGGTGGCTTAGTGGTACAACTCACTCACTTCACTCAGGCCATCGTATTTTTTTCATCGGCTGTTTTCAAGCCTTTGGAAACCGTTCTCATCTCACTAGCTGGGCTGCAGTTACGCCAACCTTATAGCATTAGGCTGACGCATATTCCATTAAATTAGCTTTGTTATATTGTGTGCAGAGAAAAATGTGCAGATTCTTCTTGGCTATAAGACAAGATCGTGACTTACCTTTGTTTTTCTCGAATAGCGTCTGCTACTCGTTGCCTTAGAATTTGTTCACCATTTGAAATGGAACGAAGGGTTACTAAACAATTGGTATATAATCGTACCAAATTAAAAATATCATTTGATGCCAAATGAAAGATATGAAAGTTCACAAATTCACCAAAAGATTTTGAATTCGATAGAAGTAATACCAAGTTTATTTTTTTACCGCCTACTTGTTGTTATATGTAAACGTACATACGAGACGTAAAGAAAGTAGCTACTACTGAAATAATACAAAGATTATATTTTGATACAGATCCAGTGATAAATGAATGATTCTAGCAATAATTAAAAACCGGTGACATAGAACTGCAAAACGTCTTTATATGTATGTATACATTGTATACATATATGTATATAGATTCCATATTGTATTTATACAAGCAAATTTAAAGGATTTGCAAAGAATTTGCAATCGAAGATAAGCTATCGTCTCTACCTATTCGAAATAAGGTAATTTTGGCTAAAGATGTTTTATCATGTAATGTACGTAGTACTACGTTAATTTAATTTGCATTTTTAAACTAACTTTTGTAGCGCTGCGTATTTGTCAATTTTCGGTAGTCTGAAAATCAATTATATATATGACGACAATTTAAAAAAAAATAAGATATGCCTACCAGAAAATAATTTCTTAATTTACAAATCTTAATTGAAAATACTGCTTAAAAAAGATAGAAAAATGGTACACAATTAAGAAAAACAGAGTAGCGTACGGTTTACAGTTTAAAATTAATCAGTACTTTGGCGAAAAAAGAATACTTAAAACGGCAACCCTAGTTAAATTATAGTATTACTTATTTTAGGCTATGGTTGTTGGTAAAATACATTTCATATTTAGATTCCTGTCGAAGAGAGTCGAATAATAACATATTACAATCCTTATTAATAGTTTGGATAGAGGGATCATGGAAGCGTGTGGAAACTATGGTTGTGAAGATCATACAATTGTTGTATGTGATGTATACTATGGTTGTGAGGATGATTTTGGAATCGTAGTATGGTTGAGCGTAAATCATAATATGGTTGTTAGGATCATAGTATCGTTGTGTGTGAATCATACTATGAGTATAAGGATACTAATGTTGTTGTGCCACAACCGTGAACCCAAAACAAGTATTATGCTTTTCATATATTGTCACCCCGGTGGCATGTCATAACGTCTAAAGACATAATGTCTATAGACATAATGACACTCCAAAAGTGACATAATGTCTATAGACATTACAGCACTTTTGAAAGTGACATAAAGTAAAAAAAAAAGTGTCACAAACTCTTTAGACATTGTAACACTTTTGGAAGTGACATAAAATCTTTAGACATTATAGCACTTTTGAAAGTGATATAATGTCTAAAGAATTTCTAAAACAAAAATAATTTGGGATGTAGAAAGTGAAATGCTATATCGGAGGAGATGTATGGGGAGTTAAGAAAAATTTGGTATATACAAAGTGAAATACTAAAGCGGAGGGGGTGCGAAAAAAGATATAAAAAAGTAACGGTAATAAAAAATCGACGGTAATAAAAAACCAAATTTTTCTTAACTCCCCATACATCTCCTCCGATATAGCATTTCACTTTCTACATCCCAAATTATTTTTGTTTTAGATTACACCTTCTGGATTTTCAGTCAGCCAGGAACATGTGAGAACTACAAGTGCGCTGGAAGGTTTCAACTCGCAACTGTCGAGGAAACAGGAAAAACACGGGCGCTTTTTCAAGTTCCTTCAGGGCATCCGCGATGAGGACTTTGCTCACTCAGTTTCCCTAACCCAAGTGTGCGCTGGCGTTTTGAATGTTTTGCCAAAAAAGCGTAAACCACAGGCGGAAAAGGGATGAAAAGATATACCAAATGACCCAAAAGCTTATTTGGGGACAGATGGCGCCGGCAGATTTTTTCCAACATATCATAAATAAAGATAACCACATTCTACAAGAGTGTCGCGTAATGGAGGAAGACGATGAATCTAATGCATCGGAAGCAGAGGATATTCCCGAAAATGAGGAACCATACACTCCGACAACAGAAGTGTTGCAATGCATAATTTGCACTGTTGAACCCAGGAATGTCCTTCTGCAGCCCTGCCGACATTTAAAAATTTGTACGGCGTGTTTGGATGTATTGCAGCAAAAATCTAAAACTAAAAATTCTTATTTGCTTTGTCCGTATTGCAAGCAAATTGTTGAAACCCACTTGAAAATATTTCAATAAATTGTAACTAGCATTGATTTAAAAATTGCAAGAAATTAATTTTCCACCTTAAAATAAGAAAAAATCTTGTTCTACAGTTCATAGGCATTGTGTCACAGCTGGAAGAGTCTTAATGTCTATTGACATTATGTCACTTTTGGGTGACATAAGGTCTAAAAAAAGTTTTTGGGGTGTCTTAAAATCTACAGGTATTATGTCACTTTCAAAAGTGCTGTAATGTCTATAGACATTATATCACTTTTGGAGTGTCACAATGTCTATAGACATTATGACCTTAGACGTTATGACATGCCACCGTCACCCCAACCATACTTGTTTTTGTGTGTGTTTAACATTTAATATACAGAACTCTAATATAATACGAGTAAAATAAATCCCAGGGATAGTCATATCAACAATTTGTGTTTTTTGTTTGATAATTTTTTTGTCAACTATAAGACTCCCCCGCAGTCTCCCTCGCAACAGCATCTTACATTACAGATTGCATCTGCCACCCCTGACAGTGGATCAATTTTGCAATTTTGTGTTACTCGGCCTAATTTGACTCTAGAGACCCATACATGCAGTCAACTCTGGGGCGTTCGAGATAGAGCTGTATAAAGTATATAGTATACAAAATAAAACTTACGGTGCAGGGGCAGAGGGGGCTGAGAGAACTGGCTCCCGGTCGTCGATACCCAACGACTGCAAAGACAATGCCGTTTTTGCTACGGCACTGGAGGCAACATCGCTGACAAGTCCCTTTGGGATAAGTACGTTGCTAAGGAAAACCCCTCCGAATTCGTCATCCGACTCTATCGGAAAGCTCTCACGGGGGAGAGAAACATCTACTGCTCAAGCAAGAAGCCCGGCTACAACAAAGAAAAAAATCCCAGTGTGATTGAAGTAACAGCAAGTTCCCAGCAGAAAATCGAGCAGGAGAATGAAGCCCGTCCCAAAGAATACGCTCTCACAAGATTGGGCGAAATGATCGTTGGTCTCATGGACTACGTTAAAGACATGTCATTAAGGAGCTAGTGACGGCAATAAGCGCCAAATACTTTAGAGTTCTCGGGGAAAAGAGAGAAACAGATCAGAGTGAAACCCACAAGGGCGTTGACGATCAAAGCAGACATCGCCAATATGGTCCAATAGAAGAGACCTAAAACAGTAATTGGATCAAATCGATGAAGGGTTCAAGGCAGCTTCGCCGAAGCGGCCCAAACAACGATCGCCAAAGCAGTCCAGACTGCGATCACCAAAGATTGTTCAAGTCAACGACGACACCAAATCGGCAGGCGAAATGAATTCGGAGAACCAATGGAAGACCGTGAGAAGGAGTAGAAAAAAGAGGCTCTACTCTAGTCATATCTGCCAAATGGGAAGTCACATACGCAGATATCCTACGGAAGTTGAGAACAGACCTCAGCGTCCAAGATCTTAGAGAAGAGGTTAGCAAAGTCCGTAGAACAGAAAAAGGGAGAAGAGGTTAGCAAAGTCCGTAGAACACAAAAAGGCGACCCTCTTTTGGAACTGAAATCGGCAAATGGTACTGCAGCCGGAAGATTTAATGCAAAAATAGAATCCTTCCTCGAAGGAGAAGTGGGGGTCAATGAGCGCATCAGCGAGACGGTGATAGAGTGCAAGGACATGGACGATATTACTACGAAAGAAGGGATTTGTAGTGCCCTAGAAAAAGCCGTTGGAATAAAACCTAGGTGAGACAATTATAAAGTCCATTAGGAAAGCATACGGTGGAACACAAACTGCTAAAATTTGCCTACCAGCCGACGTGGCTCGTAAGGCTACCCAAATGGGCAAAATTAAAATAGGCTGGTCGATATGTCGGCTGAGGGAAACTGTTTCCTTACTAAATTGCTTCAAATACCAGGAATATAGGAAAAATCCTGTATGTCGGCGGTCGACAGATCAACCATTGCAAAAAATGTGGGTAGGAAGGCCACTTTGCGAAAAACTGTGAGGCTGAACCGGACTGCATGCTGTGCAAATCAAGTGGAGGCAAAGACCATAAACATGTAGCAGGGAGCTACAAGTGTTTCAAAAGGCGTTGCTAACAAAATACAAGTGAGGTTTATCCTGCTAAACCTTAACCACTGCGCCGCAGCTCAGGACCTCCTGACACAGACCATCTGTGAATCCAAAATAGACGTCGCAATTTTGAGCGAACGATACAGAAACAGGGACAAAAATGAATGGGAGACGGATTCATTAAGCCGGGCAGCGGTATGAGCCTGTGGAAATAAATCCATTGAGGAGGGCACAAAACAACTAGAGGAGCGTCCATACCATCAGAAAAGCCGGCTATGGCTCCACCGTCGATCTACCTTCGTGAGCACCAGTATAGCCAAAGAGCACTTCAGTGACCACTAGGCGATAATGTTCTCCATTAATACAGAGAACGGTACAAATACCTAGATGGAAGCCACGTTTAACGGATGGGCAATGGACAAGTTCGACGAGAAAACTTTCGTGGAAGTATTATCAAACCAACTTGTGTGCGAAAACCCTGCAGCAGAGATGGCTGAGGGGATAGCAGAAGCGTTAAAAGCAGCGTGTGATGCATCAATACAAAGAAGGAGATACGGCCAAAGAAGAACTGAAAACTACTGGTGAAACAGTACACTAGCAGACGACTTCTGTAGATCCTTTCATCAGGCGCGAAAGGATCTACAGAAGTCGATTAACCAAAGACAATTTGACTGTTTCAAGACGATGTGTAAAGAAGCCGATTACAGCCCATGGGGCAGTGCATATCGTATAGTGATATTTCGGATAAAAAGAAAAAGGACAGCCCAAATCACGTGCCCCGTGCTAATAAACCAAATAGTGGCAGTGCTGTTTCCCCAAAGGGAACAATATATACAGGAGACACGAAACCCCTGCGGCAGTTACGAAGGATGAAATACTTGAGCTATGCTCTAGGATCGGAGATAACAAGGCCTTAGGCCAGGTACTTAATAAAGCGCTGAAAGTGGCTTTAAAAACAAGGCCGCAAATGTCTGCAAAACTATCCTGTGGCTGCTTGAGAGATGGTATATTCGCGGAAAGGTGGAAGAAGCACAAAACTTATCCTTATAGCGAAACCAGAAAAAGCACATATACCCCAATATGCCTTCTGGATACCATTGGCAAATGTCTGGAGCGGTTAATATATAATAGACTAAATACCGAAGTGGAGGAGGTCAGCGGTCTTTCTCGAAGACAATATGGCTTCCGAAAAGCGTGATCTACCATACACGCTATAAGCTCTGTGGTCAACACGTGCAATCCAGGGTAAAGGTGCGATGAGGAAATACTGCGCTATTATCACTCTGGACATTAAAAACGCCTTTAATTCAGCGGGTTGGAACCACGTTGCCGCATCGCTAAGGAGACTAAACATTCCGGATTATTTGCTAAAGATAATTAAGGAATATTTCTCCGGCCGAACGCTGAGGTATGAGACGGATAATAAAACATAACCGTACAATGTCACGGCAGGAGTACCACAAGGCTCTGATTTAGGGCCCTTTTGTGGAACATTATGTATGATGGAGTGTTCAACTTAACAATATCGGAGGCAGGCGATATTGCAATACTAATCCAAGCAAGGGAGAATGAGGAAGTCCAGATGTATGCGAATGAGACAATAAGGACGATCATGGATAAGCTCGGTTAACCTGGGGCTGGCAGACCATAAGACTGAGTCTGTCCTCATCACTGGCAAGAAAGAACGGGAGGTACAGATGGGAGGTGTAGAAATAGTATCGAAGAAGGTTATACTTAAAAATATTTCGGTATGATGGTAGATAACAGACTGAACTTCAATTGTCATATGGATATAGCTTTGGCAATGCAAAATGATAGTTCTACTTTTTACGCAGACTGTGGACTCCCGCAGTGATAATTTAGCCTCCTTAACGACGTCACCTGGCAACCCGTCATCTAGTCACGTTCCTGTAATTCTCTCCATCAACAGAGCATCCGACTTTATAATCTTTTAACGACTTACATATCTCAATCAAAAAAGTCGGATAGAGATGCCTTCAGAGATGCCACAAACCTTTTAATAATCTATCCATTCATTCGGATGTTCGGGTAGCCGAGAAGAAGATCTGGAACATCATCAACGCAACAGCCGCTCACCATATGCCTGCTAGTCGAATACCCGAGATACGACCATATTTCCCAGCTTAGGCAACCTTGATGACATTCGTCACTCCAACTCTGCTGAACCTAGAATAGGGGATCTTAACTCTGAGATCAGTAGTGTGGTAAACGAATGTAAGCGGAACAAATGGCTAGATCACTTAAGGTTGTGCAACTCAAGTTCCGAAATTACTAATTGAATTGAATTGAAAGTGTGCGGCTGACGATTGCACAATTCTGGAGTCAGGCCCTAAAGTGCATGACATTGTGTTACCTTACTTATTTAGTATTCTCTGCAAGGCACTGTTTACTGCATGGACCGCTGAGTTGCGGTTTGCACTTAATGTGAAAACCGGTGATGTCCACATCCTCACGAACAACTACCCCAAAATCCTTCGGGTCATGTTGGACAGACTTTTTTGATCCTCTGCACTGCTATTGCTGTCTGCAAAAAGCTTAAAAGTAGGAACAAGGCTCGCCAGTCACTAGCCGACAGTACTTGGGGAGAGAGTACGATGTAGTGGAAGAAAATTTAGACTTGTCAGAATGCCGCCCCGAGAACATCAACAGGATATCTCCTTATGTCTTCTGAAGACCATCTACATGAGGAGACGAAGGTCCTTACCGTGCGCAGACACAATTTAATGTTGTATCAGCAGTTACTGCTTGGGTGTCTTCGCCGCAGTCATCCCAATCACTCTCAGAATGCCTCGGCCCAGGCAGATCAGGTACGATCTTCATGAACTAAAGAGAGAGTTCCAGCGGTAAAAGAGAGAGCCTTTGGTCCAACAAATCAAGCAGGCAGATCTGAACGACATTTACGCTAATGAAGTTCCAGCAGCAGTATCCAGCTATAGCATGAACGTAGGGCCAAGGGAGATTTCACCAAAGGACGCGCATGGCTCTGGATTGGTGCTAGCATTCCGGAAGTTTCTCCTGCCTGCTGCACCTCTTTAACTGTCCGGCCAAACCCACTTAGGTATCTTTGGACGCATCCAGTTTTTATGGCGCGTTGTCTTTATTTAAATGTCGAAGCAAATCCCCAGTAGACGAACAGGACTTAAAAACAAAATATATTTCTGTTACTACAAAAACATGAAAATAAACAATATTAACATCAAAACCACAGAAACACTGTCGTATGTTCTTTTGAACTTCCGTATTCAACTTGTTTTTGTTTCCATCCTTGTTTATGAACTAGATTTCTATATTTGTGAGTTAATGTGTCAATCTTATATTTAATTCCAATATTTTTAGTAACGTCAATCATGTTTCACATTTCAAGAGTATATCTCCGTTAATATTTTTTTTAACTTGTTAATATTTAAGCTGTTATCTTTCGTTCCATATGTATAAGTAGGTTAACATGTCTGTTAGGCGGTAAAAAAAACTTGGAATTACTTGTACAAAAAAAAATAATACAAAATATTTCTGTCAAATTATAAATTTTCATATATCACATTGGCCGTCAAACGATTTCGATATCTCTGACCAAGTGAGTAGAACATTCGTTAAGATATTTTTAAGTTCTGGTTTTAGAACTCAAAAGGAGCAAAAAATACTTTTTTATTATTTTTAAACAATTTGGGAACGATAAAGTTTCAATAGTTTAGGAACCTATTGTTCTATGAGACATGATAAAAGGATTCCAAGATAACGAGTACCAGACGCGATACCTGGGAAGTACAGGTAATCCACGATTTTATCTTTAAGCCAAGAACAACTAGCGACTAGTTCTCTGCCAGCAATATAACACAGCGGATCTTCCAGGAGGAAAGGAGATTTTCTTATCTTCTGCTATATGGCCCCTAGTATAGTGGACTGCTTTTGCAGACATTTACCCAAGAAACACCGTCTTCCCAGCACTTGAATTTCCAAGCTCGAATTTGTTTTGTGGATGCGAAGAAGACATTGACAGATCTCTTAGGTTTCTTACCATTGAAGACTGGGAGGTTTCAAAAGAGATCTTTTTCTGAATATATTTGAATACTATTTAATTATAAAGCATATTAAAGCGCGCAAAGAAAATACTTCAGCAGGATTCAAATGGCCAAATTTAAATACTGAAACAACAATCTTGAGTCCACTGAAGCTATATTGCTTCAAAATATTGTGCCCTCAATTCAGCGAAGTTGAGTAAGATTTTGGCCAACTAATTCCAACTATGTAAGGAAGGACGACGAGATGTGGACGGAATGCTCAAACGAATCTTTTGAGATTAAGGTACTATGTATTCCTAAGGTAGGAAAGCACAACTTTTAAAAGGCAAAATTCATATAACAAGGGTCGATAAACCCAAACAAATCTGTACGAAGATGGGTTATTTAGGGACAAGAAAAGGGAATATCTATAGACAAAATCTCGGAATTGCAGTTTGAAGGCGAATTTTTTAAAATAGTGCAGGATGTCTAAGCAAACCTTGTCGAAATACGATAGAAGAAGAACAAAATCTCTTATCAGCCACAGCAGAAAGAACACTCTGCTCTGCAAGGTATAAGTGACGCGACTCATCCTGTATACTCGTATCCCCAATAGACTCGAACAACCTACTAAGGGATGGTTATGAGAAATAAACTTAGATAGATGACTGGTATTCTGAGTGAAGTGGCTCTAGTCACTACGGTCTGCAACACACTAAATGACGCTTCTTGGAGCGTACACGTAAACCAACCAATTGCTCGTGAAACGTCAAAAAAGGAAAGAGTTTTTTTTTATTATTTTTTATTTTGTTTTACAAAAAAAACATACATGTTGAATTTTTACCCAGCCATTATGTCCTTTAGTTCTAGCTAGCAGCGTTTATTCATCTAGTAATTCAAATAATGATCATAGATTTTAAATCAATTTATTAACATTTTTAACAAAGGAAGGAAGACTACAACAGTGGCGTTGCAAGGCCATCAAAATTATCATTTTTAATGGAATGTTTAAAATTAGCAATTCTTTCAATAGATTTCAAATCCGCTGGAAGATTATTATAGCCAATTCCACCAGTAAAATCAATTCTTTGCTTGGTTCTTTATAGTATTGATCTAAGTACCCATATATTACCTCCATTTCGCGGATCCAAATTTCTTTGACTTTGTGTGAATTTTATTTTGTGATAACCATTATCGTGAAAACATTGAAATACATACATTAAAACATTATAACGATGAACCCATATATTGGTAAAATTGTTTTGCCCACATCCCTATAGAACGAAACTGTTGAGTAATTAGCTGGTGAACTACAGGGTGTCCGTCGGGAAGTTATGCTACTTTTTTGTTAACAATTTTTCATTAAATGAATGTTTTATTTAATATCGGCAATTATGTATGGAATACAATATCAAATAAATGTCCGCCTCTGTTAGCCTCACAAATGCGAATCATTTTGAACACATTTTATATTACATTCTCACACATTTCAAGCAGTATTTCATTAATTCCATCACGAATATTTTGTTTGAGTAACTCAAGCGTTTTTGGTTTATAAGCATAAACCTTGCTTTTCAGATATCCCCACATAAAGAATGCCAATTAACATCACCATTTCTTAAAATAACTTGTTGCGGAAAGAGGTCTCGCAGTAATTCCATTGCAATCCTGGCTGTATGCGATGTGGCACCGGCTTGTTGATACCACATGTGAAACAAGCCCAAAGCATGCAGTTCTGGCGTTAAAAAGTTTTCAATCATATCACGATATCGCTCCCCATTGACAGTTACCGTTACGCCGTTTTCATTTTCATAGAAGTAAGGTCCAATGATTCCACCTGAACAAATTGCACACCAGACTGTCACTTTTAACGTAAAGGTCACTGATAATTAATTTGAGAGGTTTCCATTGCCCAGGGCAGACTATTCTGTTAATTCACATATCCATTCAAATGAAAATGTGCCTCGTCACTCATTATGATTTTTTCATGAAGATCGGGTTGTCATGGGCGAGCTGTAACATTATGGCCAAAGCTGTTCTTTGAAGACCAAGCTCCTGAGCACGGCGTCGAATTGAGATTTATGGATTGTTTTGAACACTTTCTTGAGCAGCAGTAATGTTTTCAGCCAATCTTGCAGAACGTTGTGGTCCGTTGTTCTCCCGAAAATTTCATGTACCTTTCTCATAGTTACAGTAATCGATGATTGATTTTGGTAAAATTTTTAAACGATTATTTTTCGAATATTGTTGGCAAAACAAAGTAGTATACCTTTCCAGTGGACACTATGTATAAATAGCTGTCAACGCCTTGTTCTGCAAACATTGGAGAAATTTTAGAGAGCTATTCTATGGATTATGACCATTTGTCACTGACATGTAATTCAAATGAGATTGTACTAAACACTAATATATCATTAACTTTGACTCAATATTCAATTTACGTTTCAACTTGAATAAAACTCTAATCGCCGGTGCTATATTTCTATTCATATCCTTTTAATTTCAAGCTAAATAATCTTATAAAGATATTTCACACACTAACTTTCAACAATGGACTTCCCATCAACATGCTCAATACAATGCTACTGTTAACAGGAAGTGGTCGGAATCGAACATGCTTAGTTTTGTCAGGACTAATTCAATCTAGTAAACTCAAATATCATTGCAACATCCATTTCTATTCTTGCCTTTAAAACGAGATCATAGTTATAGGGAATATAACTGACCGAATAGTTGAAGGTTCTGTATAACATTCAAATAAATTGAAGTCAACAATGGTCCTAGTCCACTTCCCTGTGGAACCTTATACTCCACTTCCAATGAACTTCTTGAATCATTTATTTGCACATATTGTTTCCTGTAAGACAAATACATTTCAAATAACAATAGTTCCTTTCCTATTACACCATAGTATGCCAATTTATGTAGTAGAATCTCATGATCGACAAGGTCAAATGCCTTGTTAAAGTCTAAAAATACTCCAGCAAATCCTGTATAACCTTCATCCAGGCTGTTGCATATATATATTTCACCACATTAACTACGGCTTCTTCCGTATTGCACCGATTATTGAAACCGAATTAAAAATCATTGATAAGATATTCTCCACAAGATATGCCTTAAGTTTATCATAAAGAGTTTTCTCAAGAATTTTATCTATTGTTGATAAAATCGCAAATTTAATTTACCTTTAATCGCTCTGGATATATTGACGAGCTAATCATTCTGTTACAAATTTTAATCAAAAATGGTGAAATTACTTCCCTGCATTTATATAAAAATGTTCTTGAAATGTCATCTCAATTTTTTAAATAAATGCAGGGAAGTAATTTCACTCTTGTTAATTTTAATATTCAATAACACCAATTAATAAAATCACCATCAATATCATTTAAATTGAAAAAAATTTAGTGACCAAGAAAAAGTGCGCAAAGAATAAAAGGAGTCCCCATGATAAACCGCAATTCACCGTTTTAGTTCCGCCACAGAATCAACAAAATATCTGTGTAGTCGATTAACTTTTACGCAATCACTTGACACTCTTTGACCCTCTGAATCATTAAGATTTATCACGTTTCCTTTCTGACTGCGAAATGTTTTGTTAAGAAAATCCCATCCTCTCTTCGGATCCTTTTCTACTCCCTCCATATTATCAATGTAATAATTCTTTCTACAATTATTATTAACATTCCTTATCACCTTTCTAATTCGTTTCAACACCTAATCCATGTACTGGGTTCTCCCAGCCGTGCACCTTTCAATAAATCATGTTGCAACAATATCAAAGACTGAAGATTTTTATTTATCCATGGTGTAAGCACATATCGCAAATGTTTCCTACTTTTACTTGTCATAGTCGCATAATTCTTCGCATTCTCCATGCAAGATATTACCCAATCAGCTAAGTCCGGAACATTCAACGAATCAAATTAAAATGTGGTAACTTGTTTAGTAAGCGATCCCTAGCCTTATTATAATAACAATCGCTCTTCAATGTGTGAATATATTCCTTTCTCTGTAATCTGGCAACAGATCATATTGTGGTCCGACAGACCGCATTCAACCACATCTACCGAAATTCGTTCATGGACATTACTATGTACATGATCCAAGCTCGATTCACTAACATTTCTAGTTATCATATTGTGGGTACTATCGCAATCATAATTGTGAACTAGCGTAAGCAACTCAACATAATGAAGATTTTGAATAAGATCTATATTAGAATCGCCAAAAAAAATAATTGGGCTTTCAACTAACGAACTAACTCCAAAGTATCCAAGAACTATTAAACTAAACATTTCTGTTATATATAAAAGGAAACCATTTTCATAGGTTTTGAATCAACTCTGAGTTTTTTGATAAGTTATACTTCAATTGACTTAGATACTTTTGATAAAATAAAAATTTGTAAAATCATCATCGTCTTCAGCTTTTCTGCTCTGAACTAACGATCTTCGTTGCAAATGTTTTTGTTGTAGCCTCTAACAGCATTTGTATCCACATAATCTTGACTAGCAATATCACTCTTCTTGCAAAAGACATTACCATTTCTGGCATAAACATGCTGGCATAAACTGTCGATCAAAGGAACGTCCCGTCGAAGGGTTCATGTATGAATTCAATAAATACTAGAGGATGCGGAAATAATTATTCGGAGGCACCACCTAGAATGTTGGTCTACTGGAATAGGTGGATAGGGCTCGCAGGCATGCAGTATTCAAAGAGGGAAGGGGAGGTTGACACATCGCAAGTGCCCGATATGCATCTGAAGAAACCATGTGTGTCACTATTTTCTGATGCTCTCGGCTGTATGGAGAAGCTATTTATCACAGATGAACTTTGTGATGAAGAGCTTCATCCGGATGTGAAAATGGTTGAAAAATCTGATGACTCTTTGCTTTCCTCAAATAAACATCCACCTCTCTAAAGCTAAATTCGGAGCGCAACAATTTCTCCTGAAGCAAGGTGCGAAAGGTGATAAAGTACTAGAGAATGTAAGAGTATTTTGAAGCAGGCCCAGTGGGAATCATGAATGGACTTCTGCAGCTCGGTAGGAAACACATCCGACGCCGCAAAACTTAGGAAGATATTGGCTTTCCACAAAACATAATAGGATACCTTACAGAGAATCTGGACAAAACCTGTAACTGGAAAAAAGAGAAAACTCACTGGAGTTACTCCTGGACTCTCATTTTCCTGGAAACTCTCTGACCAAGATCCATTTAGACAGCACTATGGAATCTCCATCGTCACTAGTCTCCAGGCAAATTGTGAGTGAATCCAAAACAGAATTGGCTATAAAAAGTTTAAATCTATCAAGTCACCTGGACCAGATGTGGTACCACCTGGTAAACTGCAAGCTGTGGAGAATGCGTAATACCAAGGCTTAAGGAGCTTTATACTAGCTGTTTCGACCTAGTATACATCCTCACTATGGTCCTAAGGAGTACACATATTAAGCCTTTATATATATAAAGGAGCCTTTCAATAATGTTACTGCGGGCACGATAGCTTCGGCAATATCTGGGAGTAAACGTTAACTCATATCACGGTCGAACTTATGTCATCCGACTCTGAAAGATTTTTAATAGAGGAAGGGCGCAAGGTGTAGTTTTACACTCTCTGTAGAAGCTTGGAGTAAATGCTATTGCAGATGGCGTGACGATAGCAGTTAGGCCGAAGTTGCCTAACATACTTAGGGAAACTCTTCAAAGCGCGCTTCTGACTGGCAAGTGGGCAGCCGAAAACAGTTCTGGAGTGAATCCAATTAGACTCCGTCCTAGCGTAAATATTTGTCGATATGCCATACTAATTCCTAACGAGAATGTTAACTCCAAATTCCTTTTCCTTTAAATTTTATGTTAGGTAGAAGTCGTAGTCTGTACAAGCAGACTTTCTTAAACTATTGTGATACCAGGAAACTAACCGAAAAATTCCTAGTCCCTCCATTGAACCACTGTGATCGTCTTGAAAAGCTGTTGAATTGCCCAATGCCTGTTCAGCTATATTCCTATAGAAGTGCGAAGCTATTGTAGATCCCCGACTGATCGCCAGAGCAGACACGTACATAGGTGTTGAATGGATTCCTCTTCCTCCTTATTCTCAGAGCTTCTGCAGTAGTCGTAAGTCGAAACTTTCAGGTTCACTGCATGTCGTCACATCAGGCAGTGTACCGCCTGGGCAGCTACGGCCAGAGAGAAGACGGGTCTTAAAAACGCCAGAAGTGTGCAAGAAAGTTTCATATACTGTTGGTGCTTAATTTATCCGCCGTCAGCGTAGAAGCCAACATATATTCTTTTACCCGGCGTATTATTTGTGACAAACCTTGTCCTCTAAAACCGTCCACAATGGGTTCAAATCGGGACTGCCTGAGGGCCATTCTCAGAGGAAATGAACGCTGGCAAATTGTTTCGAAGCCAGGCCTGGGACGTTTTAGCCTTATAACCGAAAAATTCCTAGTCCCTCCATTGAACCACTGTGATCGTCTTGAAAAGCTGTTGAATTGCCCAATGCCTGTTCAGCTATATTCCTATAGAAGTGCGAAGCTAGTGTAGATCCCCGACTGATCGCCAGAGCAGACACGTACATAGGTGTTGAATGGATTCCTCTTCCTCCTTATTCTCAGAGCTTCTGCAGTAGTCGTAAGTCGAAACTTTCAGGTTCACTGCATGTCGTCACATCAGGCAGTGTACCGCCAGGGCAGCTACGGCCAGAGAGAAGACGGGTCTTAAAAACGCCAGAAGTGTGCAAGAAAGTTTCATATACTGTTGGTGCTAAATTTATCTGGATTGAACGCAGCCTGTGATTAAAGCTATTACACAGTGATACAAAATCGATCTTTCCGAATGCGAAGAGACCAATTGCAAACGAAAGTTGTCATTATCCATAACGAAACCTTCAAGGGTTTTCTTTAGTTCAGTGCGAGATTTTTTTACACGCATTTGAAGTTGGCGATTTTGGAACGCTGTTTAACAAGAAAAGATCATAGAAAATTTGATAAAATAATGCTTATTTATTTTTATTTTTCTGAAATGTTGTGGTATCTTACTGTTTTTGGGGTCGAGGAATTATTTTTTGATGATTATTTTGATCTAAAACTCACGCTAGATGGCGCTGTCATACAAACGGTGCTATTTCTTCTAGTTTTTTTAAAGAAAACAAAAACGGTGTATTGCAGTAACTACTGCATATACAATACAATTCAATTTAATAATTCCAGATTCTTAAACTAAAAATAAATTCTTGCGACTAACTCTAATTCTTAGATTTTAGCGTATATGTAAATATTTACCTAAAATTGTCTATATATTACATTTGTTGAAGTTGCAGAATTTTCCCCTAAAAAGGAATTACAAAAAGGGAATATACAACACAAAGGAAGACAGCTAAACGTATTAGAGAACATGTAAATATACAAACAAGAGAATTTCGACGGTATGATAATAAATTAACAGGTAAACACAGCTCCAGACATAATATTTGAACCTTTAAAAAATTTCTACAAAAAACAAGGCAGCAGGGCAATAAAAATCAGTAACGCACAAATTCAAAACAAGACCATAAAGACACAATATTACAATATTTTTTCTAATTTTACGGGTATGTTTAATGGACCAGGCATAAGAAGATTGATGAAAAATAATGATTTGCATAATTCTTTGGATTAAAATCAATAAAGATAAAGACGTAATTGAAAATGTTCTTGGTAAAAAACGAGAAGCAGATGGTACACAAAGAGATAAACGTCTCGTAAAAGTTTTGGGGAACTTGGTGTGAATGTGTCATTAAAAATTTATTTTCTCTATCACCATATGGATTGGTTTGAAAACCAACTTTCCACCGAATCTGATGAGCAAGGTGGACGTTTCACCAAATAGCTTTAACCATGGGAACTAGGTACAGAGGAAATAAACTATATTTTTATGTAAGGTGATTTATGCTGGGGGTTAAAGAGAACAAACGATGAAGAGGATACTGACAAAGAGCAAGAACAGGAAACATACAGAGATCCACATCCTACTACTTCTGGAGCTTTTGCTACTTCAAACATGCAAATTGACAGTGATAGTGATGATGATTAAGAGGATCCAAATAAGATATAATATTTTTAAACAAAAAAGTTGTATTTGTAATAAAAAAAGCGGATCCAAATAAGATATAATATTTTTAAACAAAAAAGTTGGATTTGTAATAAAAAAAAATCCAAAAAAAACGCCTTTTTTTCCAAAAAATTGCATTTTTGTAATAGTAAAAAAAGTACTTTGTATTATCATTAGAAATATTTTTTACAATAGAGCCAACATCAAAAATTGATTTTCAGCCTAAAAAAAAGTAAATACACCGTTTTTTCTATGAAAATCTTCAAGAAATAAAATCATTTGTATGACAGCGCCGTCTAGCGTGAGTTTTAGGTAAACATAAATATCAAAAAAGAATTCCTCGACCCCAAAAACAATGACCAATGATCTTTTCATGTTAGACAGCGTTCCCAAATCACCAACTTCAAATGTGTGTACAAAAAATCTCGCAATGAACTAAAACAAAAACCTTGAAGGTTTTGTTATGGATAATGACAACTTTCATTTGCTATTGGTTTCATTCCATTCGCATTTTGGTTGTCGCACTGTGTTATTGGCATCCCTATAGGAGTTCTAATGCGAAATGAATTTGTAGTTAACAAAGGGCATTCCTACGGATTCAAGCTCCCCGTAAGGTCGTTCCTTGTCTTGCTAACTTATCTGATCCACAGTTCTCTGATATGTCTTTGTGGCCCGGCACCCAAATAAGGTGAATGTTCAACTGCTGAGCCATCTCTTTCAGAGATCTGAGCAGTTAAGGGTTATTCTTGAGTTTAGGAGATTAAATTTAGAAATTAAACTGCTGTCTGACTGTTGGAGAAAATATTTCTCCCACTCTAATGGCAGTATTATTTCTTAGCCATTAAGCTACTTCGTTAATCTCCACTTAAAATACACTAAAGTGTTGAGATATCCTTAGATCTACCTTTAGCCCCAGATTCTTTGAGACCCCGAAACCTACTTTATAGTTTATCTTAGAGCCGTCAGCGTAGAAGCCAACATATATTCTTTTACCCGGCGTATTTTTTGTGACAAACCTTGTCCTCTAAAACCGTCCACAATGGGTTCAAATCGGGACTGCCTGAGGGCCATTCTCAGAGGAAATGAACGCTGGCAAATTGTTTCGAAGCCAGGCCTGGGACGTTTTAGCCTTATGGGCCGGCGCAGAATCCTGCTGGAAAGTCCATGGCTGGTTTTGCAACAGGGAATTGTTAAGAGGCTTTACAACAGCTTTCAAAACGGTTACTTGGTAAACTTTGGCCGATGTTTTGACTCCTTGTTCGCAGAAATGCAGGTCAGTGACCCCATCGTAAGAGACACCCATGACTGAAGCTGGGTGATGACCCTTTTCTACCCTTGGGATCAGTTCAGATGCTTCCTTAGATGACCGCGCATACACTCTATCATTTTGCTTGTTAAATTTTTCCTGAACGCTAAATTTTTTTCATCAATGAACAAAATTGTTCTGTGCAAGTTATCAGCGTGCTTCACCAAAAGACATTTGCATTTTTCAATCCTATTTTTTTAAAGCTTCAGTCAATAAATGTCCCCTATTCTTTTTTAATGATTCGACTTATGGACTTTTGCGTAATATTCATCTCACGGGCCGTGATTTTCTGTTTTCGGAGCGGATTTCTGTGAATTCTTGATTTAACGACTTTGATGACATGCGGTGTTTCGAAGAGAGCGTGGGCGGCCCGACCGGAGGCGGTCTTTTACATCTCCAGTCTCCTCAAACGGTTGTATGCATCGGTAGCCGAACATACGGCTAGAGGCCGAAGCGTTTTGAAATTATCGCTTTTTTTCATTTCACACTTGAAAAGCGCTATTACAGCCATACGGTTCTCATTATCTGACCACTCCATGATGGAAGTTGAAACAATTTTAAAATCCCGTTACAGACAAACGGTATTGAGGTTAGCTTTCAAAACCCATGTGACGTTAACGGGGTATGTGTGTTCAATGTTGTAACAGTATATATGTCCCTACTAAGTAATGACGCCACGGTAGTTATTCTTTCTGTTGACGAACCGGTATAATACCGAGGTATTTTGCACTGTCAGTGAAGTGAATTTCAGTACCAACAAGATTGATCCTTCATTTAGGATCTCGTATCTTCTGGTACACATAGCTGTCAACAAAAAGAAAATGTCTAAAGACCGTTCATGTGTAGTTCGTTCCCAATTCTGTTCCACTTTCCTGAGGGATATTTTGTTCCGACAGGTCAATACGAGTTCTGAACCACGTGTCTGAATAACATTTCTTGATTATGTTCAGACATGTCGGAATAAATGCCTAATGGTTCTGACTGGCCTGAATGAATTCTAAAGGAATTCTGAACTACGTCTACGATGGATATTTGATGATACTGTGTTGATGCGCCTGAACGAATTCTAAACGCTTCTTAATTATTATTTTTATTTAAGTTTACTTTGATTTTTTTCGGGCAGAAATTGTTACGATATGCCGGCAAAAACATCTGATTTTCATTCGACGTTTGGTCGGAAAACGCGTCAATCACGCCATGACGCTTCAACACATATCACGGCCGAACTTATGTCATCCGACTCTGAAAGATTAGTAATAGAGGAAGGGCGCAAGGTGTAGTTTTACACTCTCCACTCCGGAACCAGGCCTTGCACAAAGTTCTGTTCTCTCTGTAGAAGCTTGGAGTAAATGCTATTGCAGATGGCGTGACGATAGCAGTCAGGCCGAAGTTGCCTAACATACTTAGGGAAACTCTTGAAAGCGCGCTTCTGACTGGCAAGTGGGCAGCCGAAAACAGTTCTGGAGTGAATCCAATTAGGACCGAACCACCCTAACGGACTACAATCGGTACGAAAGTCGTCAAATACATCCAAAGTAGTTCACACTTGAGAATGGAATGGTTGAAGCGTCATGGCGTGATTGACGCGTTTTCTGACCAAACGTCGAATGGAAATCAGATGTTTTTGCCGGCATATCGTAACAATTTCTGCCCGAAAAAAATCAAAGTAAACTTAAATAAAAATAATAATTAAGAAGCGTTTAGAATTCGTTCAGGCGCATCAACACAGTATCATCAAATATCCATCGTAGACGCAGTTCAGAATTCCTTTAGAATTCATTCAGGCCAGTCAGAACCATTCGGCATTTATTCCGACATGTCTGAACATAATCAAGAAATGTTATTCAGATACGTGGTTCAGAACACGTATTGACCTGTCGGAACAAAATATCCCTCAGGAAAGTGGAACAGAATTGGGAACGAACTACACATGAACGGTCTTTAGACATTTTCTTTTTGTTGACAGCTATGTGTACCAGAAGATACGAGATCCTTAATGAAGGATCAATCTTGTTGGTACTGAAATTCACTTCACTGACAGTGCAAAATACCTCGGTATTATACCGGTTTGGAAGTTTTATTTCAAGCTTATCTTCGTCAACAGAAAGAATAACTACCGTGGCGTCATTACTTAGTAGGGACATATATACTGTTACAACATTGAACACACATACCCCGTTAACGTCACATGGGTTTTGAAAGCTAACCTCAATACCGTTAGTGTCTGTAACGGGATTTTAAAATTGTTTCAACTTCCATCATGGAGTGGTCAGATAATGAGAACCGTATGGCTGTAATAACGCTTTTCAAGTGTGAAATGAAAAAAAGCGATAATTTCAAAACGCTTCGGCCTCTAGCCGTATGTTCGGCTACCGATGCATACAACCGTTTGAGGAGACTGGAGATGTAAAAGACCGCCTCCGGTCGGGCCGCCCACGCTCTCTTCGAAACACCGCATGTCATCAAAGTCGTTAAATCAAGAATTTACAGAAATCCGCTCCGAAAACAGAAAATCACGGCCCGTGAGATGAATATTACGCAAAAGTCCATAAGTCGAATCATTAAAAAAGAATAGGGGACATTTATTGACTGAAGCTTTAAAAAAATAGGATTGAAAAATGCAAATGTCTTTTGGTGAAGCACGCTGATAACTTGCACAGAACAATTTTGTTCATTGATGAAAAAAATTTAGCGTTCAGGAAAAATTTAACAAGCAAAATGATAGAGTGTATGCGCGGTCATCTAAGGAAGCATCTGAACTGATCCCAAGGGTAGAAAAGGGTCATCACCCAGCTTCAGTCATGGGTGTCTCTTACGATGGGGTCACTGACCTGCATTTCTGCGAACAAGGAGTCAAAACATCGGCCAAAGTTTACCAAGTTACCGTTTTGAAAGCTGTTGCAAAGCCTCTTAACAATTCCCTGTTGCAAAACCAGCCATGGACTTTCCAGCAGGATTCTGCGCCGGCCCATAAGGCTAAAACGTCCCAGGCCTGGCTTCGAAACAATTTGCCAGCGTTCATTTCCTCTGAGAATGGCCCTCAGGCAGTCCCGATTTGAACCTATTCTGGACGGTTTTAGAGGACACGGTTTGTCACAAAAAATTAAATCTCCTAAACTCAAGATTAACCCTTAACTGCTCAGATCTCTGAAAGAGATGGCTCAGCAGTTGAACATTCACAAAGACATATCAGAGAACTGTGGATCAGATAAGTTAGCAAGACAAGGAACTACCTTACGGGGAGCTTGAATCCGTAGGAATGCCCTTTGTTAACTACAAATTCATTTCGCATTAGAACTCCTATAGGGATGCCAATAACACAGTGCGACAACCAAAATGCGAATGGAATGAAACCAATAGCAAATGAAAGTTGTCATTATCCATAACAAAACCTTCAAGGTTTTTGTTTTAGTTCAGTGCGAGATTTTTTGTACACACATTTGAAGTTGGTGATTTGGGAACGCTGTCTAACATGAAACGATCATTGGTCATTGTTTTTGGGGTCGAGGAATTCTTTTTTGATATTTATGTTTACCTAAAACTCACGCTAGACGTCGATGTCATACAAATGATTTTATTTCTTGAAGATTTTCATAGAAAAAAACGGTGTATTTACTTTTTTTTAGGCTGAAAATCAATTTTTGATGTTGGCTCTATTGTAAAAAATATTTCTAATGATAATACAAACTACTTTTTTTACTATTACATAAATGCAATTTTTTGGAAAAAAGGCGTTTTTTTTGGAAATTTTTTTTTATTACAAATACAACTTTTTTGTTTAAAAATATTATATCTTATTTGGATCCGCTTTTTTTATTACAAATACAACTTTTTTGTTTAAAAATATTATATCTTATTTGGATCCTCTTAATCATCATCACTATCACTGTCAATTTGCATGTTTGAAGTAGCAAAAGCTCCAGAAGTAGTAGGATGTGGATCTCTGTATGTTTCCTGTTCTTGCTCTTTGTCAGTATCCTCTTCATCGTTTGTTCTCTTTAACCCCCAGCATAAATCACCTTACATAAAAATATAGTTTACTTCCTCTGTACCTAGTTCCCATGGTTAAAGCTATTTGGTGAAACGTCCACCTTGCTCATCAGATTCGGTGGAAAGTTGGTTTTCAAACCAATCCATATGGTGATAGAGAAAATAAATTTTTAATGACACATTCACACCAAGTTCCCCAAAACTTTTACGAGACGTTTATCTCTTTGTGTACCATCTGCTTCTCGTTTTTTACCAAGAACATTTTCAATTACGTCTTTATCTTTATTGATTTTAATCCAAAGAATTATGAAAATCATTATTTTTCATCAATCTTCTTATGCCTGGTCCATTAAACATACCCGTAAAATTAGAAAAAATATTGTAATATTGTGTCTTTATGGTCTTGTTTTGAATTTGTGCGTTACTGATTTTTATTGCCCTGCTGCCTTGTTTTTTGTAGAAATTTTTTAAAGGTTCAAATATTATGTCTGGAGCTGTGTTTACCTGTTAATTTATTATCATACCGTCGAATTTCTCTTGTTTGTATATTTACATGTTCTCTAATACGTTTAGTTGTCTTCCTTTGTGTTGTATATTCCGTTTTTGTAATTCCTTTTTAGGGGAAAATTCTGCAACTTCAACAAATGTAATATATAGACAATTTTAGGTAAATATTTACATATACGCTAAAATCTAAGAATTAGAGTTAGTCGCAAGAATTTATTTTTAGTTTAAGAATCTGGAATTATTAAATTGAATTGTATTGTATATGCAGTAGTTACTGCAATACACCGTTTTTGTTTTCTTTAAAAAAACTAGAAGAAATAGCACCGTTTGTATGACAGCGCCATCTAGCGTGAGTTTTAGATCAAAATAATCATCAAAAAATAATTCCTCGACCCCAAAAACAGTAAGATACCACAACATTTCAGAAAAATAAAAATAAATAAGCATTATTTTATCAAATTTTCTATGATCTTTTCTTGTTAAACAGCGTTCCAAAATCGCCAACTTCAAATGCGTGTAAAAAAATCTCGCACTGAACTAAAGAAAACCCTTGAAGGTTTCGTTATGGATAATGACAACTTTCGTTTGCAATTGGTCTCTTCGCATTCGGAAAGATCGATTTTGTATCACTGTGTAATAGCTTTAATCACAGGCTGCGTTCAATCCAGATAAATTTAGCACCAACAGTATATGAAACTTTCTTGCACACTTCTGGCGTTTTTAAGACCCGTTGTTGTTGTTGTTGTAACAACAATATATTTATTTTGAAGTCTTGTTCGTCTATGGGGGATCTGCTTCGATATCCAGGTGAAGGAAACGCGCCATTTGAACTGGATGCGTCCACAGAGACCTGGGGGTCAGCTGAGTGGGCTTGGCCGGACAATTGAAGAGGTGCAGTACATCATGTGGTCCCTGATGGCAGGCGGGACAGATGTCCGGAACGTTAGCATCAATTCGTGCCCAGTAAGAATTGAGGCGGCTGCACCATCCGGATCTCAGCTGCGCCAGAACCACGCGCGTCTGCCGAGGTAGTACCTTCTCCTCAGGTGAAATCTCCGGGGGATGTTCCCCTAGCACTGCATTCACACGGTAGCTAGATACTGCTGCTGCGACATCATCGGCGTGAATGTTGTTCAAACCTGCCTGATAGTTTCGATGATCTAAAGGTTCTCTCTTATACCGCTGGACCTCTCTCTCTAGATCATGAAGATCGTTCCTGATCTGCCTGGGTGGAGGCATCCTGTTCAAGAGATGGTGGTTAGGATGACTGCTGCGAAAACACCCTAGCAGGTATTGCTTAGACAACAGGAAATTGTGTCTGCGCACGGTAAGGACCTTCGTCTCCTCATGTAGATGGTCCTCAGAGGACATAAGAAGACACCCTGTTGATGTTCTAAGGGCGGCATTCTGGCATGTCTGAATTTTCTTCCACTGCGTCGTACTCACGTTCGCCGACCATACAGGTGCTGCGTAGTTTGCTACAGACCGACCTATCGCTTTGTAAGAGGTCAACAAGGTTTCTTTGTCGGCTCCCCAAGTACTGCCGGCAAGTGACTTGAGGACCTTGTTCCTACTTTTGAGTTTATCGCAGATAGCTGTAGCATGTGCAGAGGATCTAAAAAGGCTGTCCAATGTGACCCCAAGGATTTTGGGGTAGTTGGTGGTCTTTGACATTGAGTGACAACCGCACCTCTGCGGTCCAAGCAGTAAACAGTGTGGCTGATGATTTGGAGGCGGATATTTTCATATTCCTCGCAGTGAAGAAACGTGCTAAGTCAGTGAGGTAATAGTTGATTTTCTCGCAGATGTCATCCACTTTAGGTCCTGACGCCAGAATTGTGCAATCGTCAGCGTACGACACAATTTCAACGCCGTCTGGTGGTGCAGGAATTTTAGAGAGGTAGAGGTTAAACAGAGCCGGGGATAAAACTCCACCCTGGGGAACTCCTTGTTTAACTCTACGGGGCTTCGACTTTCTGTCTCTAAATTCTACATATGACTGGCGCCCACACATATAGTTTACGACCCAACGTTTCAAACTGGGCGGAAGGGACGTTTCTTCAATGTCCTCGAACAGAGTGGCATGATTGACCGTGTCGAAGGCTTTTGTGAGGTCAAGAGCCACGAGGACCGTCCTGTCGTTAGGCTTGTTCTTGTTAAGGCCGCGACTTATACGCGTGGTGATGGCGTGTAAAGCAGTTGTTGTGCTGTGCTGCTTGCGGAATCCATGCTGATGATCAGCACTAAGAAAGTGTTCGATCAGGCTGGGGAGGAGCAGTGCTTCAAGCGTCTTTGCTACTGGAGAAAGCAAGGAGATCGGCCTGTACGAATCTCCTTTACTTGCGTCTTTGCCTGGCTTCAGTAGCGGGACCACTCTGCCCATTTTCCAGGCATCGGGAACTTCGTGAGTGGCTAGCGACAGATTGAGCACTTTGGTCATGTACTCTACTCCCGGAGTATCCAAGTGCTTTAACATCAGCATTGAGATTCCGTCCGGACCCAGCGCCTTTGATGACTTTGCGCTGCGGATGACATGGGCAACTTCGCCAACGGTAAATTGTGGTGGTGCCTCTTTGACTCGGAGAGCGCGGATACGACGCAATACTCTCCTTTTCGCCTTATCACTCTCTGGGTGCTCAATAAAAAGCCGGTTAAAATAACACGCGCACCGCTTCGGATCTGTCACTGTTCTATCACCGAACGTGACAGCTGTCCGATCATCCTTCCTTACAGGGTTAGAGAGTGATTTGACCGTTGTCCACAACTTACCAATTCCGGAACTCAAGTTGCACTGCTTTAAGTGGTCTAGCCATTTGTTCCGCTTATATTCGTTGACCAACCTACTGATCTCGGAGTTGAGATCCCTAATTCTAGGGTCAGTAGGGTTGGAGCGACGAATGTCATCACGCTCGTCTGCGAGTCCCGCTGCCTCTGCTGGGAAGTTTGGTCGTACTTCGGGTATTCGACCAGCAGGGATATGGCGAGCGGCTGCTGCGTTGATGATGGTCCGGAACTTTTTCTCGGCTACCCGAACGTCCGACGGAATAGCTAGATTATTAAAGCTGCGGTTGGTGGCTTCTCTGAAGGCCTCCCAATCAGCCTTTTTTTGATTGAGAAACGTACGGCGTTCAGAGGTTATGAAATCGGGTGGTCTATTAATGGAGAGAATTATGGGAAGGTGGTCCGATCCTAGTGAGATGACGGGTTGCCAGGTGACATCGCTGATCAGGCCAGGCGATGCCAAAGTGATGTCTGGCGAGCTATGGCAATCGCCCATAATCCGCGTGGGGGCGTCCTCATTCACTGTGCAGAACGTAGAGCTATCAATTTGCTCTGCCAAAGCTATGCCCCTCTGGTCGTTGTCTAGGAGAGAATGCCACAGTTCGTGGTGAGCATTAAAGTCTCCTAGGACCAAGCGGTTATTGCCTTGTAGCAAATTGCTAATGTCTGGCAGATAACGCGGGGCACAGCTACCAACCGGCGGGATGTATACGTTGTACAGCTCTATTTCGGCAGTTCCAGACTTGACTGCTACCCCCATACATTCCATGTATGGGTCTCTAGAGTCAAGCTCAGGCGAAATAGGTCTGTACTGCACAGAATGGTGTAACAGGAAAGCAAGTCCCCCACCTCCACTTCTGGTGCGATCCTTACGTAGCACGTTGTATCCGTCACAACTGTGCAGGCTGCAGGTGGCATTCAGCTTAGTTTCTTGGATCGCGGCGACCATGATGTTTCTCCGATTCATAAATTCTATGACCTCACTGATTTTGTTGCGTAGGCCATTACAATTAAATTGCAAGATTGATGCACTGTCAGGAGTGGCAACAGCAATCTGTGGTGTAAGATGCTGTATATGTTGATGCTGTTGCGAGGGCGACTGCGGGGGAGCCTCGTAGTTAGATGATGATGATGACGACGACGACGAAAATGCAGACGACGATGATAACACCTAATCCAGAGACCCACTGCTAACTTCGTTGATACAGCATGAGGCAACAAAGTCTGCTTCGCTATACTCCCTGATGTGGTTCAGACCTGAACAGCTCCTGAAGTGCACCCACTCCATGCAACGATTACACCTTACAGACGTAGCACGATGGTGTATTCGGTTCTGACAAACCGAGCAGATCCAAGGTCCGGGGTTTTGTTCGATCCCGGCTCGGACCAGTAGTATTCGGAGCAGGCATTCCGGGAAGTGCTGCTCCCACGACGAAAAAATGGACGAACAAAAAACATATATTGTTGAGGTGACTGCCCCTGGCCGAAGAGTTTCGGGTCAATCCGGTACATAGAACCGGCAGTCGCGGGATTGTTAAGACCCGTCTTCTCTCTGGCCGTAGCTGCCCTGGCGGTACACTGCCTGATGTGACGACATGCAGTGAACCTGAAAGTTTCGACTTACGACTACTGCAGAAGCTCTGAGAATAAGGAGGAAGAGGAATCCATTCAACACCTATGTACGTGTCTGCTCTGGCGATCAGTCGGGGATCTACACTAGCTTCGCACTTCTATAGGAATCTAGCTGAACAGGCATTGGGCAATTCAACAGCTTTTCAAGACGATCACAGTGGTTTAATGGAGGGACTAGGAATTTTTCGGTTAGTTTCCGTGATATCACAATAGTTTAAGAAAGTCTGCTTGTACAGACTACGACTTCTACCTAACATAAAATTTAAAGGAAAAGGAATTTGGACATTCTCGTTAGGAATTAGTATGGCATATCGACAAATATTTACGCTAGGGCGGAGTCTGGAGCAGTATTTCATATTTGTTTATCCTTACATGGGACACATTCAGTATTCTCAAAATGTCATCTCTTTGTCAGTCCGGAAAGATAAAGTTTCAACCTTTGTCGGGAAATCTATATTGTTCTGGACTACAGTACAAAATGGTCACACTTGAACATTGGTATTTTTTTTTTTTAAATGGACAAATAAATTTAAAAACCCTTATTCGGATTTTTCATTGTTAAGTTTTTCATAACGCTTCGCCTAAATCCGCTTTATTCCGATGAAGTCCGCTTAGCGATTTTTTTTACTAGCGATTTGTTTTTAAATTAAATTGTTCATATACAAACCAGTTTTTATAAGTCCTTTTAGTTTTTTGGTTTGTTGTGATCATATTGTTGATATTTTTAAATTAGTGAATTACTGCAGAAGCTTATAAGATCAGCTTTACTGTTGTATGTCATAGAGGGAAGGAAAAGCAAGTCAGCAAAGTTAAAGCAAACCGTCACCGTCTGGTAGACGCACGTTTCACCGTTAGTGTAAGCGGCTTATCAATAACATTATGTGTGCAGCCAACAAGGTTTCATGCTCGTTAACGATCTACATATATAATATTCATATACACACATATTATGTGACGCGCAAAATATAAAGGGACCTAAGGGTAAAAACCAGTTTTGTTCAGGAGAGTCATTTTAAAGATTTAAATACGTGTATCTTTGGTGTACCATCACTTTCATAAAACGCGCATATCTCTGAGAGGGAACACTTTTGGGGCATGGGATCGGTCTCATTCGATGCTCAGATGTTGTCCACATCAAAAAAAAGTGAAAATTGATTTTTTTTACCCTTAGATCCCTTTCTCTTTGCGCTGTCACATATACAGAACATTGAATCGATTTTGGTCTATGGGTATACCCACATATTTTCAGTCAATTAAGAGTCTTTATGTTCTATATTCTCCACCAAACGATGGGATGTATACAAAATTCATTCATCATCATACAATTTTTAGACGAGCTAGCAATTTCCGTTCGCCCTTGAGGCTGTTGAAAGCATAATAGCGGTCTAACAAATAACCTTGGATTTTGAACTTTATTTTGCAGATTTTGCTGAGATTGTGGTCGGACTTATTTTACCAAAAAATAGACTACTTTAATATACGGTGGAGGGAATAAAAGGTCGAAGAAAAAGACGTTTTTACTTGGTTTATAAAGATTTAAAATTAATCCCTGGGCGGTTTTAAGAGGTTTCTTTGCTAGTCCATAATTGACTGACGTATAAAGCACTGATTAATTATAAAGTGTATTAGCACATGGTAATGTGTTCCCTTTTTCCCTATAACGTGCATAAAAGTACTTGAAAAAAAACTTTTTCTGGATGTACAAAGTAACGTTAAGTGGTATTTCGCAACGCTTTCCACCATTTGTTTTGCCTTTGTTGGTTTTTTATTTAAATGATTAAGACATGTCCGTCTATCGAATGTACGATTCAGTTCAAAGCTAGAGTCTATAAACTTACTATAGATATATGTCTTATAGTCGGCAATCGGTTGGTATTGAAAATGTTCTAAATCGGACAAAAGTTCCCTTTTAAGAAACTTAATTTTTTTAATTTTTTGATATTTCTGGTATGTATTTTAATTAATAATTTTTTAAATCAGTTTTAAAATGGCAGGCTTAATATATATGTATCCAGAAACGGTTACATCTTCTTATAAATCCATATATGTAAATCCATTTAAGATTTGGGCTAATGTATATAGGTACTGTGGTCCAACAATCGGCGATACAACTTCGTCACGAATAAAAATATCTCATTATTTGACAAAATATCTCATTATATTGGAATTTTCTCACGAATATGCATAAGACATACGAGGGCGGTTCGGAAACTTCTTAGCCTAGCACAAAATATGCATAAGACATACTCGTACATTTTAAGATTTAGGTGAAATGGAGGACTTCACCTATGTGCCCTGGGGTCCGCCCAGTATTGTTCAGGTACATAGGGGTATTTAGAAACATTTTGCACTTGCCCATAGGGGGCCAAAAATCGGCTTCCTTCCATAGGTCAACGGCCCTAGAGGTCATGCCCCAAAGTGTTCCCTCCCAGAGATATGCGCGTTTTATGAAAGTGAAGTCGACGATTATAAGCGCAAATAGAAAGAGACCTAATCTCTAAAATGGCAAAACTTTTCAACAACTTTTCATTTTTTTGATGTGGACAACATCTGAGCATCGAATGAGACCGATCCCATGACCCAAAAGTGTTCCCTTCCAGAGATATGCGCAAATAGAAAGGGACCTAATCTTTAAAATGACTCTCCTGAACAAAACTGGTTTTTAACCTTAGGTCCCATTCTATTTTGTGCGTCACATATGCTTTACTATTAAGAATTGTCAAAAATTGAAGGACCGAGTCTACGGGCTCCCTAGGTTTCCCTTAACAATGTGCATATGTGTTCACCAAAAACGAATTGTCCACTTGCTTTTATTCCTATTGGGAAAACAAAACCTATTGAAGCAACAACAAAATATCTTGTGGAGTTTGGTTCCTTGTCAAAACAAAATCAACATAGTACCTGAGACGGAGAGGCGGGATAATCGCAGTGCCAATTGAAGATTTATACTCGAATATCGACAGCTGTGGCAGTTTGCATGCCGTTCGGAGGGGTTCTTATAGTTGGCTGCGCCAAAGGTTGGTGTGCTTCCCAGTTTATGAACGTTGGTGAGCTACCTAAAGATTTGCTAATTATGATCCGACGAATGAAGAAAAATGTACAAAAATTGCATAATGAATAAAATAAAGAGGTAATCATAACCATAAAGAAAGTTCTCCATGATAGTTACATACTTTATGTTGCTATTATAGGGGGTTGGAAAGAAAAAAATAAAATTGCTCTGGTCTCAAATCAAAAGGCTGTTTTATCTGTTTCGGTTTCTCCGTGCTATACGAATATTTTTTTATAGAGATTATGTAGTTTTAAAGACTTGTTCACTACTGTATACGTGAACAAAAGAAATCTCGGTTGAGAAAATGACAATTTTTAACAAAAAAAATTTCCCTTAAAGCAGAGGGAGTGAGTTTCAATTGGGTGGGAAAATCTCAAACGCTTATATGAGAATAAAATGATTATCAGCAACTTTTAACTGTAACAACAATATATATAATATTGTAAGTTGGTCTATGTGGGATCTGCATCGACGAAAAATAGATACGTCTAAATAGACGTGTGGGTCAGCTGAGGGGGATTGGCCGGACAATTGAAGGGGTGCAGCACGTCATTTGGTCCCTCATGGCAGGCGAGACAAGCACAATCAGCCTTTATAGAACAAAAAATTGTGTCTGCGCAGAAACTGTTGTCTCCTCATATAGATTATCATCAGACGACAAAATGAGACACTGTTGATGTTCTCAGGGCAGCACTCACGTTCGCCGACCACACCGGCGTTGCTTAGTTTACTACAGTCCGACTAATTGCTTTATAAGATGAGTATTTTGTATTTTGGGTAGTTGGTACTCGGGATGTTGACATCATCGACTTTCACATTAAGTGACAATCTCGCAGTTAAGAAGCGTGCTAAGTCAGTTAATTTTATCGCATATGTAATCCACTTTAGGTCTTAACTCCAGAATTTTGCAGTCATCAACAGTGCAGGCGCTCCTGACTACCGTGGTACCGGACATAAGTTCTCCGGTTGGACTTTGTAGCCAATCCTACGACCATAAAGAACAGAACAATCAATCGACACAAATAATTAACAATCGCCCTCACGGGGCGATTGGCCAGAAACTGGCACCAGCAGTACAACACGTTCACACAACAACGAACTTTGCCGGAATCACCAATAAAGGCAACGACGAATAGTTTAAGTCAGCGACATTTCGACAACGCATCCCAGAATGGCCGAGCCAGAAATCCCTCGTTAGGGGGTCTTCTCTTGTTGAAGACCCCACAATCGAACTCCCCTTATCTCCTAAATGCACAATCATTCCCCAGAAACAGCTGAAATAGTACATGTCGACGGAAATCACACAAAAACGAGACATGTATCCAGTCCTCAACACCCCCACCACACCCACAATCAGCATTCTCAGAAATACCCTTCCGATGAAGAAATTTATTGAGAGCAAGAACCCCAGACTTAGACCAAAGCCGAAGTCCAGGCATCCATTAACAAAGTCCACATCCCGTTCCATTCACCTTCAGATCAATCACTCCATCAAGCGTACCTTCACTTTACGCATATCGGGCACAGCATCCGAAAGCCAATCATTCCCCAGAAGTGCAGTCCCTTCTTGACCTTAAAAGCCAGGAAGATCTGCAACGCATCCGTCGAAACCATCCTGCAAAAACCAGCATGGCTACTCGCAGACATGTCAAAACCTTTTCCTGCCAGCAACAGGTATAACCCAAATCGGTGCACAATATGTTGCACAAGCAACAAATATCCCATAGTACGAGGGGCACGCCTGCTTAGGACTTAATTGTGTCATTGGCACCTTCCACACAAGCATTTCTGCCACTGAGATAACTTTCACAGAGCCACATCCACGGCAGCCAACTGCACTTCGCATCGGTAACCTGCCATCTCAAAGGTTGTAACACCACCCTAGACTGACCAGGGCAAGCAACCTCAATGACAATGTGATCACTTATCCCCAAGTCACCACGTACCCTTCTGCTGTAGCAAAGTCCGACACCACCGCATCATTTGCAATAGTGTCATCGATGTCATTGCTACCCCCTGGGCCGTCAAAAGTGTACATATCGCTCGGCTCATTCAATGTCATAACACACTTTGCGACCAGCATTTCATCAAGTATTACTCCTCGAATATAGTTCTGATGTCCAGGGGCATTCCTGTGAAACCAATAACTAGAAAACAATTTTTAAAATAATCCATTGAAAAGTATTATTGTTATTATTGAAGTACAAACATATATTTTATAGTCTTTGGTTTTACAGAAGTATTCAGCTCGAGTGCTGCGCGGCAACTATCTACTGCGATCAATGGCGTTGCCAGATCTCCACATCCCTCCAATGTTTTTCAGCTTGATCGTTAGTCTCGGGTTAAGCTCCTGTAGAATTTGTTTCTCTTCGAGATCTACAATAGAATCATTTCCGTTTGAATCGGACGATATGGGCAATTTCATCAAGTGACTAACGTTACGCCTGTAGGCCCTGTCATTTCCAAGAAAAGTGACATCATTTCCTTGTCACTCAACAAATGCAAACTCTTCCGGTCCAAATGTTGGTGTCAATATATTTGGAGAAATTACATTCTGCATTAACACTTTGTCTCTCACCTGCACATCACTTTGTTTTGCCCTGCGATCTTTTTTCGCTTTCTTAAGTGGTTCATGTTTTCGACTTCGCCATTCGCTTGCGGCCAGTACAGTGGAATAGTAATATTCTTTATATTCTTGTCTATGCAGTAGCTCCTACAAACTGACGCCCATTATCCGTTGTAATTGATTTGGGGTAACCCAATCGAGAGAACGCCTCATCCAGAAAATCAATTATAACGCTGGACGTAATTTTCTTAATGAATTTCACCTCTTGGTATCGTGAGTCAATAACCACAAATATGAAATCATGGTTCGATAACGGCCCTATTAAATCCATTGCAAGCCATAGCCATGGTCGCTCTGGCAAAGCATCGGCGACGGCTGGGAAGGTCTTGACACCAATAAGCAATAATGACATTTCTTGACATATGACTCGACATCTCGATCTATAAAAAGCCCCCATAAAGCCAACGTACCCGCCGTTTCGCCTCATTCTTAACGAATATGGTATTACGAATTTGGTACCTCATAGAAAAATACTGCCTCACGTACATAATTATGTTTCGAAAGACGTACAATATTTAATTTTACACAGCCGAGATAAGGAATCTGCGATGTTATTTTTACCAGTCTGGTAAATGATCTTAAATTTGTACGATTGAAGACGTAAGACACATCGGTCGATTCAAGCAGGTGGCTTTGACGTGGACTTACAAATCGGTTTTAAGGGCTTGTCGTCTGATACCAATTCAAACTCAATGCCTGCCATTCAATTCAATTCAAACTCTGCCCCAAACCAGAGAAAGACTTGCCTTCTCCGTCTCTGACCCGGTTTTCCAAATACATTTTACTTGTCAAGCGAAACATTCTCATTTTCAAAACACCATTTTAAGATTTTGGTCGTGTTTAGACTCTGTTATTCCAAACACGATGATATCGTCCAAATAGTTAATAGAACAGTTACACGGTACCAAAATGCTTTCCATAATTCTTTGGAGGATCTCTGCCACTGAATTTACTCCAAACAGTAGACTTTTATATCTGTATAAACCTTTCGACGTAATGAATATATTTATTTCGGGACTTTCTTCCTCCAGCTCTAGCTGGTGATATGTATTCTTGAGGTCGTCTTGAAAAATATGTAGGGCCTTGAAGTTTAGTCATGAACGTATCAATTGTCGGAAGTGGATAATTTTCTCGTATTATTGCCATAATAGTATGTCTCATATATACTTAGTAGGGACATAAATACTGTTACAACATTGATCACACCCAGTTCAATAGTAGAACTGAACATACCCCGTTAATGTCATATGGGTTTTGAAAGCTAACCTCAATAACGTTAGTCTGTAACGGGATTTTAAAATTGTTTCAACGTTCATCATGGGATGGTCAGATAAAGAGAACCGTATCGCTGTAATTGCGCTTTTCAAGTGTGAAATGAAAAAAAGGCCTGGCTTCGAAACACTTTGCCAGCGTTTATTTCCTCTGAAGAATGGCCCTCAGGAAGTCCGGATTTAAACCGATTGGATTACAAATTGTGGACGGTTTTAGATGACAAAGTTTGTCACAAAAGATACCCCCGCATTGGATCTCTTAAGACTGCTTTGGTTCGAGCTGTGGCCAATTTTCCATTGGACGAGGTTCGTGCAGTAATTGACCATTGGCCAGTGCGACTTAAGGCGTGTGTAAAGGCAAAAGGCGGGCATTGTGACCAAGTAGATTATTTTTGGATACAATCTCCGATCTAAAAACGGTCTAGGTTATATGCTAAATAAGGTCGTGATCTACTCCCTAAGACCTATCTAGGGACATATCGATGGTCGAATAAGTTCGACCGGAAGTCCCCCAAAGGCGCCTCCAACAATGGCGTTTATATTAAAGACAGACATTTAGTTCATGCCATATATCTCCGATCTGAAATCGGTCTAGGATAAATGGTAAATTAGGTCGTGATCTACTCCCTCAGACCTATCTGGGGACATCTCGATGGTCGATTAAGTTCGACCGGAAGTGCTCCTAAAGTGGCCTCCAAAATGACATATTATCGAGAAAATGTGTTAATATCCGCAATGTGCAATCAACGCAAAATGTTTTTTTATCTTATGTATTTTATTTATTTTATATATTATTACTTATCATAAATTTATCAATAAATCTGTATACTTTTATCATATATTTCAAGGATTTGACGAAAAAGAGAGAATTTCGAAACTTCTCAGTCGAGCAGCAAAATTTCTCAGTCGCGCTACACATTAGGGTGTTTCGGACGCCGACAAATTTAACTTATAAACTTATCTTCACACCCTTTGGGGGCACTTCCGGTCGAACTTAATCGACCATTAAGATGTCCTAGATAGGCCTGAGTGAGTAGATCACGACCTAATGTACCATATATCCTAGACCGATTTCAGATCAAAGATAAATGGCATGAACTAAATGTCTATCTTTAATATGGACGCCATTATTTTAGGCCCCTTAAGGCGCACTTCCGGTCGACCTTAATCGACCATCGATATCATACATATATCTCCGATCTGAAATCGGTCTAGGATATATGCTAAATAAGGTCGTGATCTACTCCCTAAGACCTATCTAGGGACATATCGATGGTCGATTAAGTTCGACCGGAAGTCCCCCAAAGGCACCGCCAATAATGGCGTTCATATTAAAGACAGACATTTAGTTCACGCCATATATCTCCGATCTGAAATCGGTCTAGGATATATGGTACATTAGGTCGTGATCTACTCCCTCAGACCTATCTAAGGACATCTTAATGGTTTACTAAGTTCGACCGGAAGTGCTCCTAAAGTGGCCTCCAAAAATGACATGTTATAGAGAAAATGTGTTTATATAATATATAAGTATAATATAATATATAATATACATTCAACGCAAAATGTTGTTTATCTTATGTGTTTTTTATTCAATATAGTATTACTTTTCATAAATTTATCAATAAATCTGTATACTTTTATAATATATTTCAAGGATTTAATGAAAAAGAGATGAATTTCTAAATTTGTCAGTCGAGCAGCAAAATTTCTCAATCGCGCTGCACATTAGGGTGTTT
This sequence comes from Hydrotaea diabolus, assembly GCA_963513945.1. NCBI lineage: Eukaryota > Metazoa > Arthropoda > Insecta > Diptera > Muscidae > Hydrotaea > Hydrotaea diabolus. The sequence goes on along the minus strand of OY740717.1, from coordinate 94,418,833 downwards.
CGGTTGTGGACAAATTTAACTTATAAATTTATCATCACACTCTTTTGATTTTCTACTTCTTTACTTATCTAATTTGCTCTGCTTCGAGGTATATGGAAAATGCACGAGGTATATGGAAAATGCCTTATCTATGGCATCGCATAGGAAAGGTGATACTTCTGTTGCACTCATCCCTTTTCTTCTGAACAATTTAATGCACCCTATTAGTAAATGAAACATTCAGGTGCCATAAGTTTTCTTACCAATTTAAATTTAAATGTAATCAAAACTTCAATTCACAATCCTTACAATTAAATGTAATTCAATTGGGCACTTTCATTTTCCCCGATAATTAAATGTCTTTTGTATCGTGTCATCTGCAATAAAATGCAAAAAATTTAATGTTTTTTCTCCAACTGTTACAAATCAATGAAACACAAAATCACATGTTTTGTTTTCCTTTTCTTCCTCCCGTCGTTCTCAAAACAGGTTAAGTTTTAACTTATCAATAAGTGTGTTCGTTTACTTGCAAATTAGTACAAATTTGTGCAAATTTTTACTGGATAGTGTTCGTTTACACAAAAAGTCCAGGAAATGAATGAGGGCCAGGGAGAGAAAATTTTGAAAGTTCGATGTTAGAGAGTTTGAAAATTTTGGTTGGAGATATTTTAGCCAACCAAAATTTGCAAGATAGAACAGATGTTTGAAATCAGCTGTTTTATGTAAACAAATAAAAGTAAAAATAAGTTTACAACAGAAAAGGTAAGTAAAAATTGGAATATTATTTTATTTTATTTAATATATGTACTCGTATATGTTAATCACTGAAATTAGGAAGAAAAAAATGTTTTCTTTTGCTCATTTTTTTATTACAAATCTTAACACTTTAAAATTCAAAATAAAATGAAATGTAATACAAACAGTAATCAAAATCAGCTGTTTCATTGCAAATTTTTACTGGACTCTGCTAATAAAGAATGTAAAGTTGGCCTTATGCTCTCAAAAGTAGAAACGTGCAAATTTTGACTGGGAAAGTAAACGAACACATTTAATGTATGTGTATGAGTGCACAATATTAAAAAAAATATTTTTTACCTCAGTCGCCATTGTACTAACTCACCAAACCAATAAAAAAGAACAACTTTGAAATTAATCTATCGAATGGTATTATTATTAAGGTATGAAAATATATTTTATAAAGTCAATAGGTTTTTTAAAAGGATTTACACAAGTATTCAGCTCGAATGTTGCGCGACAACTACTGTGATCAACAGCGTTGCCAGATCTTCACACTTTCCAATAGGATCCTACCTGAACAGGTACCCGCATACCCCCGGCACTCCCCTATGACAACCATTCGCGAATTTGGGCTCTTGCAAAAGTGCAAATAGAGCCACTCTTCGCTGCATTGCCTGACTACTAGCAATTAAATTGGAGCACCCGGAGCTCCATCAAAGTAATGCGTTCGCCCGCGTAGTCATCATGGCGTATGCGGGACACACCACCGACATCATCATGTGTCCCGCTGGAAGACCTGAAATCACAATTCCGGCATCTGACCACATTGGGACACCTCGGCACAAACCTAAACCACTTTATATAGGCCCGCAGGGGTGATTTATAACCCTCCAAGACAACATTCACCTGACCATTGTTGGCTGCGACCATTGTTGAAGACGAACAGCCCTGTGTATGCCTCCTGCCTTCACGTTGTGCTTATAAAGCTCCGTCATAAAGTCGTCGGTCGTAATCAACGCCTCGACCCGCTGGACGACAATTCTGGGACCCAGCTTATATCTCACCGAGACCCCCAAAACAACATCAGTAAACTTTTCCCTCTCTGTAACAGAAGGCGTGCGAATTATGGCACCGCTATCGCGCGTAGGTCGCACAACATGCACTCGCATACTCATCGTCGGCCCCACCTGCTTAACACCTTTCTTACCACCTCCTCAGACTTCGAGACCCCTTTCTCTTCACCATCACCGACCACCGGCGTAGCAATCACCGGTGGCGGCACAGCGGCAGTGGAACAGACAACGGGGGCCCGAACAGGAGCATTCGGCACAACAAAGGGACTTGGCGGAACCCTGCTAGGCCCAGATGCCTTCACTTTAATGGTCAAAAGGGTTGGAGCTTTTAATGTGAACAGGCTCATCTGCGATTCCCCTGCCTCTGCGGTTGGTAGCTTCTCTGAAGGCATCCTGCTTTCCCTGAGGTTCGTGGCTTCTCTGAAGGCATCCCAATCAGCATTTTTTTGATTAAGATAAGTACAGCGGATCTATACTTATAACTTTTGATCCGATTTTAAAAAAATTAAAATTTTGTTCGTGAGATTTAATATTTCGACTTTGTCTTACTGTGTCTCATACACTTTAAGAGCTATTGCACTGTTTTTTCAATTATCATGTGAGGTTTCCTATCTTTAATATGGCGTCAAATTATTATTTGTATTATATATACTTTGGTTGTAGTAACTATTTTAAAAAACATCGATTTTGAAAAGAAAGACTTTGGACCAACACAACTTTTTTCTTTAACCCTCCGGCGGGTGAGAAGGGCCCTGGGGACGTTTTTCATTTTCAAACTAAAATTACTCCTTGATGGGCCATGGGAAGTATACCCGACCCCCACATATATTTTATCTAGAATCGTTTAAAAAAAATTTCAAAGCGATCCGACCAATAGTTTAGTTTCTATTGAGATTTAAATGTGTTTAGTACGGGAACGTGTGAAAAGGTCCGCTGGGACCTTGTACTGAAATTTCAAGAAATCGTTAATAAATGCACTGTCTTTTGGCTTGTTTTTTTGTTTGAACACATCACAAACGTGTTCCTTGAATTTTAGTTACTTTTTGGATTATTTTATTGTGCGTTTCCTTGAAAAATAATAAACTTTCCGTCCCTTTTTGAATTTTTGTTACCGTCCCTTTTGAGTTGTTTGAATTTACCCTTACTTTTTACGCATACTCTTACCTACGCTCACATAGACACAGATGTACAAGCTAGAAGACAGGTAGACGTAGAAAAGGGTATAAAAGCGGCTGTAGTTTCGTAAACCAGATCCGTGAAAGTTGAGACAGTGAACATCGATACGATGGCAGAGGAAAATTTAGACATTGCTGAAATTGTGGTACGTCGTAGTACACGCTACCAGCAAATGAGTGAGGATAAAAGATGAAGGTGCTGTTCCTGCATTTGGTCTTGAAGGTGCGGATGATGACGATTTCACATATCAAGCTAATTTTCATGTTGATGATTCGGATGCGGAAACTGAACCACATATAGACATCAATGAAGATATAAGTAATGACGACGATGATGAAGAGGAAGAAACTGAAGCTCAGCAAACAAGTGACAATTACTTCATTTCAAAAGATGGCACCAAATGGACTAAAAATGCTCCACCGACTCGTGCTCATAACGTGGTCGACTACACAAGGAGGAATCCGGGAACCACATATTATCCCTTTACTACATTCCGCTCGCTCATCACCGAAGACATGGCGTACATCATAATACGGGAATCAAATCGGAAAGGCAGGGAAGTGAACGCTGCAATGAATTTGGCAAATCCAACTAACACAAAGGAATGGAAACCAATCACTTTGAAAGAGTTCGATGCTTTTTTGGCTATTATTTTGTATGCTGGACTCACTAAATCGAATAGTGAACCTCTTAAGAGTTATGGTCCCAACACGCTGTCCAATATATAAAGCTGCATTATCATTTAATCGTATGAAGTACATAAAACAACAATACCTTAGATTCGACAATAGAAATACGCGACAGCAGCGACTAATCAACAGCAAAACTGCGGCTATTAATGATATTTGGCAAATGTTGCAGTCTAACTTGGCAGCAGCTTACACTCTGCATGATCCTGTGACCGTTGATGAGCAGTTATTCCCATACAGAGGCCGCACCCGCTTCACACAATACATTCCTTTGAAGCCTGCCAAATAAGGTATATAGATATGGTGGTTGTGCGACTCAAAATCATTTTATCCTGTCAAAGGAATGATTTACTTTGGAAAATTGCCTGACCAGGCACGAGAGGTGAATCAAGGGCAGATTGTTGTACTTCAACTTTTGGAGAGATATTTGAATACAGGCCGCACAATTTATGCCGACAATATTTTCACAACATTGGATTTGGCGCGTACTTTGATCAGGAAGAAAACCGCATATAATTAGTAAATAATAATAAAACAAAACAAAAAACTGCGTTTTTATATAAAATTCCATACAAATAGGAATAGGTCCCTGTGGACCTTGTACTTTGTTCAGGAGAGTCATTTTAAAGATTTAAATACGTGTATCTTTGGTGTACCATCACTTTCATAAAACGCGCATATCTCTGAGAGGGAACACTTTTGGGGCATGGGATCGGTCTCATTCGATGCTCAGATGTTGTCCACATCAAAAAAAAGTGAAAATTGATTTTTTTTACCCTTAGATCCCTTTCTCTTTGCGCTGTCACATATACAGAACATTGAATCGATTTTGGTCTATGGGTATACCCACATATTTTCAGTCAATTAAGAGTCTTTATGTTCTATATTCTCCACCAAACGATGGGATGTATACAAAATTGTCATTTCGTTTGCAACACATCGAAATATTGATCAAAGATCCTGCAAAGTATAGATACTATTCATCATCATACAATTTTTAGACGAGCTAGCAATTTCCGTTCGCCCTTGAGGCTGTTGAAAGCATAATAGCGGTCTAACAAATAACCTTGGATTTTGAACTTTATTTTGCAGATTTTGCTGAGATTGTGGTCGGACTTATTTTACCAAAAAATAGACTACTTTAATATACGGTGGAGGGAATAAAAGGTCGAAGAAAAAGACGTTTTAACTTGGTTTATAAAGATTTAAAATTAATCCCTGGGCGGTTTTAAGAGGTTTCTTTGCTAGTCCATAATTGACTGACGTATAAAGCACTGATTAATTATAAAGTGTATTAGCACATGGTAATGTGTTCCCTTTTTCCCTATAACGTGCATAAAAGTACTTGAAAAAAAACTTTTTCTGGATGTACAAAGTAACGTTAAGTGGTATTTCGCAACGCTTTCCACCATTTGTTTTGCCTTTGTTGGTTTTTTATTTAAATGATTAAGACATGTCCGTCTATCGAATGTACGATTCAGTTCAAAGCTATAGTTTTTAAACTTACTATAGATATATGTCTTATAGTCGGCAATCGGTTGGTATTGAAAATGTTCTAAATCAGACAAAAGTTCCCTTTTAAGAAACTTAATTTTTTTAATTTTTTGATATTTCTGGTATATATTTTAATTAATAATTTTTTAAATCAGTTTTAAAATGGCAGGCTTAATATATATGTATCCAGAAACGGTTACATCTTCTTATAAATCCATATATGTAAATCCATTTAAGATTTGGGCTAATGTATATAGGTACTGTGGTCCAACAATCGGAGATACAACTTCGTCACGAATAAAAATATCTCATTATTTGACAAAATATCTCATTATTTTGGAATTTTCTCACGAATATGCATAAGACATACGAGGGCGGTTCGGAAACTTCTTAGCCTAGCACAAAATATGCATAAGACATACTCGTACATTTTAAGATTTAGGTGAAATGGAGGACTTCACCTATGTGCCCTGGGGTCCGCCCAGTATTGTTCAGGTACATAGGGGTATTTAGAAACATTTTGCACTTGCCCATAGGGGGCCAAAAATCGGCTTCCTTCCATAGGTCAACGGCCCTAGAGGTCATGCCCCAAAGTGTTCCCTCCCAGAGATATGCGCGTTTTATGAAAGTGAAGTCGACGATTATAAGCGCAAATAGAAAGAGACCTAATCTCTAAAATGGCAAAACTTTTCAACAACTTTTCATTTTTTTGATGTGGACAACATCTGAGCATCGAATGAGACCGATCCCATGACCCAAAAGTGTTCCCTTCCAGAGATATGCGCGTTTTATGAAAGTGAAGTCGTCGATTCTAAGCGCAAATAGAAAGGGACCTAATCTTTAAAATGACTCTCCTGAACAAAACTGGTTTTTAACCTTAGGTCCCATTCTATTTTGTGCGTCACATATGCTTTACTATTAAGAATTGTCAAAAATTGAAGGACCGAGTCTACGGGCTCCCTAGGTTTCCCTTAACAATGTGCATATGTGTTCACCAAAAACGAATTGTCCACTTGCTTTTATTCCTATTGGGAAAACAAAACCTATTGAAGCAACAGCAAAATATCTTGTGGAGTTTGGTTCCTTGTCAAAACAAAATCAACATAGTACCTGAGACGGAGAGGCGGGATAATCGCAGTGCCAATTGAAGATTTATACTCGAATATCGACAGCTGTGGCAGTTTGCATGCCGTTCGGAGGGGTTCTTATAGTTGGCTGCGCCAAAGGTTGGTGTGCTTCCCAGTTTATGAACGTTGGTGAGCTACCTAAAGATTTGCTAATTATGATCCGACGAATGAAGAAAAATGTACAAAAATTGCATAATGAATAAAATAAAGAGGTAATCATAACCATAAAGAAAGTTCTCCATGATAGTTACATACTTTATGTTGCTATTATAGGGGGTTGGAAAGAAAAAAATAAAATTGCTCTGGTCTCAAATCAAAAGGCTGTTTTATCTGTTTCGGTTTCTCCGTGCTATACGAATATTTTTTTATAGAGATTATGTAGTTTTAAAGACTTGTTCACTACTGTATACGTGAACAAAAGAAATCTCGGTTGAGAAAATGACAATTTTTAACAAAAAAATTTCCCTTAAAGCAGAGGGAGTGAGTTTCAATTGGGTGGGAAAATCTCAAACGCTTATATGAGAATAAAATGATTATCAGCAACTTTTAACTGTAACAACAATATATATAATATTGTAAGTTGGTCTATGTGGGATCTGCATCGACGAAAAATAGATACGTCTAAATAGACGTGTGGGTCAGCTGAGGGGGATTGGCCGGACAATTGAAGGGGTGCAGCACGTCATTTGGTCCCTCATGGCAGGCGAGACAAGCACAATCAGCCTTTATAGAACAAAAAATTGTGTCTGCGCAGAAACTGTTGTCTCCTCATATAGATTATCATCAGACGACAAAATGAGACACTGTTGATGTTCTCAGGGCAGCACTCACGTTCGCCGACCACACCGGCGTTGCTTAGTTTACTACAGTCCGACTAATTGCTTTATAAGATGAGTATTTTGTATTTTGGGTAGTTGGTACTCGGGATGTTGACATCATCGACTTTCACATTAAGTGACAATCTCGCAGTTAAGAAGCGTGCTAAGTCAGTTAATTTTATCGCATATGTAATCCACTTTAGGTCTTAACTCCAGAATTTTGCAGTCATCAACAGTGCAGGCGCTCCTGACTACCGTGGTACCGGACATAAGTTCTCCGGTTGGACTTTGTAGCCAAACCTACGACCATAAAGAACAGAACAATCAATCGACACAAATAATTAACAATCGCCCTCACGGGGCGATTGGCCAGAAACTGGCACCAGCAGTACAACACGTTCACACAACAACGAACTTTGCCGGAATCACCAATAAAGGCAACGACGAATAGTTTAAGTCAGCGACATTTCGACAACGCATCCCAGAATGGCCGAGCCAGAAATCCCTCGTTAGGGGGTCTTCTCTTGTTGAAGACCCCACAATCGAACTCCCCTTATCTCCTAAATGCACAATCATTCCCCAGAAACAGCTGAAATAGTACATGTCGACGGAAATCACACAAAAACGAGACATGTATCCAGTCCTCAACACCCCCACCACACCCACAATCAGCATTCTCAGAAATACCCTTCCGATGAAGAAATTTATTGAGAGCAAGAACCCCAGACTTAGACCAAAGCCGAAGTCCAGGCATCCATTAACAAAGTCCACATCCCGTTCCATTCACCTTCAGATCAATCACTCCATCAAGCGTACCTTCACTTTACGCATATCGGGCACAGCATCCGAAAGCCAATCATTCCCCAGAAGTGCAGTCCCTTCTTGACCTTAAAAGCCAGGAAGATCTGCAACGCATCCGTCGAAACCATCCTGCAAAAACCAGCATGGCTACTCGCAGACATGTCAAAACCTTTTCCTGCCAGCAACAGGTATAACCCAAATCGGTGCACAATATGTTGCACAAGCAACAAATATCCCATAGTACGAGGGGCACGCCTGCTTAGGACTTAATTGTGTCATTGGCACCTTCCACACAAGCATTTCTGCCACTGAGATAACTTTCACAGAGCCACATCCACGGCAGCCAACTGCACTTCGCATCGGTAACCTGCCATCTCAAAGGTTGTAACACCACCCTAGACTGACCAGGGCAAGCAACCTCAATGACAATGTGATCACTTATCCCCAAGTCACCACGTACCCTTCTGCTGTAGCAAAGTCCGACACCACCGCATCATTTGCAATAGTGTCATCGATGTCATTGCTACCCCCTGGGCCGTCAAAAGTGTATATATCGCTCGGCTCATTCAATGTCATAACACACTTTGCGACCAGCATTTCATCAAGTATTACTCCTCGAATATAGTTCTGATGTCCAGGGGCATTCCTGTGAAACCAATAACTAGAAAACAATTTTTAAAATAATCCATTGAAAAGTATTATTGTTATTATTGAAGTACAAACATATATTTTATAGTCTTTGGTTGCTTAAAAGGTTTTACAGAAGTATTCAGCTCGAGTGCTGCGCGGCAACTATCTACTGCGATCAATGGCGTTGCCAGATCTCCACATCCCTCCAATGTTTTTCAGCTTGATCGTTAGTCTCGGGTTAAGCTCCTGTAGAATTTGTTTCTCTTCGAGATCTACAATAGAATCATTTCCGTTTGAATCGGACGATATGGGCAATTTCATCAAGTGACTAACGTTACGCCTGTAGGCCCTGTCATTTCCAAGAAAAGTGACATCATTTCCTTGTCACTCAACAAATGCAAACTCTTCCGGTCCAAATGTTGGTGTCAATATATTTGGAGAAATTACATTCTGCATTAACACTTTGTCTCTCACCTGCACATCACTTTGTTTTGCCCTGCGATCTTTTTTCGCTTTCTTAAGTAGTTCATGTTTTCGACTTCGCCATTCGCTTGCGGCCAGTACAGTGGAATAGTAATATTCTTTATATTCTTGTCTATGCAGTAGCTCCTACAAACTGACGCCCATTATCCGTTGTAATTGATTTGGGGTAACCCAATCGAGAGAACGCCTCATCCAGAAAATCAATTATAACGCTGGACGTAATTTTCTTAATGAATTTCACCTCTTGGTATCGTGAGTCAATAACCACAAATATGAAATCATGGTTCGATAACGGCCCTATTAAATCCATTGCAAGCCATAGCCATGGTAGCTCTGGCAAAGCATCGGCGACGGCTGGGAAGGTCTTGACACCAATAAGCAATAATGGCATTTCTTGACATATGACTCGACATCTCGATCTATAAAAAGCCCCCATAAAGCCAACGTACCCGCCGTTTCGCCTCATTCTTAACGAATATGGTATTACGATTTTGGTACCTCATAGAATAATACTGCCTCACGTACATAATTATGTTTCGAAAGACGTACAATATTTAATTTTACACAGCCGAGATAAGGAATCTGCGATGTTATTTTTACCAGTCTGGTAAATGATCTTAAATTTGTACGATTGAAGACGTAAGACACATCGGTCGATTCAAGCAGGTGGCTTTGACGTGGACTTACAAATCGGTTTTAAGGGCTTGTCGTCTGATACCAATTCAAACTCAATGCCTGCCATTCAATTCAATTCAAACTCTGCCCCAAACCAGAGAAAGACTTGCCTTCTCCGTCTCTGACCCGGTTTTCCAAATACATTTTACTTGTCAAGCGAAACATTCTCATTTTCAAAACACCATTTTAAGATTTTGGTCGTGTTTAGACTCTGTTATTCCAAACACGATGATATCGTCCAAATAGTTAATAGAACAGTTACACGGTACCAAAATGCTTTCTATAATTCTTTGGAGGATCTCTGCCACTGAATTTACTCCAAACAGTAGACTTTTATATCTGTATAAACCTTTCGACGTAATGAATATATTTATTTCGGGACTTTCTTCCTCCAGCTCTAGCTGGTGATATGTATTCTTGAGGTCGTCTTGAAAAATATGTAGGGCCTTGAAGTTTAGTCATGAACGTATCAATTGTCGGAAGTGGATAATTTTCTCGTATTATTGCCATAATAGTATGTCTCATATATACTTAGTAGGGACATAAATACTGTTACAACATTGATCACACCCAGTTCAATAGTAGAACTGAACATACCCCGTTAATGTCATATGGGTTTTGAAAGCTAACCTTAATAACGTAAGTCTGTAACGGGATTTTAAAATTGTTTCAACGTTCATCATGGGATGGTCAGATAAAGAGAACCGTAGCGCTGTAATTGCGCTTTTCTAGTGTGAAATGAAAAAAAGGCCTGGCTTCGAAACACTTTGCCAGCGTTTATTTCCTCGGAAGAATGGCCCTCAGGAAGTCCGGATTTAAACCGATTGGATTACAAATTGTGGACGGTTTTAGATGACAAAGTTTGTCACAAATGATACCCCCGCATTGGATCTCTTAAGACTGCTTTGGTTCGAGCTGTGGCCAATTTTCCATTGGACGAGGTTCGTGCAGCAATTGACCATTGGCCAGTGCGACTTAAGGCGTGTGTAAAGGCAAAAGGCGGGCATTGTGACCAAGTAGATTATTTTTGGATACAATCTCCGATCTAAAAACGGTCTAGGTTATATGCTAAATAAGGTCGTGATCTACTCCCTAAGACCTATCTAGGGACATATCGATGGTCGAATAAGTTCGACCGGGAGTCCCCCAAAGGCGCCTCCAACAATGGCGTTTATATTAAAGACAGACATTTAGTTCATGCCATATATCTCCGATCTGAAATCGGTCTAGGATAAATGGTAAATTAGGTCGTGATCTACTCCCTCAGACCTATCTGGGGACATCTCGATGGTCGATTAAGTTCGACCGGAAGTGCTCCTAAAGTGGCCTCCAAAATGACATATTATCGAGAAAATGTGTTAATATCCGCAATGTGCAATCAACGCAAAATGTTTTTTTATCTTATGTATTTTATTTATTTTATATATTATTACTTATCATAAATTTATCAATAAATCTGTATACTTTTATCATATATTTCAAGGATTTGACGAAAAAGAGAGAATTTCGAAACTTCTCAGTCGAGCAGCAAAATTTCTCAGTCGCGCTACACATTAGGGTGTTTCGGACGCCGACAAATTTAACTTATAAACTTATCTTCACACCCTTTGGGGGCACTTCCGGTCGAACTTAATCGACCATTAAGATGTCCCTAGATAGGCCTGAGTGAGTAGATAACGACCTAATGTACCATATATCCTAGACCGATTTCAGATCAAAGATAAATGGCATGAACTAAATGTCTATCTTTAATATGGACGCCATTATTTTAGGCCCCTTAAGGCGCACTTCCGGTCGACCTTAATCGACCACCGATATCATACATATATCTCCGATCTGAAATCGGTCTAGGATATATGCTAAATAAGGTCGTGATCTACTCCCTAAGACCTATCTAGGGACATATCGATGGTCGATTAAGTTCGACCGGAAGTCCCCCAAAGGCACCGCCAATAATGGCGTTCATATTAAAGACAGACATTTAGTTCACGCCATATATCTCCGATCTGAAATCGGTCTAGGATATATGGTACATTAGGTCGTGATCTACTCCCTCAGACCTATCTAAGGACATCTTAATGGTTTACTAAGTTCGACCGGAAGTGCTCCTAAAGTGGCCTCCAAAAATGACATGTTATAGAGAAAATGTGTTTATATAATATATAAGTATAATATAATATATAATATACATTCAACGCAAAATGTTTTTTTTTTTTTTTTTTTTTTTTATATAAGCTTTATTTGAATTATTGAATCTGCTCCAAAGGAGCCTAACAATAAGTATACGAATCTTAAGTATAATTCAATAATGAATCCTAGTATGGATTTCTTGTAATATGGGTCTCTGCTAATTGGCAGGAATTTTAATTAATTTGGTCAAAATAGTATATAACTGGTATGGATCACACGTGAGGATTTTAAACCTGGTTTGGCTTAAACCTCGTGATAAAGGTCCAGAGGACCCTTACAGTCATTTACTGAGTGTTCGCGATATTATGTAGAGTGAAGAACTCTAGTTATGTATGTATAACGGATAACTCTAGAATAGCAGAGTGGACGACGTAATTTGGGTTTTGTAGGTTTTTCGCGTTGACTGTTTTAAGGATCACGTATGAGAGCATTTAAGCCACGTGACGTAGAATGAAGGATTCTACACAGTCTTTTTTGATTGTTCGTCCGCGATTGATATTGACTGTTTTAAAGATCACGTATAAGAGCGTTTAAGCCACGTGACGTAGAAAAGGATTCTACACAGTCTTTCGGGCGCGTGTGTTCGCGATTACTGTTACGGATGAAGATTAGAAAACACGGCGTTCGTTTCTCCGAAGTCTTAAAGATCTGGGACTGCACAATAATTGTCTAGCAAGTATGTTATCATGACGTTCGAGCTTCTCTTTGTGCTTTATATTGATTTTTTGAATTGCCTCTTTAACGAGAGGTATTTTCAAGTCTCGGTGGATATTTTCATTCCTCATATACCAAGGGGCACCGGTAATAAGCCGCAATGTCTTCGATTGGACTCTTTGGATTTTGTCGAGATTGCTCGAGCTTGCTTTGCCCCATAGCTGGGCACCGTATAACCAGATAGGTTTGATTGCACTGTTGTATAGCAGGACCTTATATTCAAGACTTAGTTTTGAGTTCGCGTTTAGGAGCCAGTGAAGTTGATGGACCTTAAGTTTCAGTTGAGTTTTCTTGGCTTCGATATGACTTCTCCAGGTGAGTCGGCGATCCAGGTGGATTCCAAGGTATGAAACATGATCAGATTGAGGAAAAGGGATATTGTTTAATTTCAATGTCGGACAAGTGCTAAAATTCAGTGTGAAAGTTACCTGTGTGCATTTAGCCTCATTGACTTTTATTCTCCAGTCAGAGAGCCAAGATTCTACTCGTCTGAGATGTACACCTAGATTCATAGATGCAATATCCTGCTTTTTATGTGTGGCCATTATAGCGGTATCATCGGCAAAAGTGGATGTTAGCACGTTTGGGCTGGTAGGAATATCTGCGGTAAACAGAATGTAAAGGATAGGCCCCATGACGCTTCCCTGGGGAACACCTGCTAGTATTTCGCGGTCATCGGTGACGTGTTGTCCACATTTGACTCTGAATCTGCGGTTTTCTAAGTAAGACTCAAGAATTCGATGCGTATTTGCCGGTAAGTATTTGCAAATTTTGTAGGTCAAGCCAAAGTGCCAGACTTTGTCAAATGCTTGAGCAACATCCAGGAATACTGCGCAGCAATATTCTCGCCGTTCAAATGATTTTTCAATTGCTTGGGTCAGACGGTTTACTTGTTCGATAGTGCTGTGACCTTCGCGAAACCCAAACTGATGGTCTGGTATTATGTTATTTGACACGAGAAACGGTTTTATTTTCGATAAAAGAACTTTTTCAAATAGTTTGGATAAGCAGGGAAGCAAACTGATCGGCCTGTACGAGGAAGGTATTGATTTGTCCTTTCCTGGCTTTAAAATCATTTGAATCAGAGAAATTTTCCACACTTTAGGAAAGTACCCATGTCTCAAAATAGAGTTAAATAATTTTGCCAGGAACTTCACAGCAATATAGGGAAGTTCCAAGATCATTTTAGGCGTTATAAGATCATATCCAGGTGCTTTACCTGGATTCACGGTTTCTTTAATGACATTCAGAACTTCATTTGCGTTAGTAAACAATGGAATTACGGCAGACATTTTATCAACAGGTGGAAGGATGTCGCTACTTGCAGGATTTGGGCGAAATACCTGTGATAGATGGTTTGCAAAAACATTGGCCTTTTCCTCTTCTGATATTGCCCACTTGCCATTTGCGTCGCGTATTGGAAATTGCGTTTCGGTGGGCATACTAGTATTTCTTAATGTTTTCCATAATGAGAATTTGGTTGAAGCAGTCGGAGTTAAACTTGCAATGAAACTAGCCTGCTGTCTACTGTCTTCTTTTCTAAGTGCGCTTTGCAACCTTTTAGTAGCTTCAGTCAGTCTTAGTCGTGCCGCTGGTGACCTATTTCGCTGCCATTCGCGACGGAACCTCCTTTTTTCACTTACAAGGTGCTCTATTTCCCGGTTAGTGTAAGTATTCAAACTATTTGTCACTTTTATTTGTCTGTGTGTAGCGTGAATGGCCGCCTGTTCCAGGATTTCGTTCAAGTTGGATACGTTGTTATCGATCTCATCCGCGTTAGAAATTAAATGATTCGAATCTAAATGACTACTAATGTACTTCCTGTATTTTAACCAGTTAGTTTTGTATGAAGTAAGCCTTAGTGGGTCATCTACAAGTACTGTCTTCCCGTGAAGAAGAAATATAACTGGCGAGTGGTCTGACGATAAGTCAGTACAGGTACTAGCAGATAAGTTAGATTTACTAACTCCTCTTATTATACCGAAGTCTATCAAGTCAGGCTTTTTGTTAATATCAGAAGGCCAATATGTAGGTTGACTGGGAGATATAAAGTCCAATTTATTTTGACGTCGCATTAGACATTTATACAGCTGGTTTCCCCTAGGGTTTGCTAAACGGGATCCCCAGTGCGTATGTTTGGCATTGTAGTCACCAGCAGCAATAAAGTTGTGTCCGAGACCATTGAAGAAGTTCAGAAGTATATCTTCTGATATCGAGAACCGCGGGGGGCAATATATTGCTGAAATGGTAAGAAAACTACCTTGAATCTGGATACGAATTGTTGTCGCTTGGAGGTAGATTTGTGAGACTCCTTCAGCGACTTCATGTTTCATTCGTTTACGTATTAGGATACCAGTGCCCCCATGAGCCTTACCGTCGGGGTGATGAGTACCATAAAATCTAAAATTAGGTATCTGAAAATTGTATTTGTCTGTGAGATGAGTTTCTGATAGTAGCATTATATCAATATTCTGCCGATCTAGGTACTCGGTCAGTTCGTGTCTATGTTGGTTCACACCGTTTGCGTTCCATGTACATATCTTAAGAGGGCCTATTTTTTGGTAAGTAGAGTTTGAATTAACTGATTCTGGTTTCGCATGAATTCTTGCATCATTGATTGCATAGTTGACATGAACATGTTTATACTCTGTACCAGTTGTTGAATCATTGATTCAGAGTTACCATGTTGTTGCACTGGGGCATTAGGTGTATGCGCCCTTAGAACATTCGCGTATGTTATACCGTTTGTAATGCCGTTTCCGTTGCTAGAGTAAACTGGAGTCTGTTGGATGTCGATTATAGGATTCGGCGCGTTTCGGTTAGAAATGAGTTTACGCTTCTCTTCTAGTTTACGCTTAAGTTCTTTGTAAACCCTACAACCTCTGTAATTTGCGGTATGTTGTTCCCCGCAATTACTGCACTTTTTCTGTTCCTGCGATTTAACTTTGCAGGCGGACGATTGGTGTAGATCACCACATACAACACAAACGGTTGGCAAAGTGCAGTATGATTTTGTGTGTCCATACTCTTGACAATTTTGGCATTGAACGGGACCATTTCTTTTGTGGGGTTCTTCGACCGTGATTCTTCTATATAACAAATATTGAAGTTTGTATATAGGATGAACTTCATTTTTCTTTAGTTTCCGCGAGTCAGGTTGAAGTTCGACCTTGAACATTGGTTGGGGAACCTTTTTATTGTTAAGAACGTTCACCACGGAGTGAACGTTAAAATTCTCTTTTTCCAGTGCTCGTTTTACTTCATCTGGTCCTACAAATGATTCAATGCCTTTTAAGATTACCGCGATACCCTTACTACTCTTAAGACGATACGTGTAAAAATTTTTATTTCTATCGTTAAAATAACTAGAAATAGCGCGAAAGCCGTTTTCGGTGTATGCCTGAATTTTAGTCTCGTTAATGTTCCCTTTCTTTATTGGCACTATGTGAAAGCCACCACTACCAACAACTTGGGCAATAATATTTACTAGCTCATTTGAGCTACTCTCACGTAGGTATATTGGGGGCGGCCTTGGAGTTGCGGCATTTGCCGAGGCAGAAGATTGAGGTTCTTCTTCGCTCAGCAATGCAAACCGGTTCTTACCCGTGACGGACGTTGTTGGTTCTTCACCGTTCACAGTTTTGCAACTTTTTTTGTTAGAGTTGCCTTTGGCTGGGCTGGATTTACGCTTTATAGTAATGTAGCGATCCATGCCTGTCTGTACCGCCTTTAATGGTTTGTCGTTGTTTTCGTGTGTTATTTCTGTGTTCGCTGTGTTTCCACCTTCTTTGTTATTACTGTTGTTGCTAGCACTGCCTGGTGAGAGAGTTTGTCTTAGTGGCGCTACCTCTCTCATTCCATTGTTTACATCTGCATTTATCGCGAAGTATGCATTCCGCGAACTTACACTGCAGAAAGAGTGTCTGCGTTGTTCCAACTCTTGAGTGAGACGATGGCTCATCAAGCTGTGGGTTTGTTTAGCTGTGTGTGTGCCTTTTTTAATTTTGGTTGTTTTGTTACACTGATTCTTACACAACTGGGTTTGTTGTTCAACTTAAAATTTTTATTTTGTCAAAAAACTGTTTGAATTCCTTACAAGTTAATACTTATAATGAATTCAAACAATTTTAGATAATTGTTTTCCCGACAATTGAGTTTATTTTTTGCACTTTCCCTGCTTATTTTATTTTATTAGAATTAATTTCCGAGAGGAGTTCTTTTAACGACCGTTCTCTTCGAGCGCGCGATGCGTGGATGTTATTTATCTTATGTGTTTTTTATTCAATATAGTATTACTTTTCATAAATTTATCAATAAATCTGTATACTTTTATAATATATTTCAAGGATTTAATGAAAAAGAGATGAATTTCTAAATTTGTCAGTCGAGCAGCAAAATTTCTCAATCGCGCTGCACATTAGGGTGTTTCGGTTGTGGACAAATTTAACTTATAAATTTATCATCACACTCTTTTGATTTTCTACTTCTTTACTTATCTAATTTGCTTTGCTTCGAGGTATATGGAAAATGCACGAGGTATATGGAAAATGCCTTATCTATGGCATCGCATAGGAAAGGTGATACTTCTGTTGCACTCATCCCTTTTCTTCTGAACAATTTAATGCACCCTATTAGTAAATGAAACATTCAGGTGCCATAAGTTTTCTTACCAATTTAAATTTAAATGTAATCAAAACTTCAATTCACAATCCTTACAATTAAATGTAATTCAATTGGGCACTTTCATTTTCCCCGATAATTAAATGTCTTTTGTATCGTGTCATCTGCAATAAAATGCAAAAAATTTAATGTTTTTTCTCCAACTGTTACAAATCAATGAAACACAAAATCACATGTTTTGTTTTCCTTTTCTTCCTCCCGTCGTTCTCAAAACAGGTTAAGTTTTAACTTATCAATAAGTGTGTTCGTTTACTTGCAAATTAGTACAAATTTGTGCAAATTTTTACTGGATAGTGTTCGTTTACACAAAAAGTCCAGGAAATGAATGAGGGCCAGGGAGAGAAAATTTTGAAAGTTCGATGTTAGAGAGTTTGAAAATTTTGGTTGGAGATATTTTAGCCAACCAAAATTTGCAAGATAGAACAGATGTTTGAAATCAGCTGTTTTATGTAAACAAATAAAAGTAAAAATAAGTTTACAACAGAAAAGGTAAGTAAAAATTGGAATATTATTTTATTTTATTTAATATATGTACTCGTATATGTTAATCACTGAAATTAGGAAGAAAAAAATGTTTTCTTTTGCTCATTTTTTTATTACAAATCTTAACACTTTAAAATTCAAAATAAAATGAAATGTAATACAAACAGTAATCAAAATCAGCTGTTTCATTGCAAATTTTTACTGGACTCTGCTAATAAAGAATGTAAAGTTGGCCTTATGCTCTCAAAAGTAGAAACGTGCAAATTTTGACTGGGAAAGTAAACGAACACATTTAATGTATGTGTATGAGTGCACAATATTAAAAAAAATATTTTTTACCTCAGTCGCCATTGTACTAACTCACCAAACCAATAAAAAAGAACAACTTTGAAATTAATCTATCGAATGGTATTATTATTAAGGTATGAAAATATATTTTATAAAGTCAATAGGTTTTTTAAAAGGATTTACATAAGTATTCAGCTCGAATGTTGCGCGACAACTACTGCGATCAACAGCGTTGCCAGATCTTCACACTTTCCAATAGGATCCTACCTGAACAGGTACCCGCATACCCCCGGCACTCCCCTATGACAACCATTCGCGAATTTGGGCTCTTGCAAAAGTGCAAATAGAGCCACTCTTCGCTGCATTGCCTGACCAACCTCACACATTCCAACGTACGCCTACTAGCAATTAAATTGGAGCACCCGGAGCTCCATCAAAGTAATGCGTTCGCCCGCGTAGTCATCATGGCGTATGCGGGACACACCACCGACATCATCATGTGTCCCGCTGGAAGACCTGAAATCACAATTCCGGCATCTGACCACATTGGGACACCTCGGCACAAACCTAAACCACTTTATATAGGCCCGCAGGGGTGATTTATAACCCTCCAAGACAACATTCACCTGACCATTGTTGGCTGCGACCATTGTTGAAGACGAACAGCCCTGTGTATGCCTCCTGCCTTCACGTTGTGCTTATAAAGCTCCGCCATAAAGTCGTCGGTCGTAATCAACGCCTCGACCCGCTGGACGACAATTCTGGGACCCATCTTATATCTCACCGAGACCCCCAAAACAACATCAGTAAACTTTTCCCTCTCTGTAACAGAAGGCGTGCGAATTATGGCACCGCTATCGCGCGTAGGTCGCACAACATGCACTCGCATACTCATCGTCGGCCCCACCTGCTTAACACCTTTCTTACCACCTCCTTAGACTTCGAGACCCCTTTCTCTTCACCATCACCGACCACCGGCGTAGCAATCACCGGTGGCGGCACAGCGGCAGTGGAACAGACAACGGGGGCCCGAACAGGAGCATTCGGCACAACAAAGGGACTTGGCGGAACCCTGCTAGGCCCAGATGCCGTCACTTTAATGGTCAATAGGGTTGGAGCTTTTAATGTGAACAGGCTCATCTGCGATTCCCCTGCCTCTGCGGTTGGTAGCTTCTCTGAAGGCATCCTGCTTTCCCTGAGGTTCGTGGCTTCTCTGAAGGCATCCCAATCAGCATTTTTTTGATTAAGATAAGTACAGCGGATCTATACTTATAACTTTTGATCCGATTTTAAAAAAATTAAAATTTTGTTCGTGAGATTTAATATTTCGACTTTGTCTTACTGTGTCTCATACACTTTAAGAGCTATTGCACTGTTTTTTCAATTATCATGTGAGGTTTCCTATCTTTAATATGGCGGCAAATTATTATTTGTATTATATATACTTTGGTTGTAGTAACTATTTTAAAAAACATCGATTTTGAAAAGAAAGACTTTGGACCAAGACAACTTTTTTTCTTTAACCCTCCGGCGGGTGAGAAGGGCCCTGGGGACGTTTTTCATTTTCAAACTAAAATTACTCCTTGATGGGCCATGGGAAGTATACCCGACCCCCACATATATTTTATCTAGAATCGTTTTAAAAAAATTTCAAAGCGATCCGACCAATAGTTTAGTTTCTATTGAGATTTAAATGTGTTTAGTACGGGAACGTGTGAAAAGGTCCGCTGGGACCTTGCACTGAAATTTCAAGAAATCGTTAATAAATGCACTGTCTTTTGGCTTGTTTTTTTGTTTGAACACATCACAAACGTGTTCCTTGAATTTTAGTTACTTTTTGGATTATTTTATTGTGCGTTTCCTTGAAAAATAATAAACTTTCCGTCCCTTTTTGAATTTTTGTTACCGTCCCTTTTGAGTTGTTTGAATTTACCCTTACTTTTTACGCATACTCTTACCTACGCTCACATAGACACAGATGTACAAGCTAGAAGACAGGTAGACGTAGAAAAGGGTATAAAAGCGGCTGTAGTTTCGTAAACCAGATCAGTGAAAGTTGAGACAGTGAACATCGATACGATGGCAGAGGAAAATTTAGACATTGCTGAAATTGTGGTACGTCGTAGTACACGCTACCAGCAAATGAGTGAGGATAAAAGATGAAGGTGCTGTTCCTGCATTTGGTCTTGAAGGTGCGGATGATGACGATTTCACATATCAAGCTAATTTTCATGTTGATGATTCGGATGCGGAAACTGAACCACATATAGACATCAATGAAGATATAAGTGATGACGACGATGATGAAGAGGAAGAAACTGAAGCTCAGCAAACAAGTGACAATTACTTCATTTCCAAAGATGGCACCAAATGGACTAAAAATGCTCCACCGAATCGTGCTCATAACGTGGTCGACTACACAAGGAGGAATCCGGGAACCACATATTATCCCTTTACTACATTCCGCTCGCTCATCACCGAAGACATGGCGTACATCATAATACGGGAATCAAATCGGAAAGGCAGGGAAGTGAACGCTGCAATGAATTTGGCAAATCCAACTAACACAAAGGAATGGAAACCAATCACTTTGAAAGAGTTCGATGCTTTTTTGGCTATTATTTTGTATGCTGGACTCACTAAATCGAATAGTGAACCTCTTGAAGAGTTATGGTCCCAACACGCTGTCCAATATATAAAGCTGCATTATCATTTTATCGTATGAAGTACATAAAACAACAATACCTTAGATTCGACAATAGAAATACGCGACAGCAGCGACTAATCAACAGCAAAACTGCGGCTATTAATGATATTTGGCAAATGTTGCAGTCTAACTTGGCAGCAGCTTACACTCTGCATGATCCTGTGACCGTTGATGAGCAGTTATTCCCATACAGAGGCCGCACCCGCTTCACACAATACATTCCTTTGAAGCCTGCCAAATACGGTATATAGAAATGGTGGTTGTGCGACTCAAAATCATTTTATCCTGTCAAAGGAATGATTTACTTTGGAAAATTGCCTGACCAGGCACGAGAGGTGAATCAAGGGCAGATTGTTGTACTTCAACTTTTGGAGAGATATTTGAATACAGGCCGCACAATTTATGCCGACAATATTTTCACAACTTTGGATTTGGCGCGTACTTTGATCAGGAAGAAAACCGCATATAATTAGTATATAATAGTAAATAATAATAAAACAAAACAAAAAACTGCGTTTTTATATAAAATTCCATACAAATAGGAATAGGTCCCTGTGGACCTTGTACTTCGTATAAGGGCAACGGACGACTCAACCGTCGGAGGGTTAAAGGAATTTAAAGAATGCAGTACCATTTTGGAAAGGAGAAAAGGGGGACAACTTTTGCCCACCCGAAATTTCCCCTTTGAAAGGAATCGTATAATTAGTGAAAAAAGTAAAATTAAAAAATATTGCAATAGCTCATAAAATGAATGAGATACAGTTCAACTGTCGAAAAATGAAATCTCACTTTTTTAATTTTTAAAATATTAAAAAATTGAAAATCGGCAATAAGAAAAAATGTTGCGCGTTTTATGAACAATTACTTACAAATATGTACATAAAAGTGAAAACGAAATAAATTTTACTTTTCTCGAAATTTGGAAAATATGAAAAGTAATCAATTTTAGGCTAATTTCTAAACTATACCAAATTGCCATTTTTAAATGTTAAAAAATCCTTGCGTCCTTTGGTACAATTGCTCTTTTTACAGAACTCAAAAATATTTACTGGATCAAATGTTATAGAATTTTGGCCAATGGAAATCGACCCAGGATCACTGTGTGGCGTTCAGAGATTATGAAGTTGGTCAGTTGATGGAGAGGATTATGGGGCTACAGATAGGATTAAGGTGGTCCAATCGTAACGAGATGACGGGTTGCCAGGTGATGCCTAAATATATGTGGCTAACTATGGAAATCACCCATAATCCATTCGGTGACGTCCTCATCCACATATAACTATCAATTTGCTCTGCAAAAGCCGTTCATAATCAAGGAGAGAATGCCACATTCTCAGTCATCTAGGACCAAGCTTTTAATGTCTTGTAGCAGATTGCTAATACCAGGGATGTATACGTTATACTGCTCTGTCATAACAGTCTCAGACATGACTGCTATCCTCATATTCCATGTATGGGTCTCAAAAGTCAAGCTCAAATGAAAAAGGTCTGTAATGTACAGAATGGTGTATTAAAGCAAGGCCCCATCTGCACTTATCGTGCGATCCTTACGTAGAGTGTTGTATCCGTTAAAACTGTGTTGGCTGCAAGTAGCATTCAGCTTAGTTTCCTGCTATCCTCATATTCCATGTATGATTCTTAAAAGTCAAGCTCAAATGGAAAAGGTCTGTAGTGCACAGAATGGTGCATTAAAGCAAGACCTCGTCTGCACTTATCGTGCGATCCTTACGTAGAGTGTTGTATCCGTTATAACTGTGTTGGCTGCAAGTAGCATTCAGCTTAGTTTCCTGGATTGCTAGTTTTGTTCTATCCCGGAGAAGGCATTCCGCAAAGTGCTGCTCGCACGAGGACAAAATGGAAACACAGAGGTTGTTGAGGTGACTGCCCCAAGACTGTTTGTTTGGATCCGACCAATATTTTAGTTTATATTGAGATTTAAATGTGTTTAGTACGGGAACGTGTGAAAAGGTCCGCTGGGACCTTGTACTGAAATTTCAAGAAATCGTTAATAAATGCACTGTCTTTTGGCTTGTTTTTTTGTTTGAACACATCACAAACGTGTTCCTTGAATTTTAGTTACTTTTTGGATTATTTTATTGTGCGTTTCCTTGAAAAATAATAAACTTTCCGTCGCTTTTTGAAATTTTGTTACCGTCCCTTTTGAGTTGTTTGAATTTACCCTTACTTTTTACGCATACTCTTACCTACGCTCACATAGACACAGATGTACAAGCTAGAAGACAGCTAGACGTAGAATAGGGTATAAAAGCGGCTGTAGTTTCGTAAACCAGATCAGTGAAAGTTGAGACAGTGAACATCGAGTGCGAAATTTTATAAAGAGAAATAAAAGTACAATACGATGGCAGAGGAAAATTTAGACATTGCTGAAATTGTGGTACGTCGTAGTACACGCTACCAGCAAATGAGTGCGGAGATGAGTGATGACGATGAAGGTGCTGTTCCTGCATTTGGTCTTGAAGGTGCGGATGATGACGATTTCACATATCAAGCTAATTTTCATGTTGATGATTCGGATGCGGAAACTGAACCACATATAGACATCAATGAAGATATAAGTGATGACGACGATGATGAAGAGGAAGAAACTGAAGCTCAGCAAACAAGTGACAATTACTTCATTTCCAAAGATGGCACCAAATGGACTAAAAATGCTCCACCGACTCGTGCTCATAACGTGGTCGACTACACAAGGAGGAATCCGGGAACCACATATTATCCCTTTACTACATTCCGCTCGCTCATCACCGAAGACATGGCGTACATCATAATACGGGAATCAAATCGGAAAGGCAGGGAAGTGAACGCTGCAATGAATTTGGCAAATCCAACTAACACAAAGGAATGGAAACCAATCACTTTGAAAGAGTTCGATGCTTTTTTGGCTATTATTTTGTATGCTGGACTCACTAAATCGAATAGTGAACCTCTTGAAGAGTTATGGTCCCAACACGCTGTCCAATATATAAAGCTGCATTATCATTTAATCGTATGAAGTACATAAAACAACAATACCTTAGATTCGACAATAGAAATACGCGACAGCAGCGACTAATCAACAGCAAAACTGCGGCTATTAATGATATTTGGCAAATGTTGCAGTCTAACTTGGCAGCAGCTTACACTCTGCATGATCCTGTGACCGTTGATGAGCAGTTATTCCCATACAGAGGCCGCACCCGCTTCACACAATACATTCCTTTGAAGCCTGCCAAATACGGTATATAGATATGGTGGTTGTGCGACTCAAAATCATTTTATCCTGTCAAAGGAATGATTTACTTTAGAAAATTGCCTGACCAGGCACGAGAGGTGAATCAAGGGCAGATTGTTGTACTTCAACTTTTGGAGAGATATTTGAATACAGGCCGCACAATTTATGCCGACAATATTTTCACAACTTTGGATTTGGCGCGTACTTTGATCAGGAAGAAAACCGCATATAATTAGTATATAATAGTAAATAATAATAAAACAAAACAAAAAACTGCGTTTTTATATAAAATTCCATACAAATAGGAATAGGTCCCTGTGGACCTTGTACTTCGTATAAGGGCAACGGACGACTCAACCGTCGGAGGGTTAAAGGAATTTAAAGAATGCAGTACCATTTTGGAAAGGAGAAAAGGGGGACAACTTTTGCCCACCCGAAATTTCCCCTTTGAAAGGAATCGTATAATTAGTGAAAAAAAGTAAAATTAAAAAATATTGCAATAGCTTCATGTTGATGATTCGGATGCGGAAACTGAACCACATATAGACATCAATGAAGATATAAGTGATGACGACGATGATGAAGAGGAAGAAACTGAAGCTCAGCAAACAAGTGACAATTACTTCATTTCCAAAGATGGCACCAAATGGACTAAAAATGCTCCACCGACTCGTGCTCATAACGTGGTCGACTACACAAGGAGGAATCCGGGAACCACATATTATCCCTTTACTACATTCCGCTCGCTCATCACCGAAGACATGGCGTACATCATAATACGGGAATCAAACCGGAAAGGCAGGGAAGTGAACGCTGCAATGAATTTGGCAAATCCAACTAACACAAAGGAATGGAAACCAATCACTTTGAAAGAGTTCGATGCTTTTTTGGCTATTATTTTGTATGCTGGACTCACTAAATCGAATAGTGAACCTCTTGAAGAGTTATGGTCCCAACACGCTGTCCAATATATAAAGCTGCATTATCATTTAATCGTATGAAGTACATAAAACAACAATACCTTAGATTCGACAATAGAAATACGCGACAGCAGCGACTAATCAACAGCAAAACTGCGGCTATTAATGATATTTGGCAAATGTTGCAGTCTAACTTGGCAGCAGCTTACACTCTGCATGATCCTGTGACCGTTGATGAGCAGTTATTCCCATACAGAGGCCGCACCCGCTTCACACAATACATTCCTTTGAAGCCTGCCAAATGCGGTATATAGATATGGTGGTTGTGCGACTCAAAATCATTTTATCCTGTCAAAGGAATGATTTACTTTGGAAAATTGCCTGACCAGGCACGAGAGGTGAATCAAGGGCAGATTGTTGTACTTCAACTTTTGGAGAGATATTTGAATACAGGCCGCACAATTTATGCCGACAATATTTTCACAACTTTGGATTTGGCGCGTACTTTGATCAGGAAGAAAACCGCATATAATTAGTATATATTAGTAAATAATAATAAAACAAAACAAAAAACTGCGTTTTTATATAAAATTCCATACAAATAGGAATAGGTCCCTGTGGACCTTGTACTTCGTATAAGGGCAACGGACGACTCAACCGTCGGAGGGTTAAAGGAATTTAAAGAATGCAGTACCATTTTGGAAAGGAGAAAAGGGGGACAACTTTTGCCCACCCAAAATTTCCCCTTTGAAAGGAGTCGTATAATTAGTGAAAAAAGTAAAATTAAAAATATTGCAATAGCTCATAAAATGAATGAGATACAGTTCAACTGTCGAAATATGAAATCTCACTTTTTTAATTTTTAAAATATTAAAAAATTGAAAATCGGCAATAAGAAAAAATGTTGCGCATTTTATGAACAATTACTTACAAATATGTACATAAAAGTGAAAACGAAATAAATTTTACTTTTCTCGAAATTTGGAAAATATGAAAAGTAATCAATTTTAGGCTAATTTCTAAACTATACCAAATTGCCATTTTTAAATGTTAAAAAATCCTTGCGTCCTTTGGTACAATTGCTCTTTTTACAGAACTCAAAAATATTTACTGGATCAAAAGTTATAGAATTTTGGCCAATGGAAATCGACCCAGGATCACTGTGTGGCGTTCAGAGATTATGAAGTTGGTCAGTTGATGGAGAGGATTATGGGGCTACAGATAGGATTAAGGTGGTCCAATCGTAACGAGATGACGGGTTGCCAGGTGATGCCTAAATATATGTGGCTAACTATGGAAATCACCCATAATCCATTCGGTGACGTCCTCATCCACATATAACTATCAATTTGCTCTGCAAAAGCCGTTCATAATCAAGGAGAGAATGCCACATTTTCTGGTTGACAGTAAAGTCATCTAGGACCAAGCTTTTAATGTCTTGTAGCAGATTGCTAATACCAGGGATGTATACGTTATACTGCTCTGTCATAACAGTCTCAGACATGACTGCTATCCTCATATTCCATGTATGGGTCTCAAAAGTCAAGCTCAAATGGAAAAGGTCTGTAATGTACAGAATGGTGTATTAAAGCAAGGCCCCATCTGCACTTATCGTGCGATCCTTACGTAGAGTGTTGTATCCGTTAAAACTGTGTTGGCTGCAAGTAGCATTCAGCTTAGTTTCCTGCTATCCTCATATTCCATGTATGATTCTCAAAAGTCAAGCTCAAATGGAAAAGGTCTGTAGTGCACAGAATGGTGCATTAAAGCAAGACCTCGTCTGCACTTATCGTGCGATCCTTACGTAGAGTGTTGTATCCGTTATAACTGCTGCAAGTAGCATTCAGCTTAGTTTCCTGGATTGCTAGTTTTGTTCTATCCCGGAGAAGGCATTCCGCAACGTGCTGCTCGCACGATGACAAAATGGAAACATAGAGGTTGTTGAGGTGACTGCCCCAAGACTGTTTGTTTGGATCCGACCAATAGTTTAGTTTCTATTGAGATTTAAATGTGTTTAGTACGGGAACGTGTGAAAAGGTCCGCTGGGACCTTGTATTGAAATTTCAAGAAATCGTTAATAAATGCACTGTCTTTTGGCTTGTTTTTTTGTTTGAACACATCACAAACGTGTTCCTTGAATTTAGTTACTTTTTGGATTATTTTATTGTGCGTTTCCTTGAAAAATAATAAACTTTCCGTCCCTTTTTGAATTTTTGTTACCGTCCCTTTTGAGTTGTTTGAATTTACCCTTACTTTTTACGCATACTCTTACCTACGCTCACATAGACACAGATGTACAAGCTAGAAGACAGGTAGACGTAGAAAAGGGTATAAAAGCGGCTGTAGTTTCGTAAATCAGATCAGTGAAAGTTGAGACAGTGAACATCGAGTGCGAAATTTTATAAAGAGAAATAAAAGTACAATACGATGGCAGAGGAAAATTTAGACATTGCTGAAATTGTGGTACGTCGTAGTACACTCTACCAGCAAATGAGTGAGGATAAAAGACGAGCAGTGGATGATAGATTAGCAGCCTTCATGAGTGCGGAGATGAGTGATGACGATGAAGGTGCTGTTCCTGCATTTGGTCTTGAAGGTGCGGATGATGACGATTTCACATATCAAGCTAATTTTCATGTTGATGATTCGGATGCGGAAACTGAACCACATATAGACATCAATGAAGATATAAGTGATGACGACGATGATGAAGAGGAAGAAACTGAAGCTCAGCAAACAAGTGACAATTACTTCATTTCCAAAGATGGCACCAAATGGACTAAAAATGCTCCACCGACTCGTGCTCATAACGTGGTCGACTACACAAGGAGGAATCCGGGAACCACATATTATCCCTTTACTACATTCCGCTCGCTCATCACCGAAGACATGGCGTACATCATAATACGGGAATCAAACCGGAAAGGCAGGGAAGTGAACGCTGCAATGAATTTGGCAAATCCAACTAACACAAAGGAATGGAAACCAATCACTTTGAAAGAGTTCGATGCTTTTTTGGCTATTATTTTGTATGCTGGACTCACTAAATCGAATAGTGAACCTCTTGAAGAGTTATGGTCCCAACACGCTGTCCAATATATAAAGCTGCATTATCATTTAATCGTATGAAGTACATAAAACAACAATACCTTAGATTCGACAATAGAAATACGCGACAGCAGCGACTAATCAACAGCAAAACTGCGGCTATTAATGATATTTGGCAAATGTTGCAGTCTAACTTGGCAGCAGCTTACACTCTGCATGATCCTGTGACCGTTGATGAGCAGTTATTCCCATACAGAGGCCGCACCAGCTTCACACAATACATTCCTTTGAAGCCTGCCAAATGCGATATATAGATATGGTGGTTGTGCGACTCAAAATCATTTTATCCTGTCAAAGGAATGATTTACTTTGGAAAATTGCCTGACCAGGCACGAGAGGTGAATCAAGGGCAGATTGTTGTACTTCAACTTTTGGAGAGATATTTGAATACAGGCCGCACAATTTATGCCGACAATATTTTCACAACTTTGGATTTGGCGCGTACTTTGATCAGGAAGAAAACCGCATATAATTAGTATATATTAGTAAATAATAATAAAACAAAACAAAAAACTGCGTTTTTATATAAAATTCCATACAAATAGGAATAGGTCCCTGTGGACCTTGTACTTCGTATAAGGGCAACGGACGACTCAACCGTCGGAGGGTTAAAGGAATTTAAAGAATGCAGTACCATTTTGGAAAGGAGAAAAGGGGGACAACTTTTGCCCACCCAAAATTTCCCCTTTGAAAGGAGTCGTATAATTAGTGAAAAAAGTAAAATTAAAAATATTGCAATAGCTCATAAAATGAATGAGATACAGTTCAACTGTCGAAATATGAAATCTCACTTTTTTAATTTTTAAAATATTAAAAAATTGAAAATCGGCAATAAGAAAAAATGTTGCGCATTTTATGAACAATTACTTACAAATATGTACATAAAAGTGAAAACGAAATAAATTTTACTTTTCTCGAAATTTGGAAAATATGAAAAGTAATCAATTTTAGGCTAATTTCTAAACTATACCAAATTGCCATTTTTAAATGTTAAAAAATCCTTGCGTCCTTTGGTACAATTGCTCTTTTTACAGAACTCAAAAATATTTACTGGATCAAAAGTTATAGAATTTTGGCCAATGGAAATCGACCCAGGATCACTGTGTGGCGTTCAGAGATTATGAAGTTGGTCAGTTGATGGAGAGGATTATGGGGCTACAGATAGGATTAAGGTGGTCCAATCGTAACGAGATGACGGGTTGCCAGGTGATGCCTAAATATATGTGGCTAACTATGGAAATCACCCATAATCCATTCGGTGACGTCCTCATCCACATATAACTATCAATTTGCTCTGCAAAAGCCGTTCATAATCAAGGAGAGAATGCCACATTTTCTGGTTGACAGTAAAGTCATCTAGGACCAAGCTTTTAATGTCTTGTAGCAGATTGCTAATACCAGGGATGTATACGTTATACTGCTCTGTCATAACAGTCTCAGACATGACTGCTATCCTCATATTCCATGTATGGGTCTCAAAAGTCAAGCTCAAATGGAAAAGGTCTGTAATGTACAGAATGGTGTATTAAAGCAAGGCCCCATCTGCACTTATCGTGCGATCCTTACGTAGAGTGTTGTATCCGTTAAAACTGTGTTGGCTGCAAGTAGCATTCAGCTTAGTTTCCTGCTATCCTCATATTCCATGTATGATTCTCAAAAGTCAAGCTCAAATGGAAAAGGTCTGTAGTGCACAGAATGGTGCATTAAAGCAAGACCTCGTCTGCACTTATCGTGCGATCCTTACGTAGAGTGTTGTATCCGTTATAACTGCTGCAAGTAGCATTCAGCTTAGTTTCCTGGATTGCTAGTTTTGTTCTATCCCGGAGAAGGCATTCCGCAACGTGCTGCTCGCACGATGACAAAATGGAAACATAGAGGTTGTTGAGGTGACTGCCCCAAGACTGTTTGTTTGGATCCGACCAATAGTTTAGTTTCTATTGAGATTTAAATGTGTTTAGTACGGGAACGTGTGAAAAGGTCCGCTGGGACCTTGTATTGAAATTTCAAGAAATCGTTAATAAATGCACTGTCTTTTGGCTTGTTTTTTTGTTTGAACACATCACAAACGTGTTCCTTGAATTTAGTTACTTTTTGGATTATTTTATTGTGCGTTTCCTTGAAAAATAATAAACTTTCCGTCCCTTTTTGAATTTTTGTTACCGTCCCTTTTGAGTTGTTTGAATTTACCCTTACTTTTTACGCATACTCTTACCTACGCTCACATAGACACAGATGTACAAGCTAGAAGACAGGTAGACGTAGAAAAGGGTATAAAAGCGGCTGTAGTTTCGTAAACCAGATCAGTGAAAGTTGAGACAGTGAACATCGAGTGCGAAATTTTATAAAGAGAAATAAAAGTACAATACGATGGCAGAGGAAAATTTAGACATTGCTGAAATTGTGGTACGTCGTAGTACACGCTACCAGCAAATGAGTGAGGATAAAAGACGAGCAGTGGATGATAGATTAGCAGCCTTCATGAGTGCGGAGATGAGTGATGACGATGAAGGTGCTGTTCCTGCATTTGGTCTTGAAGGTGCGGATGATGACGATTTCACATATCATGCTAATTTTCATGTTGATGATTCGGATGCGGAAACTGAACCACATATAGACATCAATGAAGATATAAGTGATGACGACGATGATGAAGAGGAAGAAACTGAAGCTCAGCAAACATGTGACAATTACTTCATTTCCAAAGATGGCACCAAATGGACTAAAAATGCTCCACCGACTCGTGCTCATAACGTGGTCGACTACACAAGGAGGAATCCGGGAACCACATATGATCCCTTTACTATATTCCGCTCGCTCATCACCGAAGACATGGCGTACATCATAATACGGGAATAAAATCGGAAAGGCAGGGAAGTGAACGCTGCAAGGAATTTGGCAAATCCAGTTATTCCCATACAGAGGCCGCACCCGCTTCACACAATACATTCCTTTGAAGCCTGCCAAATACGGTATATAGATATGGTGGTTGTGCGACTCAAAATCATTTTATCCTGTCAAAGGAATGATTTACTTTGGAAAATTGCCTGACCAGGCACGAGAGGTGAATCAAGGGCAGATTTTTGTACTTCAATTTTTGGAGAGATATTTGAATACAGGCCGCACAATTTATGCCGACAATTTTTTCACAACTTTGGATTTGGCGCGTACTTTGATCAGGAAGAAAACCGCATATAATTAGTATATATTAGTAAATAATTATAAAACAAAACAAAAAACTGCGTTTTTATATAAAATTCCATACAAATAGGAATAGGTCCCTGTGGACCTTGTACTTCGTATAAGGGCAACGGATGACTCAACCGTCGGAGGGTTAAAGGAATTTAAAGAATGCAGTACCATTTTGGAAAGGAGAAAAGGGGGACAACTTTTGCCCACCCAAAATTTCCCCTTTGAAATGAAGCGTATAATTAGTGAAAAAAGTAAAATTAAAAAATATTGCAATAGCTCATAAAATGAATGAGATACAGTTCAACTGTCGAAAAATGAAATCTCACTTTAATTTTTAAAACATTAAAAAATTGAAAATCGGCAATAAGAAAAAAATGTTGCGCGTTTTATGAACAATTACTTACAAATATGTACATAAAAGTGAAAACGAAATAAATTTTACTTTTCTCGAAAATTGGAAAATATGAAAAGTAATCAACTTTAGGCTAATTTCTAAACTATACCAAATTGCCCTTTTTAAATGTTAAAAATCCTTGCGTCCTTTGGTACAATTGCCCTTTTTACAGAACTCAAAAATATTTACTGGATCAAAAGTTATAGAATTTTGGCCAATGGAAATCGATCCAGGATCACTGTGTGGCGTTCAGAGATTATGAAGTTGGTCAGTTGATGGAGAGGATTATGGGGCTACAGATAGGATTAAGGTGGTCCAATCGTAACGAGATGACGGGTTGCCAGGTGATGCCTAAATATATGTGGCTAACTATGGAAATCACCCATAATCCATTCGGTGACGTCCTCATCCACACATAACTATCAATTTGCTCTGCAAAAGCCGTTCATAATCAAGGAGAGAATGCCACATTTTCTGGTTGACAGTAAAGTCATCTAGGACCAAGCTTTTAATGTCTTGTAGCAGATTGCTAATACCAGGCAAATAATGCGGAGCACAGCTACCAAACGGCGGGATGTATACGTTATACTGCTCTGTCATAACAGTCTCAGACATGACTGCTATCCTCATATTCCATGTATGGGTCTCAAAAGTCAAGCTCAAATGGAAGAGGTCTGTAATGTACAGAATGGTGTATTAAAGCAAGGCCTCATCTGCACTTATCGTGCGATCCTTACGTAGAGTGTTGTATCCGTTAAAACTGTGTTGGCTGCAAGTAGCATTCAGCTTAGTTTCCTGCTATCCTCATATTCCATGCATGAGTCTCAAAAGTCAAGCTCAAATCGAAAAGGTCTGTAGTGTACAGAATGGTGTGTTCAAGCAAGACCTCATCTGCACTTATCGTGCGATCCTTACGTAGAGTGTTGTATCCGTTAAAACTGTGTTGGCTGCAAGTAGCATTCAGCTTAGTTTCCTGCTATCCTCATATTCCATGTATGATTCTCAAAAGTCAAGCTCAAATGGAAAAGGTCTGTAGTGCACAGAATGGTGCATTAAAGCAAGACCTCGTCTGCACTTATCGTGCGATCCTTACGTAGAGTGTTGTATCCGTTATAACTGCTGCAAGTAGCATTCAGCTTAGTTTCCTGGATTGCTAGTTTTGTTCTATCCCGGAGAAGGCATTCCGCAAAGTGCTGCTCGCACGATGACAAAATGGAAACACAGAGGTTGTTGAGGTGACTGCCCCAGGACAAAGACTGTTTGTTTGGATCAATCCAGTAAAAAAATGCTGCAGTCGTTGTTTAATTTGGCTGCTAGTTCGCAAGAGTCTGGGGGTACTTCAATTAAACATCACGAATTGCTTTGTTCTTAAAATATAGAAGATAGATGTTGGATCATGGGATCCTGTCATTGTGTTTAAATGCTCTACTAAATTGACGAACCTTACTTTGTCTCTATGGGATCAGTCATTTCGAAAGAAGACTGAAATGCCTCGTTGGAAGAATTTAAACAAGTTTCTAACCAAAAAATTCTAAGCGTTGGAAAGTGTTTCGGATATGATGTCTCAAAGAAAAATGAAAATGTTTCGGAAACTTTCGACAGTTTGAAGCAATCCAAACAACATTGAACTAAGGAGAACAATAATTAATGTATTTATATTGTTTTCTTGGTCAAATCTTGTTTTGAGTTTTTTAAGCTATTTGAACCTTATTTGTTGTAAATAAAAATTCCTTTTTTTCTTCCAGACGTTTCTTGCTTGTGCAAAGGGGCTCATAGTATTAAGTCCTCCTCGAAGTTTTGAAATAAGAGCGTCGTACTTTGCTGCAAAAGAAAATTATTTTGTTTGGGTAATGTGAACTACAAATCACTGAAACCCATTCGACAGCGTTGAATAATCTAGCATACTATATAGTATTCCTTTTTCGAATACGTCTATATTAGCCACATATTGGGTTAACATCATTGAAGATGGCACGTTCTATAAAGTTATAGCATTAATTGATCCGTGCTGAGGTGACACTATCATATCGAAAATAAACCAAAAATTTTTGCAAAGAGATCAAAGATAATTTTTTTACATTTGGCTCATTGAAGGTTTTAAACTTTGCAGCGTAAACTGACGCTATGATCTTTAGGGACGTAAGGGTTAATGTGCCCACAAACTCTTTTCAAACATTGATGATTGAAAACCTCCCAAAATTATAGTATGCAGATCCGACATTTTATTGAAGTGGTAAGGTGGATATTCTTATTGTTAAAAAAAGCAACAACAACAAGGTTCTTTTAGTTGGTTGCGCAAAATTTAGTGAGTTACTTCGGTTGAGAAGGATAGTGTCACATCGTAAGTGCTAATCTTCGAGTAAAAGATTAATATCTAAGCCACGTCTGTAACCTGTTCCCCGATTGTTTTAAATGTAAGGAAAAGTAAATTTCCAATGGGTGCCTAACGTAATTCTTTTCAAATCACTCCAATGCTTACATAACTGTTAATACTATCTGTAGCTCACATATTAAAAATATACAATACACAACTGCATGTTGATGGATTTTTAGCTGTCGGATTATAAATGAATGCACTATATCAATTAAGGTAATTGTTGTTTGCTTTGTGTATGAAACTACTAGATATTGCGGGACGACAGGCGATATGCCTCTTACATAGACCAAATCACACTTATTTTTATGGTATATTGTTTTAATGTCGAGCAATCGAACTCACCCTCGGTTAAGGTTTTATTAAAAGCCATAAAGTAATTGTAAATGACATCCCTTAAATTGCGCTCTATATTTCGTTTATGTTTCAACAAGTATGATGACCGAAGATGTCTCATCTTAGTTGATCGACGTCTTCGGTTCCAACGAAGACGTGGATGCTGGCCCAATAAACACTGTGGTAAATCCAAAGGTCGCCATTTGCCACCCACACAAGTAGCACCAGGCGGGCCAACATCTAAAACATAGCCTTTGTCGCAATCATACATTATTTGCTTATTATTCACAATCTGTAATTAATTGTATAATTATACATATGTATATACGTAATATTATACGTAAAAATGTATCCATACCTTTTTAACATAGGGTCTGTAGTCGTACAGGCCCATATTTCCCACGAGTAAGACTTTTCCATTCGGTATGTAACCGGGAAATGAACAAAATACCTCTTGACAATGTGGGACTTCTCCGGTCCAGTTCCCAAAGGAGCAGGTAAGAACATATTCGTTGGGATCGGTAACATCTTTACCCTCTGGACTGACCAGCTTGAAGCCATCCTTACATTTGAACCGCGCTTTCATTCCATGCTCAGTTTTCGGCGCTAATACCATACCGTGTTTAGGCGGTTTCGGCATACTTTTACATCTTGCCGGAACGCATCGTGGTATTATACTCCATGTGCCATTGTGACACGTCGGCGGACTCAACAGTGAAACGGGAAACTCGTAGTTCAACTCACATTTTACGTCTAAGGCAGTGTCATGCCTAACCTTCTCAACATTGCCCAGTTGTGATTGAGGTGTAGGAGTTACGATTGTGGTTCCATTTTCATCGGCAATAATTTCAATGGGTACAACAAACCCCTGAGATATAGCCGGGACCACGCAAGGTGCCAAACACTCGGGCAATGAATTTCGCCAGCGGCCGTCAATTTGACATACACTCGACGAGTGTCCTTTCATTAGCATGTCCGGCTGACATCGGAAAATTATACTAGCTCCTAATCCAGTACCGGCTTCAATATTTTCAATCCAACCGTTGTAAAGAATTCCTGGGTGCCCACAATTTATTTCTGCAAAAGTAATTCGTTGATTTGAGCTTATTTCCAATAGAATGCTACTCACCCTTGCAAACAGGCAATGTTCCGCTCCATTTTCTATCTGCACCACACCGACTTGAACTTTCACCTACCAATGTGTAACCATATCGGCATTCGTAGCTAACTACCGAATTGTAGGCTAATGTGGTAAACGTAGCCTTACCATTTTTCGGATTTTCTGGCGTAGGACAAACAACCGATGTAACCACTTGAATGAAAATGTATAGAAAAATGATCAAATGAATAAACGATTGTGTCAGTATTTTCTAGCATACTTTTACTACATACAATATGGTTCTATACTACTGTAACAAAAATTAAAACAAATTCGTTATATCTCACAAAATTCCTGAGTTTCATTTAGCCTGGTATACTCGAAGTGTTGCTAAACTTTAGTTTTATCGCAGAATCGGGTCATTAGGTGCGGTGTCATATTATTCTGGAATTTACTTATTTTTCTAGAAATGGGGGTTATTTTCAATTGTTATATTTCAGAAGCTGTCAAAGATACCAGCTCGATAAGGCGCACCATCGGCATATTCTAAAGTTAGATTTTGGTCTACGAGTATGTCCGTAAAGAATGTGCCCATGTTAGAACTGTCATAGACAACGCTATGAGTTGTTTAATTTAGCGCCAGATATGGTCGCCCAACATTCGGATTTTGGACAGGAAATCATATTCTCTGACAAGGCCCATTTACTTCGGTATTAAACGATACTATGTCTGCATGTACTGAAGTTTTAATATGACTGCACTGCATGCCGTACAAGTGATGCGGTCGGAAGATGGTAAAGTAGCGTTTAACGAAACTGAAACTAAAAGACTTTTCGAATGCCTTTTGAATAACTTTTTGGTTTCTCTTAGAACAATTTTTTTAAAAGAAACATGGTCTCTTATCTGTAAGTAAAACTGTAGTTGCTTGGGATTTCAGTTTTTATAAATCCGCCTGGCTTACCCATTCGAGGCAAACAACTCCGGAGGGTCAATATGCCAAGCTCTTTGCCGCGCGAAACGACGACTCATTAAGTAAATGAAACTACGCTAATTCTGTGTGTCCTATGTAGGGTTGTTTAAGTCAATTTTCGACTTTTGGGTATAAAAAAGTTAAAGTCGGCTTTTGGTTTTAAAACAAATCTGAAGTCTATAATGTCGACTTTTTAATTTCATCTTAAAATATTTGTAATTGTTATTGAAACAATGCGTACTCCTTGAATTTATTATTCACTTTCATTTATTTTCGCCTACTCGTACACAAGTTTTATTTATTGTATGCCACAATTAAAACCTTATGCCTTCAAAAACGTTCTAGATTCATCCAGAACAATAAATCAAGTCGGTAAGTATACTAAAACTGAAATTATATTCAGCAGTATAACAAGCTTTTTTTTATGGCTAACTGATAAACACCGAAATCAGAAATTCTCGAATACCCATTTACCCCATGTTGACGTGTCCGAACAGATTGAGGGTTCTGAGGCCAACGAAGAGGATAACAAATGGGGGTTCCTTGACAAGAGTGTAAGCTATAGGCTCGAAAAAGGCCATGATGATGACAAAATTTAAGAACTATCTAAAGGCACCGCCTGTTTGTCGTAAACAAAAATAATCCGATACTTACATATATGGAAAACAATGGAAAGCGAGAACCCATTTATTGCGAAAACAAATTGGTCAATCGTTTCCACTTCTGTCCCGAGTAAGAGATTATTTTCGCATTCTCTTCATATTGATACCCAAATTCATAGCCATAGCTCAAGAACATAATATATGAATGAGATTAAAACTTAATATATGTATGTATGTCATTATTTTATTGTTACTGCGGCTAATATGATTGAAAATATACTTTAAACTGAAATGAGGGTATTTATTTTAAATGAATTATGTCGGCTAAACCAATCAAAGCCGGTTGGTTGACATGTACAGATGGTGTCATATACAAAAAAGAGGCATTCAGAAAGTAGTGTATAAACAAAAACGCCATTACTGAACTGCTGCGTAAACAGGCAAGAACTTTGTGTGCCAGAGTGCTTAGGGCCCAAACAAGAAGAAAGCCTGCGCACTTTTCTTTGTTTGACTTTTATGTCAAAAATATTGAAATACAGTGTGGCGCACGAATCGTCGTACAAAAACAATACGTAACAACTTTTTTTCTGTGTGAGCAATCGGCTAAATAGATCATAGAAATCGATTAACGCGTTCTGCTTTTATTCAAAATTAAGTAACTTCACTTAATTGTAAATAAAAGCAGAACGCGTTAATCGATTTCTATGATCTATGTCGCATTTTGTTTATAGGTTATGTGACTTTACGTGAAAGTTATAAGACTGCACGTTTTTCCGTTTGGGATTTATATGTTTTAAAAAAAAAAAAAAAAAATTTTTTGGCAAAATTTTCTTCATAAATTTATTTCTAATTGCAAAAATGTTGATTTGGTAGAGAAACAGTATATTAATGGATTAAAGAAAATGTAATTATTAATTTTTCTCAATTTATTTCAGCAAAATCGAACTAGTCGTTCTCGAGTTATGTCAAACTACGTTTTTGCCAACATTTTACAACTAAGCGAAAAAACATCAAGATAAGGAAAAAATGTAAAAGGTCATAAAAAACTGGCACATACAAACGCAAAACCCTTTGAGGGTTTTAATATACTGACCTAGTACCATCACCCTGACTTGGAATTTCTCACCCCCCAGACAATAACCCCAAAAATGTTCCACAGTGTTATGAGGCTGGAAAACAATTTTGCCGAATGTGGAAGCCTCGCACGATGACCGTACCATCGAGATCCCTATGTTCGGGTTTAAGACACCATCGCGGCTGTAGCATCGTCAACTCAGGCAAATCCATGAGTTTCGACTTAAAAGTTATCGGCGCAAATTACATTTAGAATACGGTCATTAGAAAGGATAATTCATGATGGCTTAAACATGTTTTCGTATAAAGTCCAAACCACAAGCAAGATAAATCCTCTGGATTTGGCTAATTGAATGCAATTTTGCCAATAAATTATTGAAATGGCCGAAGAAGACACACCTTGACAAATTGCTTGTTTATGTCTGATGAGGCACATTTTGATATAAATGGCAATGTAAGCAAGAAAAATTCCCGTATATAGAGTGCATCTAATCCACAAATACTTCATGAGACGGAACTTTACCCAGAACGAGTTGCTGTTTTATCAAGCTGCATTATGGGTGAAAAGAAAACGGTGAAAAAGTGACTGTTAATGGGGATCATTATTTAAAGATGATGGAGTTTTTAATCCAGAACTGCACCGTGGACATATTCGAATCAACAGCATTCGGTTGCAGCAAAACGGACCTGTGGCACAGCTCCAAATGAAATTCCTAAAGCAAATTAATATCCAGAAATTCTGTTTCCGCTGGCCCCAAAGGTCACCGGAGCTAAGTTCACCAGACTTTTTTATGTGGTTATGTCAAGCAAGAGGTGCACAACGAAACCAATGAATTGGCTGAATTGAAGCAGTCTATTAAAACAATATTTAAAGATTTCAACTTCAGACCGCAATGAATAGTTTTTTGATCAGGTGTCGCATATGCGGGGATGAGCATAAAGGTCATTTACGGTCCATCATCTTCAAAAACAATTATTTATATAAAATAAATAAAAGCTAATATTTTTATTTATTTTTTCTTAAGCAAATTAAAAAATGTATCTTTAAAATATAAAGAAAGAAAACAAATAAGATATATTAAACAAAATTTTAAAAAATTGGCAAACTTCAAGTTTATAACGTAAAAGGAGGAATTCTATCTGCTTGAGCCATTAGCATGAAAAGTTTCTTCGCGAGCAACGTCCACGCCCAAAGTTTCTTACTTCTTCCAGGAGAAGAAAAAAATATATCTGTTAATCTAAAGTAAAATATATCTGTTAATCTATACCAACTTTTGTAAAAGACGATCAGGCATTCACGGTACTGGTTGCTAAATCTAACCTCTTGGCAAAAATGTTTGCAGGGAATTCTTCCTTGCCATCAATCAATCAATTGCCGTAATCGAAAACGTATCTAGTTCCATGTCACAGATGGTTTTGAAATAAAAAAATTCTTGAGAACCTCGATGTAAGCAAGTCCCCAGGCTCAGATGGTTTTTCTGCAATTACCCTATATGAGAGCTCTTCGACGCTAGCCCGTCCTTTACGCAACATTGCTAATCGTGGGGAAGTCATTTCCGAATGGGGTCAAGTGATAGAGCAGATTGTAATGCGCTCAAAACACAGTGCTGATTGTTGTCTAACAAAGGCTTACTGGCCCATATGACTGTGTTGCCAATTTCTATCAATGGTATGGATATTGAACAAGTAGATGCTCTGGACATGAAAATACCATGCGACGATTATTGGGCGAGACAAGTATTTGAAGTGTCGAAGGAAGCATTCAAGTATATGAGCTTTCTAAAGTGGTGCGTTTTTGTTCTATTCAATATTTATACAACTTACATCAGACCGAAAATAGA
The DNA here is from genome assembly GCA_963513945.1 of Hydrotaea diabolus. Lineage (NCBI taxonomy): Eukaryota > Metazoa > Arthropoda > Insecta > Diptera > Muscidae > Hydrotaea > Hydrotaea diabolus. Next base: position 94,378,949 of record OY740717.1, on the reverse strand, counting down.
ATCCGCCCATACAGTCCGTGTGTGAAAGCAACTTCCAGCGAGTATATTTCGCACTACCCTCCCAACATTTGGAAGTTTCTTTCATCGTCCATCGTCTAATGCGTTTCGCTTTAGTCACTTCCAGACGATAGTTGGAAGATAGTTTGAATTTTACAATAACAATTTACATATACACCAATACCCCGGTTTGCGTCGATTCGGTTTGCGTCGATTTTTTTCGGACACTGGTTTTTTTTGGGATTTCCCATTTATATTTAATTTTGCGTTCATATTTCATTTCAAAGTTGCGTCGTTTGTGTTTTGATGTGCGTCGTTAATATCAAAATATTTGTACAAAGCTAAAACAAAAAAAGGGGGATTTCCCGTTTATTTCTAATGCAAATATGTATGTGAAGATTGTCTGCTGGTTGAAAAAGAGGGTAGTTATTACATTTGCAAATTACATTTGCTGAAGTGAAGTTTAATCTAAACATTTTGCAACAATGAGTCAAAAAAGAAAGCAAATAAGCTTAGAACAAAAACTGGGCATGTTAAAACGTTTTAAATCTGGGGAAAAAAAGAAGTACAAGAATCGTGCATGAACGGAACTTGGCGTCAATTGTGGCCAGAATGCATTCTCAAAGATACGGAAGATATTAATAAAGTTCCACACATATGTGAAGAACTTCATCCATTTTATTGGAATGGATGTAGAAGATATTAATGATCTCATATTATACGACGAAGAGCTAAAAAACGAAAGTTTGATTGCAACTCAGAGTAACAATGCGCTGGACGACGAAACACTACCGCTTGAGGTCGAATCATATGAAAAAAGACTCACTGCAGCTAAAATTTCTGAAGCGATGCAGTTGATATCGCAAGCAAAGGATATTTTTGAAAACAATGACCCGGTTGAAGATCGCAGTTTTAAACTTTCTAGAGTTGTGACCGATGCTATCAATTGTTATAAGGAAATCTATTTGGAAAAAAAGGCTATTAAAATCCAATAAACTTTAGATAATTTCATAAAAAGACCAGCAAAAGCGACAAATCCAACCGTAGAAATGATAATCGATTCAGATGACTTAAGCTCAGATTTTAAAATTAACACATCGATGTAGACTTTGATTTTATACTATGAATTCCTTATCTTAATTTCAATCTATTTTTGTTATGTTTTTTTTACGTTTTTCTCATGAACTGTTATATTTTTATTTTAATAAAAGCTATTTTTCGAAAAAATATGTTTTTTTTTACTGAAAAATCAATTTTTTCAGTCCAAATTATGAATCTCGGAACCAATTAAATGAAAATCCATACAAACGTATGGAAAAACGTGATTCAGTTTGCGTCGTTTCGGTTTGCGTCGCATTTGTCCGGTCCCAATTAGCGACGCAAACCGGGGTATTGGTGTAATTGGAAAATCATATGTGCCGTTATGGACATATTAAACAAAAACAAAATTATTCACTTCTGCAGTCGCAGAGACCGCGAAAACAATTAGAAGAAATGAGAACGATGCAAAAAATAAGTTTTTAGACATCATCGAGATTTTTGGTATTTTGTCTTTTGCTGTGATCGGTCAGTAATAAATTGTGGTTTTGTAGTTGTTATTGTTGTAGTTTTTACATATTTTTTATTCCACAATATGAGTGAATTTTCTGTAAAGGCAAAAATAAATAAAAAGCAAAAGAGAGGCAAATAAAATAATAACAAATATATATGGGAGTACAACCAGTGGTAAAAATGTAATAAAAAAAATAATTGATGCAGGTAATATTGAAGAAAGTTGCGAACCCAGTGTTTCCGTTCATATGTTTTCATGTTATGATGTTTCGTCAAGTGATAGTTCAAGTGACTCTGAAGATTATGTTGATAGAAACAGTCGATTTGAGGAAAAAAGTTTTGTATCATAAGGCCACTTAAAAGTGACTAAAAGGCACTATGAAGTGACTTCTGACAGTCACTCAGAAGTAACTTCCTAGAAGTTACTAAGAAGTGACTTCTAAAAGGCACTCAGAAGTAACTTCCTAGAAGACACTAAGAAGTGACTTCCACGAAGGCACTCAAAAGTCACTCCGAAGGAGGCACTAAGAAGTGACTCTTTATAGTTACGCAGAAGTGGCTTCTGGAAGTTACTTCCGGGGGGTACAACTTCTTTATACGGAAGACACTTCCGCGATAAGAAAATGGTATCGCAGACGATGAATTTTAAATTCCTAACGCCACTTCTTAGTCACTTCCGCGATAGAAAATGTTGGCAGGGTAGTTACGTCAAGTGTCAATAGTTACTTCTTCCTCTTTTCCCCTTCCGACATCTTGCTTTCCACTTACCAACGCAATGACTTGCATGAACAGCAGCGGTGACCGCTGGTTTGTCTGGATTACAAAGTTGTTCGGGTTTTTACATTTCCTCATCGTGTTTATTGAAACTAGAGGTACCACAAAACCAAAAATTATTCTACATTATTATTAAAAAAAACATATGAACTGACAGATAAGGAAGTTTAAAGTAGGAAAAATAAATATAAAACAATTTCCTAGCAGTCACAATCAAAAAATAAATATATTTTTACATTGAAATCAAAATATGAACACGTGTTTGTGTGATTGTGGTTTCGCTCAATTACTATTCCCCCAAACAAAACATTTTGTATTTTTTGTTTCATGTATAACTAGTGACAATGGCAACCCTAAAGAGAGAGGTAAACATTAAATTTCATTCAGTAGCTTACTAGATTTCAACAAAGCGAAACTGTTGCGGATGTTCATATTTTTTCAAATTACACAATTTTATTGTGGTACACTGGCAAAATATTGTTTTTGTTGAGATCAAGCTGCATTTGTGTTTTTTTCTAGCTTGTTGATAAATTTTTAATTCATTAGTTATGTGGGATGTAGAGTGGGAAATTTTTTTTTATTAAATATATCTAATGAGGCTGAGTGCCTAATTTGTAACTAGGTATTAAAAAATATGTATCGGTCGTATCTTAAGCGTCACTATGATAGATTTCATGGGGAAATGCATTCATTTTCTGAAAGTAACAGAAAGCAATTATTAGAAAAATTAAAAAAAGATTTCAGGCTTAAAAATCTTCGACATAATAGAAGGTGCGCAAGTAGTTCTATCCAAAGACGATAAATAATAGAAGATGGGCAAATTGAACTTTTACGATTAATTGGCGAACACGACAATAATCAGACAGGGGAGAGCAACTCTGAAAAGCTTTAGGGTTTCGTTGTCAAATTTGCTATTGTGAGTGCAGAAAGAATTATAAAACAAGAGAAAATGTCAAAAATGTGTAGAAATGTGCAATAAAAACAAAATGTGGATTGGACACGTGAGGAGAGGTCATTTTGTGTTGAAGCGTATTTTTCGGTGGACCTCTTGGGAAGACCTCCTTGCAACTATACACCGTGGCGCAATTGTAATCTTTTTTGATGAGGCACATTTTCACCTCAGTGGGTGTGTAAAAAAACAAAATATGCGGTACTGGAGTGAAACAAATCACACACTGCGAGGATTATCATGAATTGTTTGAGGCAAATATTTCCTGAACGGCTTATATCTTTGAGGTGTGATGTGAACTGGCCGGAACGCTCACCAGACTTAGCCCCATGCGATTTTTTCCTTGGGGTTACCTGAAGTTAAATGAGTATATCAACCGTCCCAACACCTTGGAAGACCTAATTTACAATATTGAGACTGAAATTGGCAGAATACCAGTCGACATTTTCTGAAAACTTCAGAAAATGTATGCAGCAGTGTGTGGATAGCGAAGGACGACATTCCCTTACTGTTCAATATAATTGGAATACAAAATACATTTTTCTAAGGTTCTTATTTTTTTTTATTTTATTCCCAAATAAACAAATTAGCGAGCTCCATCCTGTATAAGGTAAACAACTGCAAGATCGGCTGAAAACATTACTGCTGCTCAATAAAGTGTTCAAAACAATCCATCAACCTCAATACGACGCCTTGCTCAGGAACTTGGTCTTAAAATAACCTTTGGCCACAATTTTGCACAAGGATTTGCATTTGTTTCCATTTAAGATTCAGTTGACATAAGATCTTCTTCCACAAAACCATTTATGTTACAGCTCGCCCATGACAAACCCCGATTTTCATGAAAAACCAATATGAGGCACATTTTTATATGAATGAATGTGTGAATAAACGGAATAGTCGGTTTTGGGCAATGACACCCTCAAATTATCCCTCAGTCACCTTTGCAACCATTAAAAGCGAATGTCAGGTGTGCAATTTGGTAAGGTCATCTTACTCCTATTAAAATGAAAACGGTGTAACGGTAACTGTCAATGGGGAGCGATCTCGTGATAAGATTGAAACCTTTTTAACGCCTGAACTGCTTGCTTTGGGCTTGACTGACATGTGGTATCAGCAAGACGGTGGCACATCACATACAGCCAGGATTAAAATGTCATTACTGCAAGACCTTTTTCCACACCAAGTTATTTCAAGAAATGGTAATGTTGATTGGCCTCCACGGTCGCCTGATGTGACTGCTCCGGACTTCTTTTTGTGGGGATATCTAAAAGCAAGGTTTATGCAAACAAACCAGAAACGCTTGAGCGATTCAAACTAAATATTTGTGATGAAATTAATGAAATACCTCGTGAAATGTAATAAAAAATGTGCTCAAATAGGCTCGCATTTGTGAGACTAACAAAGGCGGACATTTATCTGATATTGTATTTCATATTATTTTCGTTTTTTTGACATTTTACTTTTACCCATTCACATTTTTCGTTCGCTATTGTGAACTAAAACGAATGACACCAAAGCAGAAAGCTTTTACTTTATCTGTTGATGGGGCTGCTCATGTACGATATTGCAAAAAAGAAGCACATTGCCCATCTTCTATTATTTATCGTCTTTGGTTCTATCAACTGCACTGTTGATAGAGCTTTCAAACTATCGAAAGCACTATCGATAGTTTTTTTTTTTGAGCGAATATCAATAGTTTTAAAACACTATCGATAGTATCGGCAAAATGTCATCACTTACGCATATGTTGTGACGCTGTGACTTTTTGGGTACGAGAAATAAACAACAGCTAAGTAATTATTAAATTTAAGTTGACGGTTCTACAAATCATGGAGAAGTTCCTGAAGAGATCAAAAAGTAAGATTTAATTAATTATTATCTGTTCGATATTTGTGTGTATTTACATTTTTTTAACAACGTATATAGCAGACTCAGCCAGCAAAGAAATTGTAAGAAAGTGGCAGTATGAACAGTGGTAGCGAATCTGATAATGGATTGGAAAAAATAAGAACAAGAAAGATATCATCAGAAGCATGGGCCTTTTTTGAAAAAACGAAAGATGGAAAACATGCTTAATGTCGTGTCTGCTCCCAAACATATAAAACCAGCGGCAACACTTCGAACCTTTTCGATCATCTTAAACGAGCTCACCCCACTTTCCGAGAATTGCCAAAACCAGCAAATACTATCAAACACTTTTTTAAAAACGCTGATACGTATGCATCCACCTCGGAACGTAAAAAAGAGATTGACAGTGCCTTAATGTGTATGATTGCTTCCGATGTCCAGCCATTCAGCATTGTCAATGACAAGGGGTTTCAGAAATTTATAAAATGTTTAGACCCTCGCTACGATTTGCCATCTCGTAATACATTACAAAATGTGCATATGGCAAATTTGTACAAAGAAATAAAAGATAAATTGCAAGCGATTCTTAATGAAGTGGATTACTTCTCAATAACTACGGACTGTTGGACATCTCGTGCAAATGAAGGTTACTTAACTGTCACGTGTCACTTCATCACGAATGAATTCACCTTACGTTCAGCTGTTTTATCAACAACAAAATTTCTAGTGGCCACCAATATCGGTTCAGATAATATTGCATCTTCGTTGCGTGCTGTTTTCAACGAATGGGGTATTATGGAGAAGGTCGTGTGCGTTGTTACAGATAATGATAGCACTATGATTAAAGCATGTGAGCTGCTACAGAAACGTCATCTTCCATGCTATGCGGACACAATAGATCTTTTAGTTCAAGACTGTTTAGCCCAAACATTTATAAAAGATGTTTTAGCAAAGTGTAAACTTATCGTACAAGTGACCCTTAAACCGTATAGTCTGCTGCAGGAGGTTCCCACACGATGGAATAGCGCATACAGGATGATTGAGAGAATATTGCTTACAAATGACTTTATTTCAACTGTACTGTTAGCAACATCAAAAGCTCCAACGCCTCTGACAGCAGATGAAATTGATTCCTTGAATGATCTTAAAGAAATTCTATCGTCGTTTGATAATGCCACAGTACAGACGTCATTGAGTTCATCTGTATCGGTTTCCTTAAAAATACCATTAACATGTGGCCACTTTCAAAGTCTTCAAGAGCTAAAAGGAAAAATGAAGACATCGGAAGGACTCCAAGCGTGTCTATTCTTAATCGAGCGAATAAAGAAGCGTTTATTTTCTTATGAGGAGCGAACGGCAACACATTAGGCACATTATTAGATCCACGGTTTAAAAAAGAAGGATTCCGATCTGTGTGTAATGCAGATCAAGCATCAAAAGCCCTTGAAAATGAAATGGCTGCTATATGTACGGGGCATTCTTCAACTGTAGAACCGTCAACCTCACAAAGCATGAACAATGAACCACAACAGCCACTCCCTAGATTTATGAAAAGTGAAATAGCTAACAAAGTAAGAACAAGCCGAGTTGATGCAATAGTTTCTACTCGACAGTATTTTGAGAATGAAAATGCTTCGACAGAAAGTGATCCACCGGAATATTGGAGAGTAAGAATGGTGCTTTAACTACATAACATATTAACATAACATTTATTTTTACAGTATAATGCCAATGACATGTCTTCACTTAAAATCTGTGCGACACGTTATTTATGCATTCCAGCCACTTCAACTGAATCGGAAAGGATGTTCAGCAAAGCTGACTTAATAATTTCAGACAAAAGAACTTGCTAAAATCCAAAAATGTTGACATACTTCTTTTTTTAAACAAAAATGACTGGAGTACCCAATAATTTTTACTGAGAGAAGAGTGTATGCAATTGTATTGACTATTGAAAATCATCGTATTTTTTTCGGATTTCAAAATCTTTACTAGTCATTCAAAAGTATTTTTTTATGTTCCAAAAAATGTTTCATCGCTTTAATGAATTCAAATATTTAATTTTAATTGGAACTTCAAAAAATGCATATTGAAAAATTTTAATTTCTAATAGAACATATTTTAATTTTAAATGTAATTTTATGGATTCACCATAAAGCCCTATATATATATATATATTCAATGATCTCATGAATTTACTAAGTCATTACGCTTAGCGTTTTTTCTTTCTTTGCTTTTATTCTTGAATAAAAATATTATTTTGTTGTTTAAAATATTTTGGTAATCTGTTCTTAAGGAAAAATAATACTGATTGGTAGCCAGTAAACATGATTTCATCATAGAGCCTTCCTGGCCGGCTTTAACCGGTGCTAACCACTGCATTATGTGACTTAGTGCTGGTGATAGTAACACCTGAAAGAAAGACAGATGATACAGCCAACGTTTTGTATACGAATCCGAATCTGTTTCTTGTATGACTAGATATAGTAAAATACTATATTGGAAATTGAATTGGTGAATGTTCCTGAGGATTTTTTTAAGGGAGGAATTTTTAATCATAATTGCGCTGATTATATATCCGATACTATCGATAGTTTGAAAACAAACTATCGAATGGGACGAATATCGATAGTTTGACAGCAAAGCACAAGGTAAAGGCTACATACATTATTAGTTTAGCTTTATCACAAAAGGTCGGCCTTTTGATGATGGACATTTTTTTAGACACTTTTTTGTTAATTATCTATTTATTTGGAGAAACAGGACAACAAATGGGTGACATAATTAACGAAATACCTTTATCTCGCCGAACGGAAGATATAGGGTTGTTTATTAAATGTGAGACAAACGAACGCATAAAAATGTCAAATAGGTATCAATATGTTTAGATGAAAGTGTTGACATATGTGATGTCAGCCAAATGATTAGTTGTATCAAAGCGGTCGGAATTAATAAAAATTTTACGGAAATGTTGCTGGTTACGTTATTTTTAAAGCTTGTAGGTGAGGTAATAAAGGCTAAAGCTGGCCATAGACGTGCGATTTGTGTCTACGACTTGTGTGTGCTCGACGTCATGTTGCACGTGTATGGCGCTGTGATCACACAAATCCCCAGGTTGCTAAAATTTTTCATCAACTTGGGATTTGTGTCTACGTGTATGGGGTTGTGATCACACATTTATACATTTCGTAGTTTCAGTTGTTCTTGAAACATCAAATAGTGAAGAGCTCAAAATGGCCAGTAAGGAATTTTTATCAGAGTTCTTTGAAGTTTTAAGAGAGCAAGTTGCAATTTGAATAAATCACCAAAAGCGCAATTGCATCATCCGCTTTGTCACCCATGCTTACTCGTCAACGTCAACCACAAAATGAAAATGTTGCACGTGTGTGGAGAAAAGGTAAAGACACAAATCGTAGACACAAATCGCACGTCTATGGCCAGCTTAATGTAACTGTACCAAACTTTCATTGTATAATACAGCAACAAGCATTGTTTTCCAAAAGAATTGGTCTTCAAGAGTCCATGAAAATAAGTGTTAAAATAATTAATCGTCTCAGAGGATGTCATAACGCACTCACACACAGAAAGCTAATAGAGTTTCTGAAAAATATAGATGCAGATCATGGCGATGTATTTACCCTGCTCGGTCCCTCGGGAAATACATCTAATCGGTCCCATTGTATGCGCGCACATACACATTTATTTTTAATTGTAAAAAAGTTTAAAAAAATAACAAGTATTTATTGTTTGTGATTTTTTGTTTATTATATTGTTTACTATCATATTAATACATTTGAACTTCATAAAGGTACATTTAGAATGAAATTAAAATTAGAATATGACATATTGTAGAAAAAAATTGAATTTTTAGCTTTTGTCACTTATTTGTACATTTTTCGCATAAGTTGAAATTATGTTCGGCACAAATGAAACTCCTACACTTTTCACTGCGTGTAGCAAAAAGATTTTTGTTTTTTTATATGTGCAGATATAGCGTCGGCCTCGTTTTCATGTACTTGGCCAATGGCGAATCTTACGAATTATCTGGATAACACTGCATCATATTTTTTACGTTTAGTAATCTGTTTTTCAACGAGATTCAATCCAAGCTCCTTGATAAAAAGGAGATTCAATATTGTGGTTCGTTTTAGAATTTTTCCAATTCGGGAACAATGCAATGAATGAATGTTCCAAAATACCTCCATTGGCCACCGATTGACTTTTCGTTTGCATGTGTACGTAGCCACCATTTGATCCATAGTATCAACTCCACACTTGGTTTTGTTGTAGTCTTCAATGATGTTAGGTTTCTTCTTTTTACTATTCTCATTTATGCTGACAACATTGTGGTATGTACTGAGCAATGTCACAAATCGGTACCGGCGAGGAACATATGATAACATAACTGCTTGCAATTTATGTTCATATACAACTTGTGTATGATAAATTGGCTTTTGACGCATGTCGAGTAGAGCTGAAGGAATTTCAGTCCTATTTTTCCTTATTGTTCCCAAAATAGTCATGCGATTCTTATGCAAATCTTCTGCCAATTCATAGGAAGTAAAAAAGTTTTCGCACGTTACATTTCTGTCAAAAAGTACTTTCACCAAATACAAAACAACACACTGTCCGAGATTGCGTTCACGAGTGCCATTACAATTCCGACCAACATAAATTTTTGTGTTGTATGCATGCCAGCTTTTTGAGTCGCATAGCACCCAAATTTGTATGCCATATTTCGCCGGCTTGGATGGAATATACTGACGAAACGGAGATCGCCCACGATACGAAATCATCTACGGTAATGTTTTTTCCTGGTGTGTATACAGCTTTCAAATTATGATTCCATTTATCGTATACATTTCGAATCGGTGCCAATTTGTCACGAACAGAAGTTCTTGTAGATGCTGTGTTGGCCATACGTGGTTCGCGGTCATCAAATCGAATGCAACCATGGATACGCTTGAACATTTTCAAAGACATTGTTGCTCTAAATATTGACCGACCAGTTTCTTCATTCCACAGTTTAGTGACACATTCACGGTATGACGATACACACCAGAAAGCTGCAACAATCCAAAGAATGCGTGCAGAGTGTTTAAATCAATGTTTTCCCATTCGTCTTTGTACTTTCGCACACCATATAAATTCGTCATGTTCAAAATAATATTCTCAACCGGTCCAAGGAACATGTGAAATGCAGACGAAACATCAACTATATTAGAAGCTGCTAATGCTTTTGGACCTGAATTATAACAAAAATGAAACATATAATGAACATGAACCCATAACAAAGAGGGTAGGTTTTTAATTGATGTGAAATTTGAATATTCAATTTTTTGAAAAATATTTATTTTTAGGATTTGCTGCATTTTCTTCTGCTAAATTTTGCTCAAGTGTCGCCTTCATCCGAATGCACGCTTACTTCACTTTCATCATTCTCCTCGTCTGATAATGCGAAATCATCGTCACTATTGCACGGAGATTCGCCCGCTTCGCTTTCAAATCAAAATCCATTTCTAGTTTATCTCGTTGCCTTCTTTCACGTAAAACTCTATCCATTTTTTTTATCAAATACTTCGAAACACAACCAAAATTCAAACAAATGCGCAGACAAACTTCACTTATGTGTGTTCCAGAACAAACTGAATTTCATAGGACGAAAAAATAAGAGCATGTTATAAATCCACACACAAAAATAAGCGACAACTCCAGGTACCTGCTTTTGTGTATGCGCGCACATACACGGGGTCCGATACGTAACTATAACTGCACAGGAAAATACTTATACAATAAGGGTACAAATTCAAAAACGTTTTTTTTTGGTTGTTCAGACAAAATAATTCTGCTTTGCAAAATACAAGGTCATTACGCTGAACCGTTTTTATTTTATCCAAGGTTAAAGATCAAAATTGTATGCGTGCGCATACAGGTGACCGATGAGGGTTAATGTATACGGAGGTTTGATTTGAGAGCTGGAATAGAAATGTTTTTACAAGAACTGACTTGTTTGAAAGATGCAGAAATTTTAGATTCCTTAAAAAGTCCTAATTTTCTTTTCGACTCAAGCTTTCTTGCTGACATAACACATTAATAACTTATATCTCGTGCTACAAGGAAAAGATAAAAATATAAATGAACTGTTGTATGTAATTAATGAGTTTTCAAGAAAACTTTATATTTTATAAAGTCAAATTGGATGCCAAATTTATACACAATTTCCAAGCAATGAAAAGCTTCAAGAACTGACGGAGGAAATAAATTTACTCTAGGATAATTTTCAAAGTAGACTTAAAGATTTTTTAAACCTACAATGGATTATTTATGTTTATAATAATCCACTTACCTGTTCATTAGAAAATTTACCAAAGGTGGTTGATGAAGAATTAACACTAATGCGCCAAGACCTGTCGATTCCAATAGAAATGGGTATCAACTTTTGGAAAAACATTTGCCCTCAAAAATATTCGTCAGTAAGGGATTAAACCTTTTTACATACTATGTTTGGCACTATGTATATTTGTGAGTCATCATTTTTTTCAATGTCTCAAATTAAAAACAAATTTAGAAACAAACTGACAGATAACCATTTGGAGACATTGGTAAAAATCAAATGCGATCCAAAAGAAATTGACAAATTAATAGATTTTGTTAATACTACAATATAATAGTAACCCTTTAATGAATTCCCTTTTTCCCTTATTTGCATACAGTTTTAAGAACTTTAAAAAATTACTCTAAGTGTAAATTTACATATTTATTCTCTTTTATTTAATGTTATGTGCCTATATGTGCCCTTCGCCGTAGGGCGTGTTGAACAGATTATAAAAATCATGATTTGAAGTCATTCACGATCAAACATCTTCCGTACTGAAAGCAGTCACAATTTTCAAATGCTAAAATAACTCGAATGTCAAATATGGTAAAAATTTAAAGTTTTTTTTTTATTTTGATCTACGGATTTTCTTACAATTCTTACTCTGTTGATGATATTAAAAACATCGACAGGGCAAGATTTGCACCTAAATACACTTTCCAATAAATCTTCTTGGCAGTAATTTTTTAACAGATTTTGTTTATTTTTCATTAAAACAGTTATCCGAAAACCAGACATCAAACAAGTCATAGAATTTCAAAAACTGGATACATTGTATTTTGAAATTATGAAAGAAGTAAAAAAAGCCGGAATTACCCTTGAATTCAATTGAGCATTGCTTATCGGAAGAATGGGTTTTAATTTGATATATGGAAATTTTTTATTTTCCATATTATTACGAAATAAGCGCATAGTTCGTATAAATATTGGATATCATTCCGCCATTCAATGTTTTTTATATTTATTTTCATTATTTTATTTGCTCATTTTTTCTGCCATTCTGGAACTAATATTTGTGTGATTAATATTGAACATTAATAATCGGTTATATGCATTTAATTTTTTTAAAAATGTAAGTGCTTATAAACGCGATATGCATTTATAAAAACTACGTAAATAAATTAAAATATGTAATTATTTATATGTGTACAATTTAATTTCACGTTTAATAGTGTTTTTGTTCTAAAATTATGAACATCACAAGTATAAGCATTTATGTAAATGCTCTCAATTGAGAACTAGTAACAATGTTATTTTGTCTGCTGAATTAATATTTTCTTTATGGATGTTTGAGACAACTTCCTAATTTTTAACTTAAACGATTATTTATCTTTTTATTTAATGTGGGACCCGTACAACATGTGATTTTATTTAAAAAAACTCGCTGACTAAGGAGTTACTTAAGTCCCACAACATCATATTAAGGAACATGGGGAAACCTGTTTCAAATCAGTGAGCTGTGCACTATATATTTCTTATATAGGGTGGGCGATTTATCATATTGAATTTGAATGGGCTATAAAAGTAGTACTGATAATATATTAAAATTTCAGTTTCTATTGGTTGAACTTTGTCTTTAATAATGGAACACCATCCGATGAACTTTCGCTTCGCCCAATGGGCTAATGATTGGTTGGCAGGAGCAGGTGTTGGCGGGTGATGGTAATATTACCGAAAAACCGTGTTTTCAGATGAAGCTCATTTTGATCTTGTTGGCTAAGTCAATAAACTAAATTGCATCATACGGAGTTTAAAATAAACCCACACAGATTTTGGGCTGTTGGCATCTTTCGGCCATTTTTCTTCGAAAATAAGCAAGGAGCCGCCATTACCGTCAACGATAAGCGCTTAACGATTTTTTGTTTTCAAAAATTACAGAGAATAACATGGACGACATTTGGTCTTAACAAGATGGGACCACATGTCACACAGCCATCGATATTTTACGCAGTTTGTTTAAAATCGAATTATTATTGGAAGTTAAGAGGTCAATTGGTCGCCTCGGTACTGTGGTTTGAGCCCTTTGGATTATTTTCTGTGGGCGGCCATTGAGGATAAATGTTACGCAAAACATCCAGAGACAAGAAACGTTGAAACATAAAATCAAAGTTGCCATTGAAGAGATTTGACCCAAAACAAACGAAAATGTACTGAAAAATCGGGTTTATCGGATGAGGTACTACCGAGCCAATAGTGGAAGTCATACGAATGATATTGTGTTCCATTAAAATACCAACCTTTTCAATAAAACCAGAAATTTAAAAACATTATCAAAAATATATTTTAAAATTAATATGTGAAATCGTCTGTCTGTACTCACTGACCACGACCTACTGTTATACGTCGGTTTGAAATTATCCCTACAGTATTTAGTGAGTTGTTGAAGTTTAGTCAATTAACTTAAATATGATTTCTTGATCGTTTCATTTTATTAATTCAGCACTTTAATTTTGACCAGTAATATTCGCTGAATTGTCACAGGTTAAATGGGATAAGTCCAATCTTATATTTAACTTATTTTTCACAACCTAACCTTCAATAAATTCATTAAGGAATGGATCATTCGACTTTTCACTTGTGATACAACAAACATTGTACATTTTTTTATTATTGATAAAAATGTTAAACTGTGCATACAGAAGAGATTTTCATTGCAATTTCTTCAAATTGTATTCATGTGTGGTGCATTAAACCGAGTATGCATATAAACAAAATGCATATACATAAAAACATTTCGGGTATTTTAGGCGTAAAAAAAATTATTAAGTTAGGTTGCATAAAAGTGAGAAATGCTTATAACCGGCGTGCATATACTAGATGGTAACTACGAATATTATACTATTTTTTGAATATATTTCTTAACTAACCATACGTTTTTGTAGGCAGACAATAGTTAAAATGGCCACAGTAAATTGTTCTAGAAGATGGAGGAAATGAGCTTTATCGTTTAAGCTAGAAAAATTACAATTATTTTCTGTCATTAGCTAAAGTCGATTAATACCCTAGACGGCGTTCAAGTGCATTAAAAATCCACTAAAGCTGGCCATAGACGTGCGATTTGTGTCTACGACTTGTGTGTGCTCGACGTCATGTTGCACGTGTATGGCGCTGTGATCACACAAATCCCCAGGTTGCTAAAATTTTTCATCAACTTGGGATTTGTGTCTACGTGTATGGGGTTGTGATCACACATTTATAATTTCGTAGTTTCAGTTGTTCTTGAAACGTCAAATAGTGAAGAGCTCAAAATGGCCAGTAAGGAATTTTTATTTATTTTATAATGTTTTGGAGTTGTAATTTCCATATTTTTAACGTGGTTACATGTGAATGCTTATTCCTTTCTAGCAACCATTCTTCCGTCCATTTTCGTTTTCTGCTATTTTTTTCTTTTCTTTTTCCTTTAAACGCATAAACTCGCATGTTAAATAAATCACCAAAAGCGCAATTGCATCATCCGCTTTGTCACCCATGCTTACTCGTCAACGTCAACCACAAAATGAAAATGTTGCACGTGTGTGGAGAAAAGGTAAAGACACAAATCGTAGACACCCAGCAAGCATTTACATATGAAAATAAGCGTTCAAATGTAAGCAAAACACTTACAAAAACACTTATAAAAGACATCAAAATAAGCGTTTTATAATCGAAAAGGAACCTTGGTTATAAGCGTTAAAAAGACGATTGCAAAACATGTTTTTTAAGTAACGTAATAACACGTTTTCTAAATGCTTAAAAAACACGTATTTTCAATGTAATTAGTAAGCGTTTTAAACATTTACTTGTTTTTGAATATGTTTTTTTATTGATACATTTAAAAAATCATTTTTAATATTAATTTTTTTGTTTCTTAAAAGAAAAATATTAAATTGAAATATAAAATAAGGAACTTCATTGTTGTTTCTTTAAAAAATCATTAATACTTAGTATTTTACTTTACTTTTTTTGTTGCTTTAATTTTAATACGATTTTTTGCGTATTGGAAATATGACTTAGAGGCAAACACATAGTCCTCTTCCTTGCCTCCATTTTCAGCGAAAGTTTCTGCAATAGAATTTAAATATGAATATAAAAATTTAACTAGAAACCTATTAAACGTATTTCACTTACGACGAATGGCAGTGGCGACACTGAAGGCCCTAATGCACTTCTTATCTGCAGTTCCTCGCCAGGAAAAGCTCTGAGCAACGTTGCACTTAATTTAACAACTTTAATAACAATTTATTAACACAATTTATTAACACAACTTATTACCACAGAATGACACGTTTTGCTTAAACTTATGAAACACTTGCATTAGCAAGCAAATTGTAAACGACATTCGCAAAACACTTGCATTTGCAAGCAAATTGTAAACGAAATGCACAAAACACTTGCATTAGCAAGCAAATTATCAACGACATTCGCAAAACACTTGCATTTGCAAGCAAATTATCAACGACATTCGCAAAACACTTGCATTAGCAAGCAAATTGTAACGACATTCGCAAAACACTTATTTATGCAAGTTTGCTGCAAGCTTGATTTACAAAACGCTTGCCAATATGCTTGCTGGGCACAAATCGCACGTCTATGGCCAGCTTAATGCAAATTGAACTGTAACTGTATTTAGGCAACTTCATTAAGTAAACAGCTGTTTGATTCTAAACTACTGTTTGTCAACTTTTTTTTGTCATTTACTTCAATATAAAATAGAAAAAAATAACGATTAGCAGCAATGCTGTTGGCAAAAAACAACAATTTATTTAAAAGAAAACTGAAATTATATTTGCTGAAATTTGCCCATAATGTAAACAAATTGTAAATGCACCACCAACCAGGGATGATAAAGTTGATACTTTGGTACTTTTTGACATGGAAAAGTACCATGGTACGTCCGCAACACATTTGATACCTTTTTCAGTCTCCCAAAAAGTAAATTTTGCGCAATTGAGTAGTTTATTTTGTACGTACTAATTATTTCATAATGCTTGAATAAATGCTTAAACCAACAAAAAATTCTTTAAATAGATTTAAAATGCAGGTTCGTAAATAACGCCCCAATCTAAATTTGAATGAGATCGGATGTAATATAGGATTTGTAGACCGGACCTCCGCTATGACCTATATATGGGGGCTACATGAAAACATAAATCGAAATTTTCCAATATTACAAGGATTGATAAAAGATCGAGAGATCTGGAGAGAACTTTTCATGAGTACATGGTATATTGGGCGATATGATCCAATGTACCATACAATGGTTTAACCGACAGGACACGAATCCAAAATAATCTTTGTACAGGGCTCACCCAAAACAGGGACCATTAGTGACTCGTCAAGTTCTGTACGCAATTTGGTCGGAGAACTTACCAGCTGATTTGATTACAACTCTGTTCATTTTTGATATATTGTGACACTGTTGCCAGACTGAAATACCTAAATGCAGTTTGATTTTGTGCATTTACGACAGAGTTTGGGAGGGGTTAATACACGAGTTAATTTGCATTAAGATTGTTATAGCACGTTAACGCTGTCGTCTGTCTAGGCTAAAAGCTTTTTAAACATTGCAAAAGTCAAATTTTATTAGCACCAAACGTACGGTTGTGTTACATTTCGGACGGATAATAGTTCAGATCAGCTGACACGTTATGTTATGGTAACTCTCTGTTGCGTGTGCTAAATTAGGCCTTAAGTTTTAATATCAAACAAAACGGAAGAAATGTCGCCATCGCTGACAAGTTTAGTTGTGTTTGACCTCTAGGTTTGCAACATGGTATATTTAGAGCAAGCTCTGTGGAAAGCAAAGAAAGCTTATACGGCATCCAATCTTGATTAAATTTAGAATAGATGCAATTATTGGATCGATTTACGTTTTGATATAATTGCTGAATTTGAACCCTAGACGTCAACATATTGATTTAGTCTTTATACGCATTGTCCGTGGACTTTCCTTAGACATGAAAATGTGTATAAAATAACTATAAAATTTCCTCACGAAGCCAAAAACGTAATTATTTTTACAATTTAGCTAAATTTGAGTCCGGACCAAACGGCCGAAACACCGTCTATTTTTAATTTGGGTACTAAAAAAACATTTAAAATTTATTTAGAAATACAAATATTTATGTTACTATTTTTTAGATTTACGGCACTTGAGCCATCTGTTACATGACTAGATGGATTTGCAATATCAGGGACTAAAAAGCGGCTTTTATAAGTATTATCAACGTTACCGAAACAATTTGAAGTACCGCAGCACCGCTAGCGAAACAATGGTAATATTGCTGCCGTAATTGTTACCATGACTTGTTTAATGTATAGGGCAGCAATAAAACAGTGTTACATTACGATGTACTGGCAGTTACATCGTGGATTCAATTCAATTGCAATGTAAGGTATCATTCAGATACACTCGTAGCCGAAGAAGCGCAATGATTTTTGTGTCCTTCTAAATATATGTAATAAAAATCAAGAGGCAATTGTTTTGACTCAGCGTGCTTATCCTCGCTTTTTTAATGTGCGTACTGGACCTTCAGAACCAACAATAAACCGCTTGGTTGGACATTTTCGACGACATGGTACAGTAAGACACCTTTCATGTACCGGAAGACCACGGACGAAAATATCCAACGTGTTGTGGATAGTGTGCAGGACAGTCCGCAAACATCAACAAGAAGACGTTTGGCACAACTGGGGCTATCGCGGAAAGAGCACGAATGTGCGCAACCAAAAATGGTCACCACTTGCGGGATATAATTGTTCATAATTAAGCCAAAAACATTCCCCATTAATATTGTATATAACAAAAATTAATAATAATTAACCAATAAATAAAAAAGTTATTAAACATTTAAACCACAACGGTAGTTTTGCGCCACCCTGTAATAAGCTAGAAACTATTTAGACTTATTTGTAATATGTATATTTTTCTGCATACAAAATATGCTGATTGTTGTTTTAATAGTTTTGTTTTTTATGCATGATATTTAACAATCAGATATTTAACAATCATTATATTTGCAACCTTAATATTGTGTAACTAAGATTTGCGGACCGCTGGATACGAATTAGCAGTACAAATTTCAATATGGCAATATCAAAATGGTGGTCAAAAATTTAGAAATTAGCTGAATCCTTAAAAATCGCACCAAGTTGTTTTCATGGCCGCTGTTTTCACTAATTTTTCAAATTTGAATACGTCCTAAATTAGCCTGTTTTTCTGTCATAATTTTTTTTATTGCGTTATAATTTTGATTATAGAAATGTTTTTAAAACTAAAACTTTGTAATATTTCATTTTATTTGTGCAATATTTGCGTCTGTTATAAACATTGTCGAAAAACGGGTATTTATCCTTCAGCAATTTTATACAACTATAAACAACTTACATATAAGTAGATTTTAGTGCAATTGTGCTTGAAGTTTTATTGAAAATATAGGGTATATGTGTTTTAGGATACGGGATAATTCATGTCCTTGCTGAATCGAACCAAACTCTGTTTATTTTCATTAAGGTACGAGAACTCTTTCCATTTTGGCCAATCTACTGAGAATTTTCGGCCGGTGGGACTTTTCATTTAAATTAGGTAATATTATAGCCATATATGAATTCGGAAATAAGTAGGCGTATTTTTTTGTATTCTAAGAGTTGGAGAAATTCGTCTAAAAATGTAGCTGAGTCTCGATGAATCTGTGTTCTCCAGTAGTTCTAGAACTAACAAATCTGCTAACGCATATCTATGTAAACCAGTGTAGTTCTTCATAAAATGTGAATTAATAAATTCCAGGTGTTTATTTTGTTCCTGGGGTACTTGGAAAGCAAAATCGAGATCAAGTTCTTTCCAATAGTTTTTAAATGAAAAACTTGAGTTGCCCTGAAAAATTATAATTATAAAAATTACTGTATACTACGAGCCTATTAATAAAACACAGCAAAATGTACACAGAAGTTACATTGTTTGCTCTTGATTGAAGTCATATGTGTTGTTTTACCAATTTCCGGAATAGATTTTTGGCAACCAAGCTGAGGTTCATGGCCCACATCGCTATAAGACGGGCCCCAGTACAAATTACCTTATTTTAATTCTAGTTTTTGTGTGATGCTTAGGTGCAGATTGCATTGATAGTAGAGTGTTTCTATTTTAAACTAAACTAATTTTCATTAATTAATTAACTGTTGTATAATTTTTATTTTGCATTCATTACACTGTAGAACAAAATAACTACAAGGTTCGACCTATAAATTTTGATAGAGGAGACATAAAAAAGACACGTGTTGAAAGGGTACATCTGGGTTTAATTTTAGGGGGAGGTAAAGTTTCCCCCAAATGCAAATTTTGTATTGTCAATCGGCATAGAAAATCTAATAAAGCTTACGTTTAAAGTACGAATAACCCCCTGACTCCTCAAGGCATGGATCTTTTTTGTCCTTCTTTTCGAAGAGAACAAAAAACACCATTAAAACAGGGATTTAAGGGGTTAAAACGGGGTTAAATATTCGCCCTGAAATTTTACTATAAGTCCCTGAATACACCAAAACGAAAAATTCAGCCAGAAATAACATAACAAAAGAGAGCTTAGGGTTAATTTGGCATTTATTATGAATTTTATTTTGAAGTACCCTACAAATTTAGTATTTGTCTAGCATATTTCATTTTTGTAGAATATGTTGTCAGTTCTTTGGCTGACTAGATCTGTTACATTACAACAAAAACAAAATAATCAAATGCTTTATTTCTTATTGTACTGAAAACGTGTGAATTTGCGGTGCATATATTTTGTACATAATTTGTTTTGTGATTCGAGTGTTTTACTTAAAAAATAACAAAATGTTAAAGTAAACAATTAAACATTACGTGTAAGATTTGTTTTGGAAAAAAGTCCAATTGTGTGTGGTTCAAAGGTAATTTTTTTTCCTTCTAAAACTGTAGTTTTATTTTTAAACCTTCGCTGAAGGTCAACGAAATTCCATGCAGTTTGGTATTCATATGCGACCCGGTTGAACATAATCATACTACGAGGGCTGCTATATATATTTCTGGCCTAATAATGAAAATGCGAATATTTATCATCAAAAGTGGTTTTATTGTTTTTCAAAGTATTCTCCAGCATGATTTATACACTTTTTCATGCGCTCAAAAAAATTGTCGATGCACTTTTTCCACTCTGATTGAGACACCTACAAAACATATTTTTTGAACGCTTCAACAGCATCTTCTGGCAACAAAAATCGTTGACCGTGGATTTTTTTTGTTGATGTGCGAGAATAAAAAGAAGTCATTGGATGCCAAGTCAGGGCTGTACGGCGGATGACCCATCAATTCAACGTTTTGGCCGGTCAAAAAGGCGCTGGTTTGAGCCGATGTGTGAGAGCTTGCATTGTCATGGTGCACAATGATTCGTCTTCTCTTGTTCGTTTTTCGAATTTCTCCGAAGACTTTTAGCAAACAAATTGTGGTGTACCACTCTGAATTGACCGTCCTACGTTGTTCAAGCGGAACATTCGCCGCATGACCAGTTTTGCCGAAGAAACAGGCGAAGTGTTAGTACCACGAACAACTTTCGTTGGATTTGGCTAGTCTTTAAAGACCCACATGGTCGATACTGTTTTGTTTCACGCACGGCATCAATGTTCTCTGGTAAAACGGCCGTTTTTGGATGGCCTTTGTCTTTGAGCAAGCGTCGGCCACGATTGAATTCATTTAACCAGTTTTTCACAGTGCTATAGGATAGTGCTTCATCGCCATACAAAGATTTAAGCTATCGAGGCACTCTTATCGTGATAATCCACGTCGATAGTTGTGAAAAATGATCGCACGAAAATGTTCACGAGTTATTATTTTGCCAAATTGATTTCTTCAAGTTCTGTAAACAACACAAATGATGGTCGTACGTCAAAACTTTCTGAGTACGTCTATGCTAAAAAATTTCAAACTTTCCAATGGAAATGTCAGATGGCGCCAGGAAACACTAAGTGTTGGAACCACGTCCAACAGGATCAGATAAGTCCCCCTGACTTATCTGCAGGTTAACGTTTTTTTACTCATCCCTTTTGTTACTCTTGTTATAGTACACATACTTTTAGTTTTCTTTTCTTTCAATATATTTACATACATACATATACCATACATTTACCATATATGTACATAACGCTAGGAGCGTCATTTTTGTCACCGCCATATTTTTTTAAGTTAGTCTAAGAAAACCCTTCAATAAAGCAAGAAGCTTTTATTTTGAATTGTACCTCTAAACCGGACTTGTTTCATTTCTTGGAGAAACTATAACGGTTTGAGGATCCTGTCTCCCTGTCAGGATAACAAAAGACGAATTCCTGTTTCCCTAGCAGGATTCTTCATGGTCCTTCGAACCGGATAACGGAGATCAATCGAATCTCAGATGTTAAATCATGGAGACACGTCAAAACCGAGGACAATCCCGCTGACCTCGGAACTCGTGGCTGTACTCCCCAAGAGCTCACATCATACTTACTATGGTGGCATGGGCCCCCATGGCTACAACAACCATTTGAATCTTGGCCAAAATCAAGAACTTTCGATCCCATAGATCTAGAGACGAAGAAGACTTCTAACTTCCACCTTGAAATTGAAAATGAAGATATAACTTGTAGATTTTCCTCACTCAATAGGGCCATACGAGTTGTGTGCCAAATATTTCGCTTCATTAAACGGTGCAGAAAAGGTACTCCCCCTGAGTCCAACTCATTATCGACCGTTGAAATCACATTGGCTAAACGAAGATTGATCGCGTTAGCACAAAAAACTTACTATCCGCAGGAATATGAGAGACTTCATATGAAAGTACCCCTAAGCAAGAAAAGTTCGATCCTTACATTGGCACCATTCCTCGACAAAAACGATTTAATTCGGGTAGGAGGTCGCTTGGATAACGCAGGCTTAAGTTACGAAGAAAGGCATCCAGTTGTGATTCCCGAAAAATCCCATTTCGCTCATCTCTTCGTAAAATACACACACGAAATCATGCTCCATGCTGAACACCATATAATGCTCCGAGCCATTAGACAAGGGTTTTACATTCCACGACTTCGAAACGCTATAAGGAAATGTATCAGAGGATGTCGGACTTGTGCAATCTACAAGAAGAAAGTCCACAACCAGATTATGGCTGCGCTTCCCCCTGAACGCGTCAACTTCTCACTGCCTTTTACTTACACAGGCGTAGACTTTGCTGGCCCCTTCAGCATTAAATCCTCAACACTTAAAAATGCCAAGTTGCTGAAAGGCTATGCAGCGGTGTTCGTGTGCTTTTCTACTCGCGCGGTCCATCTGGAAACTTGCTCCGACCTTTCGGCAGAAGCCTTCCTGGCCGCATTCGCACGGTTCATTGGACGACGAGGGCTCCCGCGAACCATGTTCTCCGATAATGGCCGCAACTTCGTCGGCGCCAATCGCAAACTATTGTTAGAACATGACCAGTTCCTCAAGTCCATAGGGGAAAGCCTCGCTGCAAGGTACAGCCCACAGGGGCTCAATTGGACTTTCATCCCTCCTTATGCACCACACATGGGCGGCCTCTGGGAGGCGGCCGTAAAAAGAAGGCTCACTTGAAGAAGGTTACTTGCAAAATGAACTTCACCTTCGAAGAATTTACGAGCCTACTAGTTCGTATTGAAGCCGTCCTGAATTCGCGTCCGTTGTGTTCAACCGCCGAGGATCCTGACGAACTTCTCCCTTTGACACCTGGTCATTTCCTGCGCGGAGCTCCACTCACAGCTCCCCCTGAGTCACCGACAATACCTCCCATGAAATCTCTTTCATACATCAACCGCTGGCAGAGGCTGAAAATCTTGTTCCACATCTTTAGCCAGCGTTGGAAGGCAGAGTACGTTACTGAGTTGCAGCGGCGTTACAAATGGAAGACTTGCCGAATCAACCTGAAAGTCGGCGACTTTGTTGTTGTTAAGGAGGACACACTACCTCCAACCGAGTGGTGTCTTGGGCGAATCACCAAAGTCTTTCACGGAAAAGACAATCATGTAAGAGTTGCGGAAATCAAGACAACGAATGGATTGATTGTACGATCCATCGCAAAACTCTGCATTCTCCCAAACACGAAAACCCCTTCTCTTCCTAATGCCACAACAAAACCAACTACAGAACCCCCTTCTCTCCCTAATACCACATCAGAATGTAAAATGCCAAAGAACTAACGATTCCAATGATCAGTTACCTAATGCTCGTTTCTCATTGTCCATATGTGTTCCTTTCTTTTTTCTTTCATTCATAGATACGACACATACCATAACATGATTCACCGCCCGAGAGATGAGTGGAATTCGAGCTATGAAAACGTTTACGACAGCGAACCAGCTGTTCCCCTGGCAGCACAAACACCTGTTCCCCCTGATCGCAGCAGCTGTTGTCCACCCAAAAATTTGTACCCAAGAAACCATATTCGGTGTCATCTTTAACGGAGCATGGGTCAGAAGCAACTTGCCATTTTTTACACTCTGGTTGGACTCGAACGTCGCCAAGATGGCCCTTTCGGCACTTCATCGGGATCCCCATTTTAAAGTCGGGAGTATGTTGGAACCACGTCCAACAGGATCAGATAAGTCCCCCTGACTTATCTGCAGGTTAACGTTTTTTTTACTCATCCCTTTTGTTACTCTAGTTTTAGTACACATACTTTTAGTTTTCTTTTCTTTCAATATATTTACATACATACATATACCATACATTTACCATATATGTACATAACGCTAGGAGCGTCATTTTTGTCACCGCCATATTTTTTTAAGTTAGTCTAAGAAAACCCTTCAATAAAGCAAGAAGCTTTAATTTTGAATTGTACCTCTAAACCGGACTTGTTTCATTTCTTGGAGAAACTATAAGGGTTTGAGGATCCTGTCTCCCTGTCAGGATAACAAAAGACGAATTCCTGTTTCCCTAGCAGGATTCTTCACTAAGTGTTGCCTAGACCAGAAATGTATATAGCAAACCTCGTTCGTGCTACGTGTGCCAAAAAGTGATATATTCAAGTTGAATAGATATAGGCGAAAGAGTTTTGTATACCAAGCTGTACCATAAACCATACTCCCAGTTCCGCATTCTGATGAACTCCCAGTACCTGTGCTACAACTTCGAAGTCCTAGTCATTATGTTGATGGAACATTCACTGAAACCTATACTTTTGATTGCGAATGTAGTGATTACAGGAATTGAAGTTATCCCAAGACCAATATTAATGTCGCAAAGCATTTAAATACATTGGCTCGGAGACTGAATCTGTCTAAAAACAATTCAGAAATTTTAGCTGCAGACTTAAAAAGTCTTCATCTACTTGAAACTGGTGTCAATATTATTAGCTTTCTTAATCGTCAAGTCAGCTTTCTGCGGTTCTTTTCAGTAAACGATGATAACACGTTTGCATATTGCAACGATATTGAATAATGAATGCAATGAATTTTGAGTATAACAATGAGGACTAACGTATAGTTATTGATTCATCTAAGAAAAGTCTAAGAGCTGTACTTTTGTATTACGATAATACCATAAAACCTATTCCATTTGCCCATGGACCATAAGTGACCTTTCAGGTATGCAGGTCAGATACGTTAAGTACGGATGCTTTTTATGCACTTGAGATAGCAGATGGAAGGGCGACCAATATTAAAAAAATGGAAATTGAGAGCTGAGGGAACATTAGGAGAGCACAATATCGTTCATCAAGCATGTGTACCAACTGAACAAATTATCTTACCCCCATTGCCTATCAAACTTGGTGTGGTAAAAAA
Source organism: Hydrotaea diabolus (assembly GCA_963513945.1). NCBI lineage: Eukaryota > Metazoa > Arthropoda > Insecta > Diptera > Muscidae > Hydrotaea > Hydrotaea diabolus. Next base: position 94,353,699 of record OY740717.1, on the reverse strand, counting down.
CTTTGTAAAATGTCTGGATATAGCATTTCAATTGAAATTTTCTGATAATAATGTTTCCAAAATTAAGCGAAGCTAAAATTAAAGAAAGTATGTATATGTTCTTTTAGTCGTGGTTATTGTGAAAAGCCTTTTTTGTTTTTTTTTAGACGAACGTTCCTTCGCCATAAAATAAATAAATTAAAATAAAATTCTTAATAAATGCCAAATTAACCCTAAGCTCTCTTTTGTTACGTCTATTATCTGACTTTGTGCTTGCATTTTCTGTTTTGGTGTACTCAGGGACTTATAGTAAAATTACACGGCGAATATTTTTGCGGTACGTTTTACCCCCTTAAATCATTGTTTTTGCTCTTTTTAAAAGAAGAACAAAAATTGTTTTTACAGTCAGAGGGTTAACATATTCCACAAAAATGTTCTCCGTAACAGTTTACATAAATTTGCTGAACATACCATATACCTAAAACGTAAGCTTAACTCTATTTTCTAGAGATGGTTTATTCTTAAAGTACCAATCACCGATTTTTTCTTTTAATGTTTTTTTTGTTGCACATTGTTCTTCGAAAGTATTACTAATACTAATATTTTCAATATCACTTTCATCTGAAAACTGCACATCAGCGGAGGAGCAGGTGGCTTCTGATTCAACTAAATTATGAGTAACAAGTCTATTTGAATACACTTCTTTTTCCTTTTTAAAAAGCCTTCTTAAATGTCTCTTGCTTACACTTCTCATTGTGATGTATTTGGATCAAATAATTTCAATTTAAATGCAGTCACAATATATAAGGGTAGCTTTTTTAATATTTATGTTTTTATTTTTATTATTTTAATTAAATTGCACACTTTAAACACAATTAACTGCACGCACGAGACTAAGCACAACTTTTCACTTTTAATCCACACAAAAATGACAAATATGTAAAACAAAATTGCGAATAGAAAACAAAAGAAACAATTAATAACTGTTAACAGTTAAATTCCCTTCAAAACAGCAAAAAAAAAATTCAAAAAAAAATCATTGCACAATTTGTTTTTGGGCATTTCTGCATTACATTGTAGTTAGCTTATAGTTAGGTAATAAAAGTTAACTTGAAGTGCGTTATTTTCGTAGTCGACTACTGAATTGCTATGGAAAAGCGGCGACACTCACACACACATATATTGTTAGATACTTTAATGTTTAAATGTATAAGTGAAGATTTCGTTACAATTAGCTCAGTAAGAAATACTTAGTAGGGACATAAATACTGTTACAACATTGAACACACCCATTTCAATAGTAGAACTGAACATACCCCGTTAATGTCATATGGGTTTTGAAAGCTAACGTCAATAGCGTTAGTATGTGACGGGATTTTAAACTTGTTTCAACTTTCATCATGGAGTGAACAGATAACGAGAACCGTATCGCTGTAAAGAGCTTTTCAAGTGTGAAGTAAAAAAAGCTATATTTTCAAAACGCTCCGGCCACTAGGGATTAGCCGCATTTTCGCCTACCGATGCATAAAACTGTTTGAGGAGACTGGGGATGTAAAAGACCGCCACCGGTCGTGCCGCCCACGCTCTGTTCGAACAGCGCATGTCATCAAAGCCCTTAAATCAAGAATTCACAGAAATCCGCTTTGAAAACAGAAAATCATGGCCCGTGAGATGAATATCACGCAAAAGTCCATGAGTCGAATCATTAAAAAAGACTTGGGACTTTCAAACGACGTACCGGACATTTATGCAGCTTTAAAAAAAATAGAATTGAAAAATGCAAACGACTTTTGGTGAAGCACGCTGATAACTTGCACAGAAAAATTTTGTTCACCGATGAAAAATTTTTTACCGTTCAGGAAAAATTTAACAAGCAAAATTATAGATTGTATGCGCGATCATCTAAGGTTGGAAAAGGGCCATCACCCAGCTTCAGTCATGGTTTGGAGGGGTGTCTCTTACGATGGGGTTACTGACCTGCATTTCTGCGAACAAGGAGTCAAAACATTGGCCAAAGTTTATCAAGAAACCATTTTGGAAGCTGTTGGGAAGCCTCTTAACAATTCCCTGTTCCAAAACCAGTTATGGACTTTCCAGCAGGATTCTGCGCCGGACCATAAGGCTAGAACGTCCCAGGCATGGCTTTGAAACAATTTGCCAGCGTTCATTTCCTCTAAAAAATGGCCCTCAGGCAGTCCAGATTTGAACCCATTGGATTACAAATTGTGGACGGTTTTAGAGGACAAGGTTTGTCACAAAAGATACCCCAACATTGAATCTCTTAAGACTGCTTTGGTCCGAGCTGTGGCCAATTTTCCAATGGACGGGGTTCGTGCAGCTATTGACGATTACCCAGTGCGACTTAAGGCAATAGGCGGACATTTTGAACAAGTATATTCTTTTTGGATACAATATACATCAATAAATATATAAAAAAATATTTGGTCGAAAAACATTCAGTACTTTTTATTTTACAGCATAAAACGTATGTAACAGTATTTATATCCCTACTAAGTAATTCTAGATTTTAGAAACTGGTATGGTAAGTAATAAATACTCACCAGAAGAAGACCTACTAACTCTTTTCTACACTCGAGTCAACCAAAATGAAAAAACTGCGTTTCTTTTTACATAGAGTTGGTCCATTCGAACCGACAAAAAAATAAAACATGAGTTTTCCCCCACCAGTGCACATTGGTCCAGCGAGCCACTTTTCTTGGCCAAAAGTATTTGAATACAAAAAACACATTTATTGCCCAAACGGATAAAGCTAGAACCTTGAAATTTGGCATGTAGGTTCCTTTTATGACGTAGACGGGCGATCAGATGGGATTTTGGGAAATTCGGACTGTAAGGGTGTAAAAAGGGCGTGGCACTTCTTGAAATTTGAAATGGTCATATCTCATGAACCATTAGAGGTACAAAGATGAGATTTGGTACATATGTTGGTCGCACAAGCAAAATAAATTTTTTGTGGAAAGTGGGCGCTGCCACGCCCCTTTTTTAAAAAAAATCGTTATTTGCGGTAACTTTTTGGATATATTATAACAAATTGCAAAAAACACCCCTAAAAAGGGGAGGGGCGGGGATGAAATGTTCTACAATGTTGGCCATAAAATTTTACTATATGTGTCAGAGCACACCAAAGACCAAAAATTAACACAAACACCAAAAAACAATCAAATTCATGAGCCCCCATTAGGGGTTAATTTTATAATATAATTTATAGCAGAGCTTTAAAGTACTGAGTACAATTTGTACTCAGTAAAGGCAGAGCTGTAAACTCAAGCTAGTGGGAAATAAAATACTTAGTGAAATTCTTTGTTTAAATTTCAAGCGAAAAAATTATAATTTTATTGTTTTTTAAACTCCATATTCTATTTTGTTTACATAGGTTTTCAATATTTTTGTTTTAATTCAATGTGTAACACACATGCTCCATTTTTATTTATATTTAAATTTCACTGCCGGTTATATTCAATTCGTTTTCTAAAACTACATTTTCAGCTTCATATCCTGTTTCTTGATTTTCGTCATAATCATCATCCGAACTTTCACTATTTTCTACAGTTTCTTCATCCTCCAAAGTTTCGGCAATGTCTTCACAGCATAATAATTGTGTAACTTCTGGTGGAAGAACTAAACGTTTTAGTTGGTGTGCACGGGTACTTAAACGTAATGATGAAACTAGTGGGTCAGAAGTATCAAGGGCTCTACTAAATACATCGCAAATATTATCAATGCGACTAGTTCGGCGTGCATGATGTAATCTGTCACTTTTATATATTTTGTTCCGCGCCTCAGCCGCATCTTCTCCAAAATAACCAACAGGAAGTGCCGTATTCTCCATTATTTGTTTGGAGTGGATAAGGACCTTATGTAATGTGGGTGTCATGCTGCTGCCGTTTAGAAAAATTGTTTTCAAGTAAAAATGCTAACGCTTCCTCTGCTGTCATGGCCGTGGGTGTTTTTACCTCTTGTAAAACGACAGCTAAATCCACCTGACCTTGTTTTCGAGCCGAAATTGCTGCTGCCCGAACTAGCAGATCTGTTTCGTTGTCCTGAGATGTTGACAAGCCTGCTGCGTGCCTTCTTTTGCTACGTTCAGATTTCTCACAATACGGCAGTTCTGGACGCCCAGTTCCATGTAAATTAGAGTCAATTGAACACTCTACTTCTGAAGTAGGCATTGTCGTATTAATGTTTTTTTGAAAAATTGTTTTTGAATTTAGCCAATCCGAAAATTTCCCTTGAAACAATTTCAAATTTCTATGACATTTTGTCCACTTTGCTGCTAAATGAATGCGATAAACCCGACATTTTTCTGAAAAGTGATGTTATACGTCTGCTTGGATGTCCTCATCTCCACTTTTTTCTATGACATATTTTAGCAGAGCGTCCTCTTCACCTCCTCTATTCTCCTTTGCCAGCCAAATATTAAAAAGTTCAGAATTTTCCAAACAGAAGTAGTCTGAAAGAAAATATTTTTTCTTAAAAAGTGCAAAAAAGTGCACGTCCATACTTGTGCAAAATGAACATTACTATATTCTCTAATTTTGGTTTTTATTTTTATGCTTGACAAATGTAGACAATTTTTTAAAAGGTTTCATGAATTTCGAAAAGCCCCAAAAAAATATTTAACATTTATACCAAAAAAAACCAGTAAAATTTTTTTCACCAACACGTTTTTCTTTTATTATTTTTTATTATAATTAAAATACTCACTGTCACCTTCGTTATCTAAATTTTTTTTTTTTAATCGACACGTGCTTTTCGTTCGTAGACGCAACTTGAACTAAACACTAAAAAAGAGCCCACTCAATTCTATTCACAAACACACTAAGAGAATCAACTTCGATGGTTTGCTACATAACGGTAAACTGCCGCTCACTAAAACAAAATATGTTTTTTGTTGTCTTTGAGTGTTTGCTATAGGATTCTAGTAAAGAGAATTCATTTAAAGATCGTAAAAAAATTGAGTTTTGGCCAAGAAAAGTGTCCCGCTGGACCATTGTGCAGTGGTAAGAGGCTCGGAGGACTAAATACTCAACACCTTAGGAATAATAAATATTCGGAGCAGAAGCAAAAAGATCTTTCCGCAATAATGCGATCTCCACGAATAAGATGGAAAAGATAAAACAAGGTAATGCGATGCAGCAGCAAGAACTTAAATTACAACCCGTGATGATGTTTGAATTGGACAAGGCTACTATTGACTGTCAGTTCAAGCGTTCTCAATGCTGAAGCAAAAGTGTTTTAAAAGTGGATGGATCGCACATGGAAGTCATTTGGAGAATGTAAGTCAATGGGCGACATAGAATCAAAGATGAATCGCCGGAATAGATTTTGGGCTATCGCTGAGGGTAAAACGATACCCAACAAAACATCATGTAGATAAAAGTTTTTGGACCTGGATTTTGCAGTAAATGTGATGTTAGTCGATATGGCATAATAAATCGAAGATAAAGTGAAAATAAGCAGCATTTTGTTTCAATTTTTTAAGGCATGGCCCATAACTGGGATGAACACTCAGGTACAATGAAGTTGTATTATTTAAAAATTTTTTTATTTGCTTAGAAGGCGATGCCAGAGCTATGATTTCACATTGATTGCACGCTGGGCCGGTCTGGCACTGATCGTGATACTGTTAAGACGTATTGTAAGTTCCTCGCAAGTTTAAATCTCGTGTAATAAAACAACAAATTCTTTTCCGTTTGCTTTAAACAAAAACTTTTAAATATTGCGTAGCAATAGAAACAACAAAACTAATCCCTTTTTTCAACAAACATTATTACAACAATAATCATTAAACATCCACTGCTGTATCAGCATGAATGTAGAAAGTGAACCCAGCAGTGCTGATAATGAAGATGCCGACAGTGCAGTATGCATGACAGTTAGGAAGACCGACAACAAAGGAAAACAAGTCAGACCACCAAGAAAACCAGCGCCCAAACGTTCAGCACAATGTTAATTCAAGTACTTCAATCAACAACTACAACAATGCAAGTACCAGCAGCAATGCATTAGCGCTATTAGAAGACGAAAATGAAGCTAATAATCATGAAGTAGATGAAGATGAAGAGAATGAAACTGTTGAATTTAAACCGCCTATAATAATTCCGAATGTGACTAATACTCGAATTATGGATTTTCATATAAAAATGTGAGAGATGGCAGTATTCGGGCTATTGTAAAATCAACTGATTCGTACAGAACTTAAGTAAAACACCTTGATACACATACACATATCACTTAACATATCACTTAAACCAGGACAATCCATATCGTGTAGTAATTCAAAAATTACACTATTCCATACCTACAATATTGATAAAGGAGGAAATTGAAAAATTGGACATGAAGTCAGAGACATTTTGAATGTTACAAATAGGAGCCATTGCCCATGTTCTTTCTCAATTTAGAGCCACAGCCTAATAATAAGGATTTTTATAAAATGAACTACATATACAATTGTGTAATCAAGATAGAACCAGCACTAAAGGCGATATTGTGCATTGTCATAAGTGTCAGCAGTTTGGTCATACAAAAACGTACTGCCGCAATTACATGTGTGTTAAATGTGAATTGGACCACTCCAGTGCCATATGTACTAAAGCAGTAAATACACCACCTCAGTGTACAAATTCCCTGCAAAATTATACGGCAAATTATAAGGGATGCAGGGTATACAAAGAGTTACTACATCGCAAACAGCTCATTAGAAAACCACATGTGATAAATAATCCACAGCCTGACTTCAATTTCAATGCTTCGAATTTTTCCCATATTAACAATCATCCTAACAATTTTAGTAGAAAAATCAAAAAAATCAATCAAAAAAACTTTTAACAAATTAATCAAACCAATAATCTGCTCAATTACTTTTTGCAAAACTATGTAAGTAGATTTGAGAATTGGTATATGGAATGCAAATGGGCTCCAGAGAAATTGAAGTTTTCCTAAATATCAAACATATTGATATACTAGTATCAGAAACTCATTTCACCAGTAGGTCACATTTCAACGTCAATGGTTACGACGTTATCTGCGCAAATCATCCTAGTAATCGAGCTCATGCTGGTTCATGCCTACTAGTAAAAAGCAACATTAAATACGAATTATAACCTGCAGGTAAAAAAGCGTATCTTAAAGCGGCAAACATATAAATTAAAAGCAATTTTGGTGATTTTGTAATTTCATCAATTTATTTTCCACCTCGACATTCAGTAAAATCCGATGGTTATAAACGTTTCTTCATTTCCTTGGGTCATACATTTTTTGTTGTTGGAGATTTCAAAGCTAAGAATCCGTGGTGGGGTTCCCGACTTCCGAATCTCAAAGGAAAAGAGTTGTACAAATGTATATCGAATAAAAACTACTCTACTTTATCTACTGGCTCGCCTACGTACTGGCCATCAGACCCAAACAAGATTCCTGATGTTTTAGACTTTGCTGTGTATTTCGGAATTCCATCCCAATTCTTAGAAATGTACGAAAGCCATGAGTTTAGTTCGGATCATAAAGTACTTCTTGTGAACTACAATATATCTGCAACTACAAAACAACCAACTTTTCATATTTTAAACCAGCACTCTAATATACCTTTTTCCTAATCTTTGCTTGACCAACATTTAAATCTAAGTATTCCCTTGAAAACCGATAACGAGTTAGATGATGTCGAGAGCATATTTCACAAATCTTATTCACGAAGCTGCAGCACCTACAAATCCACATAATCAATTTAAAATATCATCTGGAATAAGATCATTGATCTGTGAAAAAAGAAGATTGAAAAGAATATACATATAACCTGTTGACAAAAGCATTTTTAACAGAGCTTGTAAAACTCTTAAAAATTATTGAACGAATACAAAGGACAACAAAGGTCGAATTTAATGAACAAATAAACAACGCGACCATTTAATATGGAAAGCAACAAAACATTTAAAAAGGCGAACATAACGCAACTCGCCAATTAAAAATGTCGATGGCTCCTGGTGTCGATTCGATAAATGTTCATCCGATGCTTTTGCCAACTATCTAGCAAGTATATTCCAACCGCATAATTTCAATAGCGACGCCGAACACAAAAAACAGTTCGCTTCCTGGATGTTACAGGTCAAATGGACATTCCAACTGAACCCATTTCTCCGACTGAAGTAAGACGCGAAATCAAAAACCTAAACCTAATAAATGCACAATTGCACATTGCGAATAAATTTACCAAAAATTCGATCCTGTTTCTAACATTACTGTTCAATACTATACTAAGGCTTCAGCACTTTCCTTCACAATGGAAATATGCGGAAATAATAATGGTACCTAAACCTAGAAAGCCCGAAACAGAAAAAACTTCATATAGGCCGATCAGTCTTCTGGCAACATTTTCGAAAATATTTGAAAAGTTATTTCTATATAGGTTATTGCCTATTTTAGAACAGAAAATTTTCAGAAAAACTTCATTCCAGGGCACCAAATCAAAACTGAACTTAAACCACAAAGTTCGAATATACAAAGTCATCATTAAACCCGTTTAGACGTATGGTGTCCCACTTTGGGGAACAGCAAGCAGGTAAAACATAGATATCGTCGAAAGGTTTCAATCAAAAACCCTAAATATTATTGCAAATGCTCCTTGGTTTGTAGGAAACCTAACGTTTAGAAATTAGTCTTGTAATACTTTATTTTTTTTTTAAATTCAAAAAGGTATTATTAATAGTATTAAAAAATGTGTATGCTGTGAAAATTATAACTATGGCATGATAAAAATGTTAAAATTTAAGAAAATGGATGTTTCATTACGATGGAGTTTGGTTAAACAGAAGCATCTATGACTAAATGTTCGAGCGATATAGGTATAAAATGCTACAATGAATGTTCAGTCTGTCGTCCAGTCCGCACGCGTTTTCTATGTTTTCCGCGTTAAATGTTGTCCGTGTTACAGTACTCTCGTCCGTCTCTAAAACAAAAAAAATAGACAAACAGAAAAAACACAAACCCGCGAAAGAAACAACTAAACCACAGCGCGCAAACCAACAAATACAATATCACACCATAAGCCAAAAACAACAACAATAATTATAAATAATAGAAAACATAACGAAAACACATAAAATTAACAACAATAGAGACAGACAATTCCTCAATAAACATACAACAAATACTACATATATTAATGTTCATTAATCGTCGTGCATTCATTTTCCTTCTCCCCTCCCTTTTCCCTTCCATTTCCTGTAGTGCAGTTGCAGTTAAATTAGTCTTGACGATTGACGGTTGATTCTGCAACCTGCAGATGTCTACCATCGTCAACCGTCAAACTGTAGTTATCTCTGTAACCCATGCAAAATGCAACCCCTAACTGAAACAGCTGATTGTCAACCGTCAAGACTAATTGGACCTTAAGGCATAAACAAACTAAGCAACCTGAAGAAGTCTATATTCTGCAACCTGCAGAAGTCTACCATCGTCAACCGTCAAACTGTAGTTATCTCTCTAACCCATGCAAAATGCAACCCCAATTGAAACAGCTGATTGTCAACCGTCAAGACTAATTGGACCTTAAGGTATAAACAAACTAAGCATTAAGCAACAGTGGCAAAGGGGGTAAGATCGACAACTGCATTTGCACACAGACAATTGTTTTTGTTCTCTGGTTGGCGTATTGGTGAAAAAATTTAAAATCCATTTTGCCAACATACGAGGGTTGCGTGCGAATTTTTTCGCTGTGTTTTCTCATATTCATTTTCATAGGCCTGGTGTTCTAGCTCTAAGAGACACACGTATGACATAGCCAGCAACACTTCAACTCACAAGATCCAGAATTTAACTCCCTTTGGGCTAAGTTCAGAATTGGTCCAAACTCAAAAAGGGAGGCTTCCCTTAATGGCTTTGACGCCCTTTCCGATTCAATATCGGAAGTTTAGGAGATTTATCCAGACAGTGAAATTGTCGTTGCTGGAGATTGTAATGTTCATATTCCGTGTGTAGAAGGGCACTAACATAACATTCTTGGCCTTTACTTAACTTCGCATCCTGAAAAGTACGAAGTTAATGTACATGCACCTCTTGGTAACTCCAATCACTGCATTGTTTCAGCATCCTTTCGATACCAGACCCAAAGCGGAAGTTTATTTTTTCTACGAAAAGGCACGTTGGCAGGAAAAATTTCTGCACAAACAACTTCTACGTACAAAGGTTGATAACCTTTTGGCTGAAATATTTGCAGGAAATTCTTCCTTGCCGGAAAGCAATCAACCACTCCCCACGATCAAAAAGGTATCAAGTTCCATGCCTCAGATATTTTTTCACACGCGTTTAATTAAAAGGGTTCTTGCGAACCTCGATGTAAATAAATCCCATTAATGTGAGGTTTTTCCGCATAAGCGTCCTACTTCAGGCCATTATCATATTTTGTTTATATCTATGATGCATATGATAATTACTTTATTTATATTGGTTTATCGCTCATTTCCACGGCATTTCTAAACGAATAGTCCTTATCTCTAATACACATGCTATTTGTCAGGTAGACCGCCAACGATGTTGGTAATCATCCATTCTTCTCGTTCTTTCTTGTCTTAAGATATTGATCCCTTTTAGTAAAGGGTGGATATTTAGAATTGTAAGAATTGTAAATTGAGTATCAAAACTGATCTTCTTCTGCAACACTTCCTAACATTTTGGTCCTTCGAAAGTAGAAGAAACTAGCTACGAAACAGTCTTTCTGAGAAAAAAAAATAATAAAAAAAATCATAATGGATCGTGTAACATTGTACAAACAGCAAAAACAATACAAAGCTGAGATTCACAATATATACGCCAAGTTCTAGTGCTTCCGATCGATACAATTGAAACCAACGCTAGATAGTATAAATAAATTGTGGGAATAATTCAATTTAAACCATCAGAAGCTTGAATTCATGGGAGTAAAAGATGACCCCTATTTCATTGAGAACATCGGACTAGCTACGAAAAATTTATTGGCAGAGGCAAGGAAATTCATAGAAGAGTCAATAAACAACACTGAATATCCAGATGCTCAAAAATCCACAGTAGATCTGTCTGCAAAAATCAATCCGGGTGAATCGCTTTCTGTACTAGAAATTGCAGCAAGTCAAAAACATACACATGCTTTAAAAACCAATGAAGAAAATGCAAGAACAACAAAAGCAAAACGAACTATTCCAGCAATTTATGGAGTTCGATGAATGAAAAAAAGGCTGAAAAAAAATTCACAATCCCGGATCCTGCAGTGAACCAATCGCAAAATATTGACGAGAAAACAAGTGCTTGGCGTTGTCAATACAGAAGGGAAATCACAAAACTCAGGGACAACTTAGTAGAGACAAAAACTACTAACAGCATATACCTTTTAGAAACTCAAAAAACATCATGGCAAGGTCAGATGGAGTCAATAAAGCAGCTATACATCAAGCTCAGCACATAATTACTTATAAAGGAAGATATTCTTGAAGAATTAGAAGAAATCGAATTAGAATACGAGTCGGCATATTCTATCTTGACAAACAAAATAAGTAATCTCACGGAAACTAAAGAGTGGAGAGTGGAAAAAATAAAAATTCCAGTCTTCGATGGAAATGTACAGGAATGGTCTTCTTTTCACGACCTTTTCAAAACATGACAATATCAAAAAACCGGGCGTTGAGAAGCTTCTACGTCTAACACCATTGTTAAAAGGAGAAGCAATTAAACTAGTTCAACATCTACCTACAAAAAAAAGCAACTACCAAAGAGCGTGAAATATTATCAATCAAAGGTACAACAACAAACGAATTTTATTTACGACTCTTATGGATAAAATTCTAGACCAGCCGCACATATGAAGCTCCTCAATCACAAACATAAAAACTCTACTTGACACCTCAAAAGAATGTGTTCAAGCTTCGAATGCAATGGGTCTAAAGACAGAAGCGGCAGATCCAATAATAGCTCGAGTAATCATCTGGAAACACGACAAAGACGGTATACTCCTCTACGACAAAATGCGAAAAAACAACGGAAATTCATTTACTAGAAGATGTGTTTCTATTCCTCGAACAACAAAACAGGGCACTTGAATCAGCCCAGATGAAAAGAACGGTCGTGTTTCCAAAACATCAAAAAAAACATCATACTTGCCAAATCAACCACATTGCTTCTATTGCCAAGGAAATGACCATAAAACATATGCCTGTGCAAAATTATTAATGATATAAACAAAAGAACGAGGCGCGTGGGCAAGAACAAAAATCTGTAAAAACTGCCTGGGACACAAGATGGATAAGAGATGTTTATCGAAGAGTAGATGCCAGAAATGCGGAAAAACACATCACACAATTCTTCATCAAAACCTAAACACAGAAAAATCGACATCTATGACAACAAACTCAACACCACTTGTTTTACTGGCCACAGCTCAAGTATAGTTTAAATCATTGCAAGGAAGCCGCCCAAATATTACATCTGCCAAGAACCAAAGCAAACACTAGGCTTCATGGGCTAGGAGACACAGTAGTAGGTGTTGCCAAATCTAAATCGCCCACGATTTCAAAGTAAGCACATCTTAGAAACAGAAGCACTAATTTTACCATCACTAGTAGCAGCTCATCCAGATGCCTCATTTAAATATGACATTCAAAGGTGGCATAACTTCAACTTAGCAGATCCAAGTTTCAATAAATCTGATAGGATTTATCTAGTTATCGGGGCCGACCTATTTGGGAATATACTCGATGACGGTATTCACCGCGATGAAGATATAATCGGTCAAAATACCAAGCTGGGGTAGATACTATCTGGAGTATTGACCGTTCGCAAACCTAACAACAGGCGTCTGGCAGCCGTAACCATGAATATCGAACAGCTCTGGGAAATTGAATCAAATTCTAGTTCAACAGCCCAGAGAGGAGAAGAGGAGGTCGAAGTGTCGACAAAACCACAACCACCCAAAAATGTAAAACCGAAACCTGCATTTATTCCTGACATTTCCTTAATAGAAGACAGTCAACCTTCGAAACCTGTTCAAAAACAACATCCGCAAACTACAAACGAATCATTTTTAACTGATTTGTCACATAATCTTGAAATCCAGTCAATTTGTAATGTGTATGCAATGCCGGATTCACCACCGTCATATTGCGTCTCCGAAGCCCAGCTCATTCCAAATAAGTCGGTAGATGCAGATTCACAACCCACACATGGAAGCTCATTGAGTCGTATGAAACAGAATTTCATACAAAACACATTGCAATCGTCCAATTTACCAGTTTTTTTCCATGGTCACCAAAACAAAAACAATAACAAACAAACAGAGACATTCAGCTACAATTGAAAACAGTTTAACAGAATCGTGTATGGAAGATTTTCTGGAAATCAAAGAACCACCTCCCATATTCATAGATGAAAGAGAGATAAAAATGATACAGCCGAATAAAACCTGTTTGAGGCTTAAATTTCACGAAGAATCCATTATTCAGAAGTCAAACGAAGCAACATCCAAATCATCGAATAATAGCAGCACAAAAGTAATATCTTCAAGTAGCAAAGAAGACGGTAAGCTTGGTTTCTTGCCACCAAATCCATCAGTTAAAACTTCTGTGGGAAAGAAACATTCTGCAGACGAGAAGTTCTTTAAACTGAATGCTAAAACTGAAATGTTTGGTACGAATATAAGTTTGATTAAAAGCTCAACCTGGCTACCAAATCGTATGCCAATAACAATGACCAACAATTTGTCACAAATACAAGTAAATTTCCTGCACATAAAAGCTGAAGAACTGTCTTTAGCATCAACGTCTTCGTCGTCATCTAGGGGAGTACAAGGAAGTTATGAGCAGTCTACCTCAAAGCCAGTCGCAGGGTCAAATTTATCGTAAATTAAACTTGGTCTTCCGTTGCCGTTAACAGTGGCGTCTAACCAAATCCAGGATAATGATAAATCTACAACATCAGAAGCGGTCTTTTTGCCCAAACCAAAATTATATTTTCTGGGCAAATCCCATAATGTTTCATCTCGCTTCAGTATTGACATCAGCCGATCGGAATGGGACATTATAAGTGTCACGGAAAACCAACATCAGCAGCAGCGACAACAGCAATCAAATCAATTTCGACAGGCATCTGTACATTATCACATTAAGAAAGAATCTGATGATGATCGCGATTTTAGCGAAAAATGGATCTATTATCAATATATGTACTCCGAAAGCAGAAGTACGAGGGCGGTTCGAAAAGTTCTTAGCCCATCAATGAAAGAGAATAGTTAGTTTTTCAAAAATATTTTTATTTTTCAATATAATCTCCTGAACTTCAATACACTTAGTCCAACGCTTATCTAGCAATTCTATCCCTTGATTAAAATAGTTTTCCTCAAGGTCTTCAAAATAGTGGTTTACAACTGTAATTGCATCTTCATTTGAGGTAAAGCGCTTGCCAGCAAGGAATTTTTTTGGATTGGGAGCTAAATCAGGAGAATAAGGTGGGTGGTCAAGCAACTCGTACTTTAATTCGTTGATGTTAGCCATTGTTAAAACACTCTTGTGCGCTGGTGCGTTGTCTTGATGAAAAATTATTTTTTTGTGTTGTAGCCAGGGCGTTTTTTCTCGAATTTGTACATTTAATTGATCTAAAAGGTTGCAATAGTACTCTGAATTTATTGTTTTACCCTTTTGCAGATAGTCAATCAATAAAATACCTTTGAAGTCCCAAAAAACCGTTGCCATAACCTTACCAGCCGATTGAATTGTTTTTGCCTTTTTTGGGCACTTCCTCCAGCTTCATTCCATTGTTTGGATTGTTCTTTTGTCTCTGGAGTATAGTGGTGGATCCATGTCTCATCAACAGTTATGAAACGACGCTTAAAATCCATTTTATTTCGCTGAAAACTATCCAAACAAGCTTGAGAAATGTTCATTCTTATGCGTTTTTGGTCGACTGTTAACAAGTCCGGCACTCATCTTGCTGAAAGCTTTTTCATCTGTAGTTCTTCATGCAAAATTAAATGGACTCGATCATTTGAGATGCCCATGATATTAGCTATTTCACGCACTTTTATTCGTCGATCATTTAATACCATATCATGCACTTTGGCTACAATTTATGTTGTTGTTGCTGTTTTTTGAAGTCCACTACGTGGTTCATCTTCAATGCTTGTACGACCACGTTTAAATTCAGCAACCCAATTTTTTACTGTTGCATATGAAGGAGCACTTTCACCTAACACATTCACTATATCATTATGAATTTCTTGTCCCGATAAACCTTTTTTATGTAAATATTTAATGACACCACGCATTTCTAATTTTTCATTGTAAAAAAATCGCGGATGCGTCTTTTGTGTTCCAGAGGAAGATGATATTAGAACGCCGACCAACAATCGTTACATGCATGTGGACGTCGACTTGAATCAAACGCAAGAATTCGGAGAGCCGCCTGGAAATGTATTAGTCTCAACAACGAGAGAATCTCAACAGCCTAACTACCTGCATAGCATTACAAGCCGATTTTCATCTATCCGCAAAATGAAATGGGTATCGTCATACATTCTGCGACTTGTTATCAAACTCAAAGGCGAAAGGAATCTACCATATTATTTAACGACAGAAGTTCTTCGAATGGCGGTAATAGTGATACCTGAAATGATGAGTGAAAGTATTCAGTTAAGCAACAACCGCACGGTTCATCACTACAGCAAGATAGCATCTCTTCATCCGGACTAGACAGATCGCAGCAATCACTTTTGGCCCCGCCGAAAATGTTCAAGAATGAACATAGCATTTCTCTCTACCTACTTATACATACATAATTATTTCACATTAATGTGAGGTTTTTCCGCACAACCGTCCTACTTCAGGCCACTATCATATTTTGTTTATATCTATGATGCATATGATCATTACTTTATTTATATTGGTTTATCGCTCATGTCCACGGCATTCCTAAACTAATAGTCCTTTCCTCTAATACACATGCTGTTTGTCAGGTAGGCCGCAAACGATGTGGGTCCATTCTACTCGTTCTTTCTTGTCTTGAGATATTGATCCCTTTTAGTAAATGGTGGATATTTAGAATTGTAAGTAGTATATAAGTTAATTAAATTGTATGAATAAATTGAGTATCAAAACTGATCTTGAACGACTCAGTCATTTCCGCCTTCTGCAACAATTCCTAACACCGGGCCCGGATGGTATCTCGGCACTTGTCCTATGTAAGTGCTCGCCGACGATAGCCCGTCCATTACGTAACCTTTTCAACCTTGCTTACCGTGCGGGAGTTTTCCCAGCGTGTTGGAAGGTTGCGAACTTCCTGCCGATCCCTAAAAAGGGTGAAGCCAATAATCCTGCGAATTATCGGCCAATTGCGATTTGCTCTGCGCTCTCCAAGGTAATGGAGAGCATGGTAAACCACCATCTTGTGAAGTATTTAGAGACCAAAGACCTGCTAGGTGATCGACAGTATGGCTTCCGTAGAAATCGCTCTACCGGAGACCTGTTGGCGTTCTTGTCGGAGCGTTGGAGTCGGTCTATCCACCAGTTTGCTGAGAGTAAGGTCGTGGCTCTAGATATCTCCAAGGCCTTTGATAGAGTCTGGCACGGTGCACTCATATCAAAGCTGATCGCTTTTGGTGTCGGTAATAATTATGCTCGATTTATAACGAGCTTTCTTAGAGATGGCACTATTAGAGTTGTTGTAAATGGGTTCTCATGCAACACACATAGGCTGACCGCAGGTGTACCACAGGGCTCTGTCCTTTCTCCCTCTTTATTTCTTATTTTCATTGACGATCTATTGGGTCAGACCGTGAATCCAATCTACTCTTTCGCACTTGGCCCGGATCTACTAGCTATTTCCGACTGGGGTTGAGTGAATAGAGTAGATTTTAATGCACGCAAGACACAGTGCTGTTTGCGATTCGCTGACCCAACAATATCGTCACTTTCTCTCGATGGTACGGATATTGACCAATCAGAAGCTCTCGATGTTCTGGGCATGAAAATACAATGTGACGCTCGTTGGGTGAGACATGTATTCAAAGTGTCGAAAGAAGCACTCATGTGAATAGGCTATTTAAAGCGGTGCAAGAAATATTTCACCCCTTCTGATCTTTTCAATATCTATACAACTTACATCAGACCGAAGATGGAATACAACTCCCATATATGGGCAGGTGCTTCAAAATCAACCTTGGAGCTACTTGACCGTGTTCAAAGGAGAGCGATGGTGCTGATAGGTGACAGTAGGCTATCCAACTCTATTGTTTCCCTGGAGCATCGTCGGAATGTGGTTGCGTGACGCTGTTCTATCGTTACTTTTATGGTGTGTGTTCATCAGACATCCGTCGCCTTCTTCCTGACGTGAGGATGTTCGGTAGGGATATGCGACTTTCTAAGAATTCACACCCGTTTGTTATCGATTGCCCAGTTGATTGCACTATACACTACAGATCAAATTCGTTTACCGCTCGTACAGTCCGTATGTGGAATCGACTTCCGGCAAATGTATTTCTCACTAGTTGCGACATCCAGAAGGTCAAGGCAAGCGTCAATAATCATTACCCCCTCCTTGCTCCCTCCGATCCTTTACTTTCCACTCGCCAACGCAGTGCACCGCATGTATAGGGGGCATCGCCTGAGTGTTGGTTATTAAAAAAAACTTAAATCAAATCGCATTGAAATATGGGTAGTGGTGTTGTCAACTATGGAAATCCCTTGGAAAAATACGGCAATAGAGGCAGCAAGATGAGGTCGTCCTGAGGGAACCGAAATGTCGGTGGAAACTTTGGTGGCGTTAGTAACCGCCAATACGGTGTGCAGAGAAAGAATGCAATAGATCTTACAAAGAAACATATGACTAAAAATAATAACACTAAACAGAAGGATTCATCTTATGGCGGTAAAAAAAATATTGAGAGCAAAGACTCTCCCAATAAAAATGAAAGATTGAACACATTTAGAAATCAATCTATAGCCTGCGCCAAGCAGCCGTTTATTAACAACAATATTTTTAAAACAAACCATAATGATTTTAAATGTTGTCCAAAGGTCAGCATGACCCATCAGAAATCCAAAAATTTAGAACGATTGAAATCGATTGAATTGCAAATAATGAAATTGCATTTCGAGTATACCGAGTGTAGCAAGAAATTTGGAGCCCGAATATATTACGACACTCACTTCTTGGCCGCCTATCTATTGTTGGCATTTACAAACATTTGCCATGAAACTAACTTACAACACTCTGTTCCACAGAGTGTAGCAATTTTATGCCAACAGAACAAATCATTTTGTAAGAGTACGTGTGTCGGGGAAAACCCCTTCAAAACTTGTACCACAGAAATATATCAAGAAAGATGGAGCAAAATGCATTTCTGCCAGTCGAAACATTTTCCTAACAGATGGCATTGATGTCGATTGGAAAATATAAAGAGTGTTTTTTTAGCGTGTGGTTTTCAAAATGAAATAAAACGCATATAATTTAATGTAATGGCCAAGAACAATGATTAACAATGATTTCGGGCAACTGGCCGCCACGGCTGTCTTGAAAAAACTCCAGGTGAGGCCGAATTTTCGACCACCTTTTGCAGCATTTTACAGTACTACACATGATTTCGGGACTCAATTATGATAATTGTATGTGAAAGTAGCCTCAAAAAGAAAAACTTCTGCATCAATCGTTTGGTCAAGGTACATCAAATAATAATTTAATATGCATAAGTAATTAATTTGAAGTTAGTATGTATCGTATAGGGAAATTTGTCACGTTTTAGGCTCTTTTTTTTGCCATAACTCGAGAACCACTAGTCCGAATAAGCTGAAACAAATTTAAAAAAATTACAATTCCTTTTGCTTATGTTTCGCAACATAAGCAACAGTTTCGCAGTTATAAATAAATGCACGAAGAAAAAAAAATATTTTTTGCCTAAAAAATTAAAGTTTTTTTTAGTTTTAAAAAATACAAAACGGTAAAAAGTGTCAAGACCTATTACTTTCACGTAAAGTCATATAACCTATGAACAATATGAGACATGGATCATGAAAAGCGATTAAAGCGTTTCGCTTTTATGCATAATTAAGTGAAGGTATGAATTTCAAAAATTTGCTCGAATATGCACAAAATTCTTTGAAGAAAACATTGACGACTTTTTTATTGATTCTTTATTTTGCGTGAAAATAAACATTCCGATTCATATTATAGCTATTCTTACACAGAAAATATGAGATTTTATATGTTATCTGTGCAAGGAAACAAAATTTAGAACATTTTCAATTATTGTCACTACCTATCCTCGTTGAAGTTGACGCTTGTGGTTCTGATGACCACATTTTCTTCGAAGGTTGTTCATATTCATGTTTTGAGTCAGCGATTCAAAGACAAAAAATTGGATACATTGCTTGCGAAGGTTTGTTTGTAGAGTTCTAAAATTATGCAGTTTGAAGATGAAAGCACCGAAGATGAAGATGACACTAAAATTTGTGGACACACTAAACAAAACATGCCTTTGAATATTATGTCTAGCTTGGATGATGATGCAGACTCAGAACATGAATACGAACAACCTACGAAGAAAATAAGGTCATCAGAACCACAAGCGTCAACTTCAACGAAGATGGATAGTGCCAATAGTTGAAAATGTTCTAAATTTTGTTTCCATGCATAAATATCATATAAAAATCTCATATTTTCTGTGTGAGAATAGCTGTAATATGAATCGGAATGTTTATTTTAATGCAAAATAAAGAATCAATAAAAAAGTCATCAAAGTTTTTTCCAAAGAATTTTGAGCATATCTTTGAAATTCATACCTTTACTTAATTGTGCATAAAAGCGAAAAGCGTAAATCGATTTTCATGATCTATATCTCATTTTGTTCATAGGTTATGTGACTTTACGTGAAAATAATAGGACTTGACACTATTTACCGTTTTTTTTTTATTTTTTATGAATTAAAAAATAATCTTTAATTTTTTAGGCAAAAAATATTTTTTTTCTTCATACATTTATTTATAACTGCGAAACTGTAGCTTATATTGCCAAACGTTGTATGAACAGATTAAAGGAGTTGTAATTTTTTTTTAAATTTGTTTCAGCTTATTCGGACTAGTGGTTCTCGTGTTATGACAAACAAAAGAGCCTAAAACGTGACAAATTCCCATACACGCTACTTACTAACTTCAAATTTATTATTAAATTATTATTTGATGTACCTTGACCAAACGAATGATGCAGAAGTTCTTCTTTTTGGGGCCACTTTCACTTTCACATACAATTATCAGAATTGAGTCCCGAATCAATCACCTAAAAAATGTTGTACTGTGTTTGGGGCCGTATGTCAGCAATAACGCGCCGAATATCCTCTTCCAAGGCGTTAATTGTGTCGGGCTTATCAGCGTAGACAAGCGACTTCACATATCCCCACAAAAAATAGTCCAGCGGTGTTAAATTGCACGATCTTGGAGGCCACGCCACAGGCTCAGGACGAGAGATAATGCGCTCACCAAAATTTTCTTCTAATGTATCGCCATATTGTTGTAGCCGGAGGTCGTCCATATCACATTGCAAATTAATTTTATTTTCAGTTCAAAGTAGTACATTTTCAAAGAGAGGAAAGTACAAAATAAAAAAAAAAACATTTAATGTCCCTGGTTAATATTGGCATTTTATTAAAAATAGACTACCGCATGAACAATTTTTGCAAATTTATTTGGCAACACAGGGTTCAGTCGTGAATGTTAAAGTGTACTGTATTCTTTATATACTGTCAGTTCAAACTCATTCGCGAAGAGAACGGTCGCGATAAAAATCTACTCTTCGAAGTTATTTAAAATAAATCAAAATATACAGCGAAAGAGCAAAAAGAAGCTTACAAATCGGCAACAGATCTATCCGAAGCTTACAAATCGGCAACAGATCTATCCGAAATATAAAAGGGACACACAGTTAAACAAATACACAGCTTGATGAGCCATTATCTCACTCAGGAGCTTGTGCAAAGCAGACACTCTTTCTGCAGTGAAAGTTCGCAAAATGCATACTGTAAATGCAGACGTAAGCAATGGAATGAGAGAGGTAACTTCACAAAGACAAAAAACTCTCTCAGCCGGCATTGCTAACAACATCAATAATAAAGAAAGTGTAAACACAGAGAACATAGAAAACACACATCAAAACAACGAACTGACCCAAGACGAACAAGTTAAGGCTGTACAGACAAGCATGGATAGCTACATTACAATAAAGCGTAAATCCAGCCTCTCGAAAGGCAACACAAACAAAAAATGTTGCAATACCGCGTATAGTGAAGAACCAAGTACAAGTAATAACCAGTTTGCATTACTCAGCGATGAAGAGCCTCATACTTCTTCTTCAGCAACTGCTACAAATGCAAGGCCCGCTCCCATATACCTTCGGGAAAGCAGCACTAAGGAGCTGATAAACATTTTTGCCACTAGTTAGTCGCGGTGGTTTTCAAATTGTGCCCCTACACAGAAAGAAAAATGGCATTCTAAATTTAAGCCGAAAGTGCTTGATTTTTACTAACATCGTACTTAAAAAATTAAGTACGTTTCGTAATAAGTTATTCTTAAAATAAGTATAAAAAGGGACAATTTTAGAAATCAAGTGCGGAAATTCGGATCGTATTAAGTATTAATTCGGTGTTAAATCAAGCTCAAAATTCTTATAACAAGAATATTGTAAGCTCAATTAAATCTCAGTCTTCCTTAAATCCATCCCTCTTTCTGATTAAATCAAGTATTTATTCGGGCTTAAATAAATCCAAGCGATCTACATATAAGTCCATTTCGAACTCAATTCAATCCTTTCATGAACTTAAATCAATCATGATTTTCTTAAAATAAGATTCATTTTGGCTTAAAATGAAGACCTATGGCTAAAATTAAGAATTTCGCGCTACAAAAATCCGTACTTGAATCAAGCATTTTCACCTTGGTTTAAGAAAATCCGTACTTACCGTACTTTTGACACCGCTACGGCTTCTTTTAAGTACGGATTACTTATTTTTTTCTTTCAGTGTAAAAAAGGCAGTATACGTACATGGAACCAAAATTCGGGCATACACCGAGAGGGGATTTCGCGCTATTTCAGCATACTTTAACGATAGAAAAAAACTTTTACGTCTATCACTTAAAGAGCAGTAACGATTTTTCTTCAACCTTGAATACACGTTCTTCCTCAGATGCTAGTGTAGCTCCAAAAAATCAATCTGTTGTTGCTGAAGATATGCAAAATGTTCCATTTACTCTCCAGGAATTAAAATATAAAGCGCTCGAGTTATCTTTAACTTATACCGATAAATATGTCATGCCTAGAAGTCTTGTTATTGAATTACAAAACACTATATCTTCATTAGTTTCCTCTATTGCAGCTACAGTTGCAAGACTATTTGGAGAAGATCCAATTCGGAATGATTTAAATTCAATTTTAAATTTTTGTAAGAATCCTTTTGAAGATATAGCCACAGAATATCGGATGATAAAAATGTTAAAAAACTTTAAATAATATGAGGACCCAGAAGTATTTGTAATTGACAAGAAAATCACTAAAATAATTTTTCTCGGAAATCCCACTTTAGGAGCTAAAACGTATGACGTAATTGTGATGCCTTTACGGTTTATGCTCAAATCTATATTTGATATTCCTGATCTTCTCAATCATACCTTAAAAAACATCGAAGAAGGTTTATCAGGCAACAACAACTTTAAAAGCTTTGCTAATGGAGAGATTTTCAAAAATAAAGTACAACAATTTCAACATGCAACAGTAATTCCATATATCTTATATTTCGACGACTTCCAGATAAATAATGCTCTCGGAAGTCACACATCCTCCATCTGTGGTTGCTTTATACATTTTCCTTTAATGCCAAAATATATTTGGTCCAAGCTTCAGTTCATTTTTCCCGCAGCTTTTATATCTACATTAAATCTAAAGAGTGTGGCAATGAACGTTCGTTTTACCATTTGATAGATGAATTTAAACAATTAGAACTGGGAATAGAATTCGTTTTGGGCAGTGAAATTCGAAAAGTTCGTTTTATTTTGGGATTTATTGTTGGCGACAATTTGGCTGTTAACAGCATTTTAGGCTATGTACAATCTTTTAACGCAAAAAGATATTGTCGTACTTGCAGACGGCTGAAATCTGAAATGCAATTTGATAACTGCGAAATTTTGGAAAGTTTAAGAACTGATGTAACTTATGAAAATGATTTAATTGAAAATAATTACAAGGAGACTGGTGTAAAAATGTCTGTATTTTAAACGATTTGAATCACTTCAGTGTTAGCGACAATTTTACGTTCGATTTAATGCATGATGTATACGAAGGCGTATGTATACATCAATATCGTTAGATACTTTAAATAGCAGAAAAGAACTATTCAAATATGGCGAAACAGAAATTGGAAATACCGTTGCTTTAAATTTAACACGGTTGAAATCATTTAATTTGAAAATGACGGCTAGTGAGGCAGCATGTTTTGCTCATTTTTTACCACTAATCATTGGAGACTTAGTGCCTCCGGAAAATGAAAATTTGCGGCTCTTACTTTTGTTGTTTGATATAGTTGATCTATTGTTCAGGTCAAAGTATTCCTGTAATGACTTAGAAAAATTGCAATTGCTTGTAAAAAAGCATCATGATTTGTACACAAAACGGTCCATTCAAACCTAAACACCATTTCCTTGTCCATTACGCAACAGCAATACAGAAATGTGGACCATTAAAATACATATGGAGCATGCGTTTCGAAGCTAAGCATCAGGATGCTAAAATGTATTTTAATAGGATTACATCTCGGAGAAACCCTCCACATTCGCTTGCAATTAAAAACGGACTAAAATTTTCAAAGTTCTTACTTGAACGTAAAACAGGGCTTGAACCAATTTTTACATGTCATTCTTTCAATAAGGAAACCACAGTTGCTGCAGAATATCTAGACCTAATTACTATAATGAAAGATATTTGTTTTGAACCATATGAAATATGTGACGATTTGACATTCAAGGCAACACGTTATAAATCGTCTTATTACGTAGGAATTGAGTCAACAACATTTGAATTATATAAAATTATTCATTTAATCATAAGTAATAAAACGAACATTTTTATAATATGCAGTAAGGTAGGAATTAAACACTTTAACTTCCACTTTAGGGCATACGAAATTGGCTCAGTAACTAATGACACAGTCATAAAAACATCACTCAATTTGATACTCCCCCATTACATTTGTATCCACTTAATAATAGGAATACATATTTTCGAGTAAAACACTTGTATTAAAAAAAACCGTGTTTAATTAGGATATGTAATTGTATAAACTTGTCAAATCAGATGTGTGAAATGTAGTTGGCAACCCAGGGTTCAGTCGTGAATGTTAAAATGTACTGTATTCTTTATATACTGTCAGTTCAAACTCATTCGCGAAGAGAACGGTCGCGATAAAAATCTACTCTTCGAAGTTATTTAAAATAAATCAAAATATACAGCGAAAGAGCAAAAAGAAGCTTACAAATCGGCAACAGATCTATCCGAAGCTTACAAATCGGCAACAGATCTATCCGAAATATAAAAGGGACACACAGTTAAACAAATACACAGCTTGATGAGCCATTATCTCACTCAGGAGCTTGTGCAAAGCAGACACTCTTTCTGCAGTGAAAGTTCGCAAAATGCATACTGTAAATGCAGACGTAAGCAATGGAATGAGAGAGGTAACTTTACAAAGACAAAAAACTCTCTCACCCGGCATTGCTAACAACATCAATAATAAAGAAAGTGTAAACACAGAGAACATAGAAAACACACATCAAAACAACGAACTGACCCAAGACGAACAAGTTAAGGCTGTACAGACAAGCATGGATAGCTACATTACAATAAAGCGTAAATCCAGCCTCTCGAAAGGCAACACAAACAAAAAATGTTGCAATACCGCGTATAGTGAAGAACCAAGTACAAGTAATAACCAGTTTGCATTACTCAGCGATGAAGAGCCTCATACTTCTTCTTCAGCCACTGCTACAAATGCAAGGCCCGCTCCCATATACCTTCGGGAAAGCAGCACTAAGGAGCTGATAAACATTTTTGCCACTAGTTAGTCGCGGTGGTTTTCAAATTGTGCCCCTACACAGAAAGAAAAATGGCATTCTAAATTTAAGCCGAAAGTGCTTGATTTTTACTAACATCGTACTTAAAAAATTAAGTACGTTTCGTAATAAGTTATTCTTAAAATAAGTATAAAAAGGGACAATTTAAGAAATCAAGTGCGGAAATTCGGATCGTATTAAGTATTAATTCGGTGTTAAATAAAGCTCAAAATTCTTATAACAAGAATATTGTAAGCTCAATTAAATCTCAGTCTTCCTTAAATCCATCCCTCTTTCTGATTAAATCAAGTATTTATTCGGGCTTAAATAAATCCAAGCGATCTACATATAAGTCCATTTCGAACTCAATTCAATCCTTTCATGAACTTAAATCAATCATGATTTTCTTAAAATAAGATTCATTTTGGCTTAAAATGAAGACCTATGGCTAAAATTAAGAATTTCGCGCTACAAAAATCCGTACTTGAATCAAGCATTTTCACCTTGGTTTAAGAAAATCCGTACTTACCGTACTTTTGACACCGCTACGGCTTCTTTTAAGTACGGATTACTTATTTTTTCTTTCAGTGTAAAAAAGGCAGTATACGTACATGGAACCAAAATTCGGGCATACACCGAGAGGGGATTTCGCGCTATTTCAGCATACTTTAACGATAGAAAAAAACTTTTACGCCTATCACTTAAAGAGCAGTAACGATTTTTCTTCAACCTTGAATACACGTTCTTCCTCAGATGCTAGTGTAGCTCCAAAAAATCAATCTGTTGTTGCTGAAGATATGCAAAATGTTCCATTTACTCTCCAGGAATTATAATATAAAGCGCTCGAGTTATCTTTAACTTATACCGATAAATATGTCATGCCTAGAAGTCTTGTTATGGAATTACAAAACACTATATCTTCATTAGTTTCCTCTATTGCAGCTACAGTTGCAAGACTATTTGGAGAAGATCCAATTCGGAATGATTTAAATTCAATTCTAAATTTTTGTAAGAATCCTTTTGAAGATATAGCCACAGAATATCGGATGATAAAAATGTTAAAAAACTTTAAATAATATGAGGACCCAGAAGTATTTGTAATTGACAAGAAAATCACTAAAATAATTTTTCTCGGAAATCCCACTTTAGGAGCTAAAACGTATGACGTAATTGTGATGCCTTTACGGTTTATGCTCAAATCTATATTTGATATTCCTGATCTTCTCAATCATACCTTAAAAAACATCCAAGAAGGTTTATCAGGCAACAACAACTTTAAAAGCTTTGCTAATGGAGAGATTTTCAAAAATAAAGTACAACAATTTCAACATGCAACAGTAATTCCATATATCTTATATTTCGACGACTTCCAGATAAATAATGCTCTCGGAAGTGACACATACTCCATCTGTGGTTGCTTTATACATTTTCCTTTAATGCCAAAATATATTTTGTCCAAGCTTCAGTTCATTTTTCCCGCAGCTTTTATATCTACATTAAATCTAAAGAGTGTGGCAATGAACGTTCGTTTTACCATTTGGTAGTGGAATTTAAACAATTAGAACTGGGAATAGAAATTGTTTTGGGCAGTGAAATTCGAAAAGTTCATTTTATTTTGGGATTAATTGTTGGCGTCAATTTGGCTGTTAACAGCATTTTAGGCTTTGTACAATCTTTTAACGCAAAAAGATATTGTCGTACTTGCAGACGACTGAAATCTGAAATGCAATTTGATAACTGCGAAATTTTGGAAAGTTTAAGAACTGATGTAACTTATGAAAATGATTTAATTGAAAATAATTACAAGGAGACTGGTGTAAAAATGTCTGTATTTTAAACGATTTGAATCATTTCAGTGTTAGCGACAATTTTACGTTCGATTTAATGCATGATGTATACGAAGGCGTATGTATACATCAATATCGTTAGATACTATAAATAGCAGAAAAGAACTATTCAAATATGGCGAAACAGAAATTGGAAATACTTCCGTTGCTTTAAATTTAACACGGTTGAAATCATTTAATTTGAAAATGACGGCTATGACAAATATGGCGAAACAGAAATTGGAAATACCGTTGCTTTAAATTTAACACGGTTGAAATCATTTAATTTGAAAATGACGGCTAGTGAGGCAGCATGTTTTGCTCATTTTTTACCACTAATCATTGGAGACTTAGTGCCTCCGGAAAATGAAAATTTGCAGCTCTTACTTTTGTTGTTTGATATAGTTGATCTATTGTTCAGGTCAAAGTATTCCTGTAATGACTTAGAAAAATTGCAATTGCTTGTAAAAAAGCATCATGATTTGTACACAAAACGGTCCATTCAAACCTAAACACCATTTCCTTGTCCATTACGCAACAGCAATACAGAAATGTGGACCATTAAAATACATATGGAGCATGCGTTTCGAAGCTAAGCATCAGGATGCTAAAATGTATTTTAATAGCATTACATCTCGGAGAAACCCTCCACATTCGCTTGCAATTAAAAACGGACTAAAATTTTCAAAGTTCTTACTTGAACGTAAAACAGGGCTTGAACCAATTTTTACATGTCATTCTTTCAATAAGGAAACCACAGTTGCTGCAGAATATCTAGACCTAATTACTATAATGAAAGATATTTGTTTTGAACCATATGAAATATGTGACGATTTGACATTCAAGGCAACACGTTATAAATCGTCTTATTACGTAGGAATTGAGTCAACAACATTTGAATTATATAAAATTATTCATTTAATCATAAGTAATAAAACGAACATTTTTATAATATGCAGTAAGGTAGGAATTAAACACTTTAACTTCCACTTTAGGGCATACGAAATTGGCTCAGTAACTAATGACACAGTCATAAAAACATCACTCAATTTGATACTCCCCCATTACATTTGTATCCACTTAATAATAGGAATACATATTTTCGAGTAAAACACTTGTATTAAAAAAAAACCGTGTTTAATTAGGATATGTAATTGTATAAACTTGTCAAATCAGATGTGTGAAATGTAGTTGGCAACCCAGGGTTCAGTCGTGAATGTTAAAATGTACTGTATTCTTTATATACTGTCAGTTCAAACTCATTCGCGAAGAGAACGGTCGCGATAAAAATCTACTCTTCGAAGTTATTTAAAATAAATCAAAATATACAGCGAAAGAGCAAAAAGAAGCTTACAAATCGGCAACAGATCTATCCGAAGCTTACAAATCGGCAACAGATCTATCCGAAATATAAAAGGGACACACAGTTAAACAAATACACAGCTTGATGAGCCATTATCTCACTCAGGAGCTTGTGCAAAGCAGACACTCTTTCTGCAGTGAAAGTTCGCAAAATGCATACTGTAAATGCAGACGTAAGCAATGGAATGAGAGAGGTAACTTTACAAAGACAAAAAACTCTCTCACCCGGCATTGCTAACAACATCAATAATAAAGAAAATGTAAACACAGAGAACATAGAAAACACACATCAAAACAACGAACTGACCCAAGACGAACAAGTTAAGGCTGTACAGACAAGCATGGATAGCTACATTACAATAAAGCGTAAATCCAGCCTCTCGAAAGGCAACACAAACAAAAAATGTTGCAATACCGCGTATAGTGAAGAACCAAGTACAAGTAATAACCAGTTTGCATTACTCAGCGATGAAGAGCCTCATACTTCTTCTTCAGCCACTGCTACAAATGCAAGGCCCGCTCCCATATACCTTCGGGAAAGCAGCACTAAGGAGCTGATAAACATTTTTGCCACTAGTTAGTCGCGGTGGTTTTCAAATTGTGCCCCTACACAGAAAGAAAAATGGCATTCTAAATTTAAGCCGAAAGTGCTTGATTTTTACTAACATCGTACTTAAAAAATTAAGTACGTTTCGTAATAAGTTATTCTTAAAATAAGTATAAAAAGGGACAATTTAAGAAATCAAGTGCGGAAATTCGGATCGTATTAAGTATTAATTCGGTGTTAAATCAAGCTCAAAATTCTTATAACAAGAATATTGTAAGCTCAATTAAAACTCAGTCTTCCTTAAATCCATCCCTCTTTCTGATTAAATCAAGTATTTATTCGGGCTTAAATAAATCCAAGCGATCTACATATAAGTCCATTTCGAACTCAATTCAATCCTTTCATGAACTTAAATCAATCATGATTTTCTTAAAATAAGATTCATTTTGGCTTAAAATGAAGACCTATGGCTAAAATTAAGAATTTCGCGCTACAAAAATCCGTACTTGAATCAAGCATTTTCACCTTGGTTTAAGAAAATCCGTACTTACCGTACTTTTGACACCGCTACGGCTTCTTTTAAGTACGGATTACTTATTTTTTCTTTCAGTGTAAAAAAGGCAGTATACGTACATGGAACCAAAATTCGGGCATACACCGAGAGGGGATTTCGCGCTATTTCAGCATACTTTAACGATAGAAAAAAACTTTTACGCCTATCACTTAAAGAGCAGTAACGATTTTTCTTCAACCTTGAATACACGTTCTTCCTCAGATGCTAGTGTAGCTCCAAAAAATCAATCTGTTGTTGCTGAAGATATGCAAAATGTTCCATTTACTCTCCAGGAATTATAATATAAAGCGCTCGAGTTATCTTTAACTTATACCGATAAATATGTCATGCCTAGAAGTCTTGTTATGGAATTACAAAACACTATATCTTCATTAGTTTCCTCTATTGCAGCTACAGTTGCAAGACTATTTGGAGAAGATCCAATTCGGAATGATTTAAATTCAATTTTAAATTTTTGTAAGAATCCTTTTGAAGATATAGCCACAGAATATCGGATGATAAAAATGTTAAAAAACTTTAAATAATATGAGGACCCAGAAGTATTTGTAATTGACAAGAAAATCACTAAAATAATTTTTCTCGGAAATCCCACTTTAGGAGCTAAAACGTATGACGTAATTGTGATGCCTTTACGGTTTATGCTCAAATCTATATTTGATATTCCTGATCTTCTCAATCATACCTTAAAAAACATCCAAGAAGGTTTATCAGGCAACAACAACTTTAAAAGCTTTGCTAATGGAGAGATTTTCAAAAATAAAGTACAACAATTTCAACATGCAACAGTAATTCCATATATCTTATATTTCGACGACTTCCAGATAAATAATGCTCTCGGAAGTCACACATACTCCATCTGTGGTTGCTTTATACATTTTCCTTTAATGCCAAAATATTTTTTGTCCAAGCTTCAGTTCATTTTTCCCGCAGCTTTTATATCTACATTAAATCTAAAGAGTGTGGCAATGAACGTTCGTTTTACCATTTGGTAGTGGAATTTAAACAATTAGAACTGGGAATAGAAATTGTTTTGGGCAGTGAAATTCGAAAAGTTCATTTTATTTTGGGATTAATTGTTGGCGTCAATTTGGCTGTTAACAGCATTTTAGGCTTTGTACAATCTTTTAACGCAAAAAGATATTGTCGTACTTGCAGACGACTGAAATCTGAAATGCAATTTGATAACTGCGAAATTTTGGAAAGTTTAAGAACTGATGTAACTTATGAAAATGATTT
The DNA here is from genome assembly GCA_963513945.1 of Hydrotaea diabolus. Classification (NCBI taxonomy): domain Eukaryota; kingdom Metazoa; phylum Arthropoda; class Insecta; order Diptera; family Muscidae; genus Hydrotaea; species Hydrotaea diabolus. Next base: position 94,323,063 of record OY740717.1, on the reverse strand, counting down.
AATTGAAAATAATTACAAGGAGACTGGTGTAAAAATGTCTGTATTTTAAACGATTTGAATCATTTCAGTGTTAGCGACAATTTTACGTTCGATTTAATGCATGATGTATACGAAGGCGTATGTATACATCAATATCGTTAGATACTATAAATAGCAGAAAAGAACTATTCAAATATGGCGAAACAGAAATTGGAAATACTTCCGTTGCTTTAAATTTAACACGGTTGAAATCATTTAATTTGAAAATGACGGCTAGTGAGACAGCATGTTTTGCTCATTTTTTACCACTAATCATTGGAGACTTAGTGCCTCCGGAAAATGAAAATTGGCGGCTCTTACTTTTGTTGTTTGATATAGTTGATCTATTGTTCAGGTCAAAGTATTCCTGTAATGACTTAGAAAAATTACAATTGCTTGTAAAAAAGCATCATGATTTGTTCACAAAACGGTCCATTGAAACCTAAACACCATTTCCTTGTCCATTACGCAACAGCAATACAGAAATGTGGACCATTAAAATACATATGGAGCATGCGTTTCGAAGCTAAGCATAAGGATGCTAAAATGTATTTTAATAGCATTACATCTCGGAGAAACCCTCCACATTCGCTTGCAATTAAAAACGGACTAAAATTTTCCAAGTTCTTACTTGAACGTAAAACAGGGCTTGAACCAATTTTTACATGCCATTCTTTCAATAAGGAAACCACAGTTGCTGCAGAATATCTAGACCTAATTACTATAATGAAAGATATTTGTTTTGAACCATATGAAATATGTGACGATTTGACATTCAAGGCAACACGTTATAAATCGTCTTATTACGTAGGAATTGAGTCAACAACATTTGAATTATATAAAATTATTCATTTAATCATAAGTAATAAAACGAACATTTTTATAATATGCAGAAAGGTAGGAATTAAACACTTTAACTTCCACTTTAGGGCATACGAAATTGGCTCAGTAACTAATGACACAGTCATAAAAAACATCACTAAATTTGATACTCCCCCATTACATTTGTATCCACTTAATAATGGGAATACATATTTTCGAGTAAAACACTTGTATTAATAAAAACCGTGTTTAATTAGGATATGTAATTGTATAAACTTGTCAAATCAGATGTGTGAAATGTAGTTGGCAACCCAGGGTTCAGTCGTGAATGTTAAAGTATACTGTATTCTTTATATACTGTCAGTTCAAACTCATTCGCGAAGAGAACGGTCGCGATAAAAATCTACTCTTCGAAGTTATTTAAAGTAAATCAAAATATACAGCGAAAGAGCAAAAAGAAGCAAATCGGCAACAGATCTATCCGAAGCTTACAAATCGGCAACAGATCTATCCGAAATATAAAAGGGACACACAGTTAAACAAATACACAGCTTGATGAGCCATTATCTCACTCAGGAGCTTGTGCAAAGCAGACACTCTTTCTGCAGTGAAAGTTCGCAAAATGCATACTGTAAATGCAGACGTAAGCAATGGAATGAGAGAGGTAACTTCACAAAGACAAAAAACTCTCTCACCCGGCATTGCTAACAACATCAATAATAAAGAAAGTGTAAACACAGAGAACATAGAAAACACACATCAAAACAACGAAATGACCCAAGACGAACAAGTTAAGGCTGTACAGACAAGCATGGATAGCTACATTACAATAAAGCGTAAATCCAGCCTCGCGAAAGGCAACACAAACAAAAAATGTTGCAATACCGCGTATAGTGAAGAACCAAGTACAAGTAATAACCAGTTTGCATTACTCAGCGATGAAGAGACTCATACTTCTTCTTCAGCAACTGCTACAAATGCAAGGCCCGCTCCCATATACCTTCGGGGAACCAGCACTAACGAGCTGATAAACATTTTTGCCACTAGTTAGTCACGGTGGTTTTCAAATTGTGCCCCTACACAGAAAGAAAAATGGCATTCTAAATTTAAGCCGAAAGTGCTTGATTTTTACTAACATCGTACTTAAAAAATTAAGTACGTTTCGTAATAAGTTATTCTTAAAATAAGTATAAAAAGGGACAATTTTAGAAATCAAGTGCGGAAATTCGGATCGTATTAAGTATTAATTCGGTGTTAAATCAAGCTCAAAATTCTTATAACAAGAATATTGTAAGCTCAATTGAATCTCAGTCTTCCTTAAATCCATCCCTCTTTCTGATTAAATCAAGTATTTATTCGGGCTTAAATAAATCCAAGCGATCTAAATATAAGTCCATTTCGAGCTCAATTCAATCCTTTTATGAACTTAAATCAATCATGATTTTCTTAAAATAAGATTCATTTCGGCTTAAAATGAAGTCCAGTCGGGCTAACCTATGGCTAAAATTAAGAATTTCGCGCTACAAAAATCCGTACTTCAATCAAGCATTTTCACCTTGGTTTAAGAAAATCCGTACTTACCGCACTTTTGACACCGCTACGGCTTCTTTTAAGTACGGATTACTTATTTTTTTCTTTCAGTGTAAAAAAAGGCAGTATACGTACATGGAACCAAAATTCGGGCATACACCGCGAGGGGATTTCGCGCTATTTCAGCATACTTTAACGATAGAAAAAAACTTTTACGCCTATCGCATAAAGGGCAGTAAAGGTATTGCTGTAGTTATAAAAGGAATAGAATCATACGTAGGATCTGAATCGGTAAAAAGACCGCTTGAAAAATAAAATATTAATGTACAATCCGCGGTCAACGTATTAAATAGCAAACAAGTTGCCCAACCAATGTATAAGGTTGAACTCGAACCCGATACTTGTAAACTTAAGAAAAATTAGGTTCACCCAATTCAAGTATACAAGCTCCAGTATTTGTTATATAGGAGAATTAGTGTTGAAGAACCACACAGAAGAAATGGCCCCGTTCAATGCCAAAATTGTCAAGAGTTCGGACACACAAAATCGTATTGTACACTGCCAACGGTGTAATATACGCGTTCTAAGGCCGCATACACCTAATGCCCCTGTGCAACAATTTAATAACACTGAATCAATGATTTAACAGCTTGTATAGAGTATGAACATGTTTTTGTCTACTATGCAATCAATGATGCAAGACTTCATACGTAACCAAAATTAGTTAATTCAAGTTCTACTTAGCAAAAAATTGCCCCCTCAAGATATGCACTTGAGTGGCAAACGGTGTGAACCAACATAGACATGAACTGACAGATTACACAGATCGTCAAAATATTGATATAATGATATTATCGGGAACGCACCTTACAGACAAACCTAATTTTAGATTTTACGGTACACACCACCCTGACGACAAGGCGCATGGTGGCACTGGTGCCCTTATACGGAAACGAATGAAACATATTGTCGCAGAAGGGGTCTCACAAAACTACCTACAAACGACAACAATTCGTATCCAGAGTCGAGGTGGTTCTCCCCAACAAACCAAAACCCTTTAGAAATAACTTGTAACAAACTTACTATCATAAGCCTTAAGCTTAGAAAACGTTAGTGAAAACTATAGTAATACGCTTGGTTACAATTATATAATAAACAAAATTGAACCCTGTTATAAGCTTGCTAGTCTATAATATACAATAAGCTTACAAATGTAAGCTTTGAACAAGCTTAGAAATATAAGCTTTAAACAGGCTTGGAAATGTCAGCTTTGAACAAGCTTAGAAATGTATATTTTATTTTACTTTTACAAACTTTATTTCTTCACGTTTTTACTTCTCTTTAATTTCTTCACTTTTTCACTTTTTTACTTCTCTTTAATTTTCACTTTTTTGTTACTCCAACTTTACAATTCAACATGAACAAGACAACTGAGAACTTTAACAAAGAAAACAAAATGCACGTGTACAAATAACGGCACATCATATGCGTCGCAACGACTTTGGGTTTTTTTGATTCTTACGAAACCGTTTTTCGTTGTACTTTATGTGTGAAGTAAGCAGCGTATAGTTGATGACTTTGTGTTTATTTTTCTTTGTTACGAAATCTATGGGTTCAAATGATGTATGTTTAAGAAAAGTTGTAGAAATTTGTTAGTAGTAAGTTTATTCTCCAATTTAGTTATATTACGCTTAGGGACTGGTTTGTTGGGTACGTTTGTATTTGCGTCGAACATATTGGATCTGGAAATGTGTATACTTATAGTGTTGTTGGTGCATCGGCGCTGTTGCCAGTTAGGCCGTTTAGGATTTGGCCGAGATCATAAAACAGGTTGTGGAGAACCCACTTTTTTCATTCCCAGTCGGAATCGTGCGAGTGTACAACACTATTGCTGTTAAGTGTTATTTTGATTTCAACGTCAAAAGAATTTTTAAAATTTCTAAATTGTTTGTCAATTTCTAAGAAATTGATTTCTTTTGTAAATGAGAATTAACACCAGCGTATGTAATGTTTCAACCTGCAGCGTTGTCAGGTATTTAACCTCAATCCATTTTTCTTTTATTATAGCTTGTGTTGCAATTCCGTTCCTGGTTCTAATTCGATGCTGACTAGGTTTAACATAAATGGAATGGAAGCCTTTGTTTCCGATGGTATTATTCTTTTCCCTTTTTATGATCAAGTAATGGTAAGAAAAGTGCTAATTTTTGTACATTAACTAAAGTTCTAAAGTCGTGCTCGCTCTTCTGAAGCTTTGGACTCCAGTATCTTAAGGCGACATAATTGTCATACTTGAGGCCTTAGTTGAAAAGATCGTAACACAGACCAGAACACCGCAGTAATTGCTATAAATATTTCATTTGAATAATTGTAAAATAAATCGCTCAATAAGTGAACAAAATGCCGTGGAAAGTGCCTAAAGAACACTGCAAATCTTTCCTAAATACCACTAATTTTGACGTAAAGATACGCTTAAAAATTAATTTCCTAAACATTTTGATAGCTTTCGCAAATCAGAGTGTAAATCAATTTATTTTGCATGTGCTTTTGTGTGTTGCCGTTGCACGAATTCGGTCGTTGAAGATGCCATTATATTTAAAAGCAAAAAAAAAAACAAAATAAACTATCGAGAACGGGCACGTGGCAAAATATAAAGTTGGAAAATTTCACGCAAGCCTAAAAAAATAATAAAAATACTTAAGCGAGAGTAAAGTAACAAACGAAAAAAAAAATATTATCGTTAGTGTTGCTACTGTTTTTTTCTTCTGGAAAACATTATTCTAAATTTTACAGCCTCAGTCGTCTCCTCCCCTTTCATCATGGAATCGTCCACATCAAAATAAGTGCATAAAAAGTTACTCTCTGGCTCTCTGAGAGTAACTTCAAAACGTTACTACTCTGAGGCTGTAGCTTGTCCTAAATAATTGAAAAATAATTTGAGTAATTGTTGAAATCACGCCGTTATATTTTATTCCTAATTTAAACATGCAGAATTGGATTTAAACATAAATTTCCTTTGAGTTTGAACGGAACCGGACTATCAACAATCACTATGTCCAATGACCCTAACATGCAATGAAGATCATTCATTTCTAAGTGGAAGAGGTATACAAAGAGAGATCGAAGATAAGCTTAGCACCACCACAAACCGAAATCTTTTAATTTCGAAGTTAATTTTAATAGTTCCAAAGCCATTATTACAGCTTTGGTTGAAAATATCATAACGTGCGCCATACTCTATATCCATAACACTTTAACTTAAACATAATTAATTTCCATGAACCTACGCCATTTATTACACTCGTCCTTTTAAATTTTTATACCAGCAACTTAGCATCCGATAACATTCAAAAATACTCCGAATTCGTTAACCTTAAGAATCATACCAATGTTATAGTACCGCCGTGGAAGACTGTATGATCTTAAAACCTAATAAGAAAATTATGTAAAAGAATGACCACTTTACAGCTGATTGATGAGCTTTGCATACACCTACACATACATAAAGCAAAGAAATGTTTAGTTTTGCTCTTTCATCACGTTAAAATTCAATTTTGATTTACAATTTGCAAATAGATTTTTAGAGTCATTATAAGTTTTTTTCCTTTTTATTAAATATCACAAATACTATGCTCAATTAAGTTTTTATTTTCTTTTATTATTTTTTTAATATTTTCTGCTGTATGCTTTAAATATTTTATTAATTTGAGTTTTTTTTCATTAATGTTTATCTTTTTTTTTGAAGAATCTTCATAATGTAAAATTGTATTTATCTAGCATTTTTTAGAGAAGTCATGTAGTTTAAAAAAATTTGAGAATTATTTTAATAAATGTTCAATTTTTGAAATCATGAACTGAACATTTTATAGTGTTTGATTTATGAGGACCGGAGGAGGGAGAAGTGTTGGAAACACTTAAGTGGGCTAACCTCAGATTTATCATGCGGTACTGCGGAACAGGAAGGGCGGGCAACATGTTTATGATATTTATCATCTGGCGCATAAACAGAACATGCTTTTGGAATAGGCTAACGTCACTTTTTTCTTTTCTTTCTATTTTTTTGTCTCCTTCCTGTTCGTTTTTCGTTCTTTCTAACAAATCCCTACAATATGAAGCACGTACCATCTTTTAAAATTTTATGGTAGCTCATGTCAGATGCTAAAAGGCAAGATCCCACCTTACCGACGAGCAATAAGGCTGCAAAATTTCGTGCTTCAGCTCGAAAGCAATTTTCTTGCTGCTGGGAACTACAACGCCATATATACAGACTGGGGATCCCGTCTAGCAAATCCTGGGGGAACAAACTGTACATGTGGCTAATGCGGCCCGTTCAACCAACATACTGGACCTTACAGACTTTTACAAGACACACGACTTAATAGACTTTGGTATAATATGAGAATTGGAAAATCGAACTTGTCCGCTTGTACTTGTCCCGACTTATCGTCAGACCATTCACCTGTTACATTTCTTCTCCATAAGGAGGCTGTAGTTATAGATGAGCCTCTTAGACTCACGTCCCCCAACACAAACTGGTTGAAATATTGGAAGTACCTTAGCAGTCATACAGATTTTAATCGACTTATTTCCAATGATATTTCACAGATATCGAGAATAGCAACTCAAACTTTAATTCCATCTTAGAACAGACTGCCATACACGTCACGCTGAAACAAACAAAAAACCGCGACAAGAAACTTGAATAATTACAATAACAGTCGCCAACGTCAGAGATTGCCAGGGGCAAGTCTGTCAACTGGCAGACGCGACTAAGAGGATGAAAAGTGCTCTTAAAAACGCTGACAGTAGACAGCATGCAAACTATATCGCAAGTCTCAATCCTACACCTTCAACCAAATTTTTACTATGGAAAACTCTAAGAAATAAAAGTATGCCTACGGATACGCAATTTCTTTACACAAATGGCGACTGCGCTATATCAGAAGGTCAGAAAGCCAGAGTTTACGCAAACCATCTGGACCTGGTATTTCGCAAAAATCCAGCAAGTAGTGGATTCGTTCCTCCCGATGAAATCAATCCAGCTGAAATTTCATTGTATACAACTGCTAATGTAGTCAATAATATTATAAGGATACCCGTAAATCCGGGTAAGGCACCCGGATAGATCTTGTAAAGCCTAAAATGATCATAGAACTTCTCTTTATTGCAGTGAAGTTTCTGCCCAAGAATTTAATGCAATTTTGAGACATAGCTACTTTCCTAAAGCGTGGATTTCTTTGATTCGAATGATCCCTAAAGCAGGAAAGGACAAATCAATCCCTACCTCATATAGACCGATCAGTTTACTTCACTGCTTATCCAAACTCTGAAAAAGTACACCTATCAAAAATTAAACCGTTCTTCATGTCAAACCATTAATACCAGACCATCGGTTTGGATTCCGGGAAGGTCTCAGCACCATTGAACAACTAAACCGTCTGACCCAAACAATAGAAACAACGTTTGAGCGGCGCAACTATTGCCGTGTTTCTAGATTTTGCTCAAGCATTTGACGAAGTCTGGCACTTTGGATTGATCGGCAAAATTTGTAAATATTTACCGGCGAATATGCGGTGATGGACAACACATCACCGACGATCGCGAAATAATAACTGGTGTCCCACAGGGTAGTGTCCTAGGGCCTACCCCGTATCTTCTGTTTACCGCAGATGTACCTACAAGTCCAAACGTACTTATGTCCACTTTTGCCGATAATACTGCTATAATGAGCTCACACAAAAAGCGCGATATAGCATCCAGGAATCTGGCTGGAAAATAAAGGTCAACGAGACTAAATTCACACAGGTAATTTTTACACTGACCTTAAGCACATGTCCGACATTGAAATTAAACAATATCGCAATTTCTCTATTCAATAACGTTACATACCTTGGAATCCACCTGGATCGACGACTAACATGGAGAAGTCATATAGAAGCCAAGAAGACTCAGCTGAAGCTCGAGATGTGCCATCTCCTCAACGCAAGCTCAAAACTGAGTCTTGAATACAAGATTTTTCTATACAATAGTGTATCCAAACCTATCTGGATATACGGTGCCCAGCTATGGAGAAAATCAAGTTCAAGTAACCTTGACAAGATTCAGAGTCCAATCGAAAACATTGCGGTGAATCACTGGCGCCCCTTCGTACATGAGGAATGAAAACATCCGCCAAGATCTGATAATACCCCTCGTCAAAAGGTCAAAGGCCTACAGTTAGAACTTTAAACCATCGATAGTGCCCCATTCAAAAGTTTCGATTGTTTTTGTGAACACTATCGGTTAAGTTGCGTATGTTTGTATTATTGTATAAGTATAAAACCCCACTTGTTTAAGAAAAGCCGTGTACAAAAATGTTTTACAAAATAGGAATTAATTAAGTATTTAAAAACGGGAAAACAAAACTAACTATGTTAATTCAGAGATCTTTGGATGGCCCAAATATAGTTGTTAAAAAAAAGATCGTTATGATGCTATGAAGTCTCAATGCCTAAGAGTATAAGAGTGGTAGCAAAATGCAAAACGTAAGCCATTTGTATTCAAACATTGCCAATTCTGTTCATACATATAGGAAATGCCTGATAGTACTCAACAGAAAAATATATTTTTTTTGTAACAGTTACCTCTACTGAAAAAAATTATGTTTACGGAACTTCTAAAAAAAATTAGAATCCATATATATATATATATATATATATATATATATATATATATATATATATATATATATATATATATATATATATATATATATATATATATATATATATATATATATATATATATATATATATATATATATATATATATATATATATATATATATATCGCCCTCTTTCGGTTGGGCGAACCTTGCAATTTAAAAAAGCTTTCCTTTTGGTACATAAGAATCTGTTGCTTCTTTAAAATGAGTTTTTTTTAAATGTACATATACGTACTATACACGATCATGTTAAAATCAAGAGTTACCGATCGTCAAGATTTCATTAATGGTCTACTTATAGTCCCTTTTTAACTCGCGGACCATTAATGAAAGATTAAAAACGTAAACATGACCTTTTATGGTGAACACTTTAAAAAAACACAATACTTTAAAAAAGAGTCAATGCAAAAAACTGTTAATTAGTGTTTTTCTACCTAATGGGTTAATTTACAAATATGCTTTAGAAGCAATTTCAATTATGTATCTTCCCAAAGGCAGAGCAGTATTTATAAAGACAGAGCAGCACTTTTAAAAGTGCTCAAAATTGTTGTCCGTTTAGAAAATTATTTATGCCTCTATTATCGTGCCAAGGTTAAGTACCAAAATAGGTACAAAACATTATTTTTACAAAACAAAATTTAAAGTAAAGTGCTGTTGCTTTGTAAATAGACTAAATTGATGGTTTTTGTAAATAAATAACCTACTTATACTTATTGTGTTTTTGCTATCACTCTTGAATCGCATCTCCTAAAATAGTTATATTGTTTAGCTTTAATGTTATTGGGTAATCCAAGAAATTTTGTTGAGAAACAAGCATATCGACATTTATGGATTTCAAGCACGTTCTTCTGTCAGAAATCGTAGAGCCAGCTTTCAACCAGAAACAACAAAAAGGTCTCGAACCAGAATAAAAACTGTTTAAGTCACAATAATGACAAAAGACCAAATAAATATAAACAAAAAGAAAAAACTATTAAATGTGCAACGCATGTATGAATATACTTATATACGCACAAATCATGCACACTTTGTGCTTTTGCATTTGGGGTTTTCAACGAAGACCCATGCGGAACGGAATTGGTGGAAATGATATTGCGCGTTGAAGATTGCTCTACGCACAGTTCGTACACTATACGCAAATAGTAATTATCATTAATTGAAATGAGTCTCCATTACGTCATTTGATTTGTTGCCGAAGTAATACAATACTGTACAGTCTGTCTGGCAACCGTAGCGAATACATTTCACCAACTTTTTTACGTTACGTTGATTCTGAAAAAGAAACAACAAAAAGGTCTCGAACCAGAATAAAAACTGTTCAAGTCACAATAATTTTATTTAGTATTCTTTATATTATACTTGCCAAAATTTGCAGTATCCCAACTTATATGCAAGTAATGACATTTGTACCGATACTATCAATATCAGATCCATTTTCTTTTATTTAATTAAAAATTATAAACAAACAAAGTAGTATACCTTCCCGACGGACACTGTATAATAATTTATTCAGATAACCACCAAAATTTCTTGGTATTTAATTTTTGAGTGAATATAATATCCTTGTGTGATATGCTTATATCATATTTAATTTTTAACTCCTCTGGGTTGTAGTTGACTGCTTTTGTGTGTTGCGTGTCTGTTGTTATGGTAAAAGATTGGAGTGCCGTATTCGTTTTGAATATTTTTTTTTTATTTATGTAAACAAAGACTGGCGAAACAAAGCCGTTCCGTAGGGAGTTAATTATGTATGCTTCCTCAGCATAATAGGGTGTCATTATAACATTATTCTTTTTGCATTGGGTATACCTTACAATGTTTTTTATTGATTAAATTTATAAAAAAGTTATCTATTCTTATTATAATAGCATTTTGTACATTTTTCTATTCGATACTGGTATATATTTTACATAATTGCTCTGTTGAGATCTGTATAATGATGTGCATGCTTTTTAACATATCCTTTCAAAAACTGTGATTATATAAGCAGGCGCTATATTGAACCAATTTGGAAAACCGTACGTCAATACTGGTCTAATTAAGAATAGAATTGGTACATCATTTTTTAGATGTTTGGTTTAATGTATTTAGAATTTAATAATTGACTATATACAAAGAAAGCCTTTCTTGCTTTGAAAAGTATTTCGTTTGTATGCTTATTAAAATACAAAAAATTGTCTTAATAGATACTCAAATATTTTACCACATCCTTATTTTTAATGTTGCAAATTGTCTTAATTTGGTTTTATTCAAAAATGGTACATTTTTTTAATGTTATAATTGCATTTATTAACTGATGGTCTGAAAAGAATAATTTCGCATTTTTCTGATATTATTTACTTGATTCAGAAAATCTAGTATGTATAAATTAAAAAGTATAAGAGAATTTAATATAATAATTTAATAATAATTTTGAGCTTTTATAATTTGGAAAGGCAACTTCGAAGTTTTTATCGGTAGTCATATTGTATATTAAAATAATTTGAATTAGTGGGAAATTATACCACAACAACTTTAATATCAGACCAGGGATCTATACACTATCGAAGGCTTCCTCCATGTGAATGAGACAAGCACCCGTACAAAGCTTTTTATGCCAATTCCAATTAATATCGGAAGTTAGCTTATGTAAAGCATTGACTGTTGAATGTTTGAATTTAAAACCAAACTGTTCATCATTTCTAATCTTTGCCTTTCTGTGAAAGGAGAACAACCTTTGCTCATTTCCATGCATTGGGGAAATACATGGAAAAATATTGATCATGTTATTGAATAATTTACAATAAACGTAAATAATTATTTGAGGAATTTGTCTCAGAACTATATAATGCATATTTTCAATACCGCAGGAGAGTTTTTTCTTCAAAAAGGAACAAATTTATATTAGGTTTTCTCTAGTTATGAGTAAATCTCGAGATTGCATTTTATCAATATTGTCTGACAACATTGTTTCGCTAAAATAAACTAGGATAGTATTATTATTAAATTAAATTTCGATTTCATTTCCAGAAATATCTTTTATTTGTCCATAACTTGTTTATGTGACACGCAAAATAGAAAGGGACCTAAGGTTAAAAACCAGTTTTGTTCAGGAGTTATTTTAAAGATTAGGGCCCTTTCTATTTGCGCTTAGAATCGGCAACTTCACTTTCGTAAAACGCGCATATCTCTGGGAGGGAACACTTTTGGGGCATGGGATCGATCTCATTCGATGCTCAGATGTTGTCCACATCAAAAAAAGAAAAAAAATCAAAATTGATTTTTTTACCCTTAGGTCCCTTTCTCTATGCGCTGTCACAAATGTATAATGTTATTCTGATTAATTTCTTTATCAGCATAATTTGATTCTAAAAAGCCTCCTACGGCATCTAGTATCTGATTTTTGTCCTCAATAACATAGATATTCAAGTTATCTTTACTTAAATTTTGGGTATTTATTTCCGCATTGCTTAATATATGTGCTGAATATTTTGTCATTTTAATTTCTTGAAGATTCAAAGGAGTGATTTTTTTACAATTCTTTTTTATTTGACCAAACATATCTTTAGAATGCTTAGGGTCTAGATTTGTCAGTTTTTCTTGTATTCGACTATTGATCATAATTGTGAAATTTTCGTTAATAAGTTTAAGTTTACACTTGACTATATTAAGAGTTGCTTCAGGTTGTGTATGCTCTAGCCTGAGTTTTGCTCTATGTATGCTCTAGCCTGTGTTTTTTTAATAATCGTAATAGTAAAAATTCTACTTTTTTCTAGATACAGCTTTTTAATAGTTGAGTTTTTTTACAGTTTTACGAGGGCGACCGCAAAACTAACTGGCCTGGCACATTTTCTGTTTTACTAGCAACTTTTTTTGTTTTTTAAAAGCAATCTTTTATAAGCCATCTGTCAAAATTTCCGAAACATTTAATGATTATTTTCTTTGTTACAGGTGATTGAAGTAAACAAATTTTATAATTTTTGAAAAGTGAAAAAAAAGAGTTCGTGCGGTAATTAAACCCTTTTATATGAAAGGTTATACGCCACAATTAATCAAAGATGAATTGGATTCTGTTCATGGTGATAATGCACCATCATACTCCACTGTGAAATCCTGGGTTCAACAATTTAAAATGGTTCGTTTAAGTACGGAAGATGAACAACGCTCTGGAAGACCGAAAACTGCTACTACTATTGAAAACATTAGAAAAATATTTAATGAAGTGACTAAAGATAGACGAATAAAGCTTAGAGAAATTGCTGATATTGTTAAAATGCACGAAAAACAAATTTGGAGTATTTTACATGATGAACTCCACATGAAAAAGCTATCCGCGAAAAAGGTGCCGCGTTTGTTGACTTTGCCCCAAAAAATCGTCCGTTGGACCAATTCTGATGAGCTTTTAGCGATTTATCAGCGTAATCCAATAGAGTTCTTGCGCCGATTCATAACTGTTGATGAAACATGGATCCGTCAAAGAACAGTCAAAACAATGGATAGAAGCTGGTAAAAGTGGTCCCAAGAAGGCGAAAGCTATTAAGTCAGCAGGAAAAGTAATGGCCACAGTATTTTGGGATGCAAGGGGTATAATATTTATTGATTATCTTGAGAAAGGAAAAACTATAAATAGTGAATATTACTGTGCATTATTGGATCGGTTGAGTGAAGAAATCAAGATAAAACGACCGCATTTAAAGAAAAAAGTTCTTTTTCATCAAGATAATGCTCCTTCACACACTCCATTTGTAACTCAACAAAAACTGGCCGAATTACTATTTGAAATTGCTCCGCATCCACCATATAGTCCAGATTTAGCTCCTTCTGCCTATTTAAAAAAATTCTCGGTGGCAAAAAATTTTCGTCCAATAGCGAGGTTATTGCTGAAACTGAGGCATATTTTGAAGGTCTTGAAAAATCTTATTTTTCGGATGGAATTAAAAAACTTGAAAAACGTTTGATGAAGTGTATTGAGTTGGAAAGAGATTATGTTGAAAAATAAATAATAATAATTCCAAAAAAACGGTTCTTTTTATGTAAGACCAGTTACTTTTGCGGTCGCCCACGTATACTTCGGAACTGCATTCTCTATTGTAGAAAAACTAAAATTACTCATCCTTTCTAAATAATAGTCAATTTCTATGTTTGAAAGATTGCTATTGTTAGGAATTTGTATTGTTCTCGTTCTTACCTTGGATAATTTTTGTTTGAAATTTCTTCTGGTTCGTAGCTTTATTATTATATCCAGACGTTGCCCCATCCCTTAAAACTGTAAAATTTTTGCAGTTCGTTGTTCATAGAAGTGATCATTTGTACAGCGTTTTGGTCATGTCGCAGTCTAGACATTTAAGACAATTCAACGTATTATTCTCCGAAACGATATGAAGTCTACAATCAGCTATACAATTGTCCAAATATGACCCTGCACGAGGGAATGAAGGAAAACTTGTGGCATAAAATCTACATCTGAAACGTATTTCATTATCTGAAAACCATGCTTTAAGCAAATTTGGCTTTTAGTTGTTAATTGGGTTTTCCCATTCCGTGTGTTTACGTACAATTAAGGTCTCCGGCTAAAATGTAGTAGTGGTTAACGTTTTTTAATTCCATACATTCAAAAAGATTGTTGTTTCGTTTTTATATGAGAATTGTTATTACCGGATGGATAATATGCTGAAATAATGAATAATAAGTACTTTATTTGCGCTCAAAGGAATTCTGATAATACATGTTTCTAGAGTACTCGTAGTAAAAGAAAAATTGATACTCTTCGTATAGTTACCATGCTTCAAGTTTTTTCTAACTAGAATTGCTGTGAGTCCAGCCTGGGTCGCATCTTTTCTGTCCTTTCTAATCAGGGCTAAGTTTAGTCTCGCTTAAAAGGACAATATCAGGTTTGGGTTCTATAATAAATTGATAAAGGTCATATCTTCTACTTATCTTTATTATAGAGTTTACATTAATTTGATTTATTTTGATAATTTTTGAGATTGTATTGGCTTGAAGGGTTGTTGTCATTATTCTTTAAGCATGGAAAAGTTAGTATCGATTCTACTAGATACTTGTAAATTCAGTTGTTTTTGAAAGTTTACAATTTGGTTGGTAATATTTGTCATAACATTTTTGATTTCTTGTACAAATGTGTTAATAATTACATTATTTGTTTCTGCATTTAATGTACTGTTTTCGCTGATAACGTTAGCATATGATGACCCTGAATTGATAAATACATTTGATTTGTGTGTTTTGTTTATAATAATTTTTTTTTTAATATTCATTTTTTGTTTGACAGCCCTTGTATAATGCCGAGTTACCGTATTTGTTTCATAGCACGCAAAACCATTTTTCTTTCTCTTCAGCTGGAACGGTGTTTCCCCTATCGTGATCCATGTTACATTTAACGCGTCTCCTAGAAAGAAAATAATTAGCCGCCCTATGGAAAAATCCCTGGCAGTTGCGACACTGGGGTACTTCGCGACGTCTTACTTGTTCCCACTTTATACATCGGCATAATAACGTCTTAATTGCCTTCAAATTATTTACATTGCTTTCTGAGAATTCAACCAGAAACATTGGTAGATTAAATCCTCTTGCAACAGATGATTTTGTTAAAAAGGTCCCCGCCATATGACACTGAACTTTAAAAGGCTTTGTCAAATGAACTAATACCAGTATGGAAATAAACACACCCTGAGAGAAAAGAGAGTCGATGCCACGCCCTCGAAAAATTTTCATTTTGGGCCTAATCTATGGATGGTGGTTTTATAAGCTTCAATATAGCCGAATTAAATTTTTCCGCTTGTTTTATATCGTATATTTTAGAAATTTTTAGTTTTTACTTGTCAAATATGCGATTCTATATAGGATTGTTGATCTGACAACAATTTCATTCACTCACACCTTAAAGCCCAAACACAACCATGTCGCATAGAATTTCTTGTCGAACGAACTCAATAATCCAAATATAATTTGTACTAAAAAATTTCAACATGGTTTGTTATTTAATTTCTAAAATGTTTGACGATGTTTTATCTAAAATATAAAAAAAAATTATAAAGAAAAGCAATAAAAAGCAATGGTATGTAACACCTATCGACATAAGCCGCGTTTCATACTACCTGTGAGAAGGACGAAGAACACTTCGCCAAAGCTGTAAGGATGAGCGTTCCCAATTAAAATTTATTACTGAGTCTTCTTTAAGAAATATTGCAAAAGCATTCTCCAATGCAATTTATATCATTTGCAATATATTTCCAAGCTTTGTATTTTTAATTTCATCAAAAATGGATTAAAACTCCTTTTCTCAACGATATTTGCAGGAAAATGTCAATACCTAACATTTGGAAAGACTATAACTCACTTTTTAACACATACATTTTCTTAAAAGTTGGCAACGATAATAAAGGAAGGATGTGTTATGCTATAAGCTGATTTTCATTTTACTTTTTCATACTTACTTACTTACTTAAGTACCACAACATCAGAATGAGGAAAAAGGGGAACTTCTTTAAGGTCAGTGAACTGTATATGATTTAGTTATTTTACTCACTGACCGACACCTACTCTTCAACGCCGGCTCCGAACGGATAATTCATTTTAAATGGAAGTTTTAACAAAGCTTTAAAGTTAAATCCAAAGTAGACCCCGTCGGTGATAAATTGTTAGATGTTGTTTTCCGGATCTGAACCAATGTTTACTGGAATGGTTGTTTCTTATAATAGTACTTTAAATTTGAAATTTTATAAAGGCAATTGTGGTAGCTGGTAAAGGTAAAATTCAAAAAACTTCCGAATATTCACAAAAATGTATTCTCTCTTTTAAGTAACTTTAACAGTACGGCAAACGATTTATTTGTTTTTGGGCTATACCTTGTTTATTGTAACATGGTTGGCGTCCTGTAACCGGCCGCCACGAGAATTCGCCCACAAACTTTGCTCGCTTATATAAAATAGATGACAAAGGAATGTTCAATTACACAGTGGAACATTTTTTGGGTTATTGTCTGGGGGGTGAGAAATTCCAGTCAGGGTGATGGTACTAGGTCAGTAGTATCATCACCCTCAAAGGGTTTTGCGTTCGTATGTGCCAGTTTTTTTTATGACCTTTTACATTTTTTCCTTATCTTGATGTTTTTTCGCTTAGTTGTAAAATGTTGGCAAAAACGTATTTTGACATAACTCGAGAACGACTAGTTCGATTTTGCTGAAATAAATTGAGAAATATTAATAATTACATTTTCTTTAATCCATTAATATACTGTTTCTCTACCAAATCAACATTTTTGCAATTAGAAATAAATTTATGAAGAAAATTTTGCCAAAAAAAATTTTTTTTTTTTTAAACATATAAATCCCAAACGGAAAAACGTGTAGAGTCTTATAACTTTCACGTAAAGTCACATAACCTATAAACAAAATGCGACATAGATCATAGAAATCGATTAACGCGTTCTGCTTTTATTCAAAATTAAGTGAAGGTATCCCATTTTGACAAGAATATTGAAATATGTTTTTATTGAAAAAAGTGTCATTTATCGCCTTTTTTTTTATAAATTTTCCCCAATAACTCCAGACTTCTGGCCATAAACTACTAAAAAAATAAAGTAAAAATTTTTATAATTTTTTATTTTATTTATTTATTTTTATTTATTTTAATAAATATTGCCTAGATATTTTCGATGGTGGTTGTTCGGGACTAGTGGCATCGCTGTCATCAGTTTCTGAACCACACATAATGTCAATGTGTGACTCCACTGCTGGCCCTTCTGCACCTCCTGAAAATTCTTTATCATCAGGATCATCCTTGTCTTGGCACACAAGCTTACTCCACCAGCAAATTTCCGCAAGTATTGCACTCGGCGACTTTTTCCCTCTATATCTCATTTCAAATGGCATAGCAACATGCTGATAGCGTTCGCCTTGTTCATCAGATTCGGTATCCAATTGTTTGCTGAATTAGTCCAGATGATGATGTAAATAATGGATTTTCAAGGACATGTGGACACCAATTTCCGAGAACGATCTTAACATCCTTGCGACAGAAACATCGTAGTTGGTAGAACGATGCTTTCCCAACAATCTTTCTATTACTTCTTTGATTGCCTGGCATGCGTCCAATTCAGCGTCAATCAAAATATTGTTGAATGCGCCACTTTTAATCAGCTTTCGTATATCTGGACCATTTAGTACGCCTGATTGGAAAAAATTAAGTTGTTAAGATGGAAAATCATGGGAAATGAATGTGATATTATAATTTACCTTCTTTAATTTTACTTTCGCTGAGTCTCGGGTAAATTAGTTTCAAACACAAGAAAACTTCATCTCTTTTGGCGACAGTTTTGATGAAACTCTTAACAATTCCATGTTTAATATTCAGTGGAGGCAGCAATATCTTCTCCTTCGGCACTAGAGGCTCACGAATAATATTGGCCGTTTGTAACCTGCTGTGCTCTCTAAGTTTCCATCTGTGGCATGCATATTGGTCACCGGAAAATCGTGTGTCCCAATCGCACAAAAAGCACATATATTTTATATAGCCGCTTTGAAGGGCGCAAAGCATTGCTACAACTTTTAAATCGCAGCATATGCGCCACATATGCTTGGCGTAGTTAACCATTTTTAAAATATTTTCCAGTGCATCATATGTTTCTTTCGTTTCTGTACTATAGGCGATTGGAACTGAAGGTTTTTTATTGGTCTTATGCAGTAAAACCGCCTTCAAGCTGAGTTTTGAACTGTCAATAAATAGCCTCCAGTCATCTGCTTCATATTTTATTTCCATTGCGTCCATCAATTTTCCTACATCCGGGCAATATGCAGAAGTTTTTTCATCATTCACAAGGAATAAAGTTTGGAGTGTTGCCCGACGACTTCGATAAGCTGTGACTTTCACACCGGGTGCCAAAAGATTGTTTGATTTCATAAAAGAAGCCAGTTCTTCTGATTTATGCTGTGTTAGTTCCAATTTGGCAACAATTGAATCAAGGCTATTTTGATTTACTAAAATAGGCTCATTGGACACAGATGGTTCGGGATTATATGAGGTATCATCACTTCATAGAAGATACAATATCTGGGCTAGAAGCTTTTGGCACAGGAATGTGGCCCGAATGAGGCAATGGTGTTGCGGCACTTGCAACACCAACGTAATTATACGATTTTCTTATCCTTTTTGCAGCTCCTTTATTCGCACATGCATAGCAATTCAATGGATTGTGACCTTCGCCAGGATTAGTCCAAGTCATTGGGATACCGAATGGCATAGTTTCACGACTTCTATTTTTCCTATCCATTAGACGGTTGTAGCAGCTTTTACACACCACATTTGGTACCCAATTTTTGTTCAGTATAACATTTTGGTTGAAGTACATCTCGTATATTTGAACAAAAGCAGTACTGAAATTTCCCATTTTTTTATGTGTTGAAACATATTGACCACAGCAGTAGCAGAAGCTATTTATATCTGGCTTGCACAGTTCCATATTCTATTCACTTTTGTTCACTTTTAAAAAACTGGAGGGAAAATACTTGTTCTCTTCGCGTTCGTCGGCGTTTGTTTAATGACAAAAAACGAACAATGAACACCTATTTATACTATTTCATTTTCATATTTTTCAATATTTTACCGGCAGGTACTTATGAATTGGCACATCTTGCAACGTTCTAAAACATGACCACTCATGAATGTGGGTGGAATTCGTGTAAAAAAAATCATGCAGGTAGCCAACAGAAAAAACTAAATTTATTTCTAATTGCAAAAATATTGATTTGGTAGAGAAACATTATATTAATAGATTAAAGAAAATGTAATTATTAATTTTTCTCAATTTATTTCAGCAAAATCGAACTAGTCGTTCTCGAGTTATGTCAAACTACGTTTTTGCCAACATTTTACAACTAAGCGAAAAAACATCAAGATAAGGAAAAAATGTAAAAGGTCGACAAAAAACTATCTATCTGTATTAAATCTTTCTCTTTAATTTAAAAATGGTATTCATGTATTACAGTATATTAGTGTTTGGTAACCAAAGTTGAAATTTGACTTTCAATACGAATATCTTAATCGATTGATCCAAATCAAAATTCGACTTCGCGGATCGATTATCGACTAAATTTTTTCAAAAACTATGTCTATAGCTTTTATTTTCTGAGAATATCCACAGTGTCGACAAATCCATAATTTTTTACAGAAATTAAAGTGTGCCGTAACGTTTGGACTTGTGCAAAGAAGAATATCTTGCGAAGCCCGCCTACTTGTCGGCATTCTTTAACTTTGTTGTACTTTCCAAATCTACAAAATAATGGGATGTGTTGCATACGCCTTTTTCGTTGTCATGATGGCGAAATAAAACAGTAGTTTGCCGTTTTATAAACTAGTATATGTTTAACCGAGTTCTTTTACCATGTTAGTTTGCATTATAATACAGCGAAGAGAATTTAACATCAATGGGTTCATAGGCGAATTCGTTAAAATCAAACAATAAAAAATATTAATATTAATAAAATAACGAATCAAACGCAATATATCAATTAACTGTTAAACGTTTGCTTTGTAGACATGAAAATGAATTGGCACATATTGACGTAAATGGCGAACATCATTGCCGTAGACAAATATCCTTAATAAAAGGTTCACGACAAGTTGATAAATGGCATAAACGTCGATATACAGTAGTCATAAGTAAATCGACTACAATTTAGTTCAAAGTAGACTTTTGGACTTAAAACCGACTTTTTGCAGTCGACTTTTTATTCGGCCAAGATGGTCGAAATCGGCCATCTTTTAGTTTCGACTATTTTAAGGCTTAAATTACCTTAAATATGATTTAGCTTGTTTGAAAAGGTTGAGCGTTACGCGTTTTTATTCTGTCATTGTATCACGGAATTTTTTGGAACGCACAATAGCGTCATTCTAAATGCACACACCAATTTAACTCCCTTATATTACTCAGACTCAACATATAATGGTAGTTTTAGTACACTCAGAAAAAAAATTACCTTATATTAGGTTAATTTAACCATGAATAAACTTGATCTACGTCTACGTTATATAAGGTTAATTTGAACTTTTTTTGTTGGTATTAACCAATAATAATAGTTTATTTAACTATTCTATCGTTGCATTTTTTAACCGTGAAAATTGTTAGTTTTAAAATAATTATTGTTGTTTTAACAATGCATTGTTGAGTTTTTTAACCATTAAAATTTTTATTATTAAAATAACAATGCATTGTTTTTAACCATGAAAACTGATATTATTACAATTTCATAGTTAATTTATTGAAACAATACATGTTCAATTTAACAATGAAATTGTTAATAATATTAACTATAAAGATCGTTATAGAAATCATTTTTTTTTGTTAAGTTAAATTATAATTGGTTACCTCTTTTTACCAGAAGTATATTTACTGTTACAATTTTTATTATAAAATTAATCTACTAATTATAAGTATGTTTTTGTTTTGTTTACATTTATTCGGACTTTTTTCATTATTATGACTTGAATAGTTTTTATTCTGTTTTGAGACCTTTTTGTTTTCTTTTTCATGATCAACTAAAAAATTGGTGAAATGTATTGGCTACGGTTGCCAGGCTGACTGAATAGCTGTTTCTAAGCCCGCCAAGGTTTTTCTTCCGCAGTCTTTGGCTACAATTATTTTGGCTACAAATCAAATGACTTATACGGAAGTCCCATTGTGATTAATGGAATTACCCTTTGCTAATAGTCTTCGAACTGTGCGAAAAGCAATATCATTGCGCTATGAAGATTGTACAGCTAGCATTTGCATTTTTAAAAGGGCGAGATAAATTGTCTTATGATCTTTCTCACAATTACAAAGCAAAGGAAGAAAAGTTACGCGAAGTTGCAATCGTTGCAACTTCGTGTTACTTAATTCTGAACTTCGTATAACACAAAGCAGATTAAAAACTTCGATACAACAGAGCCGAATGATCTATAAATTTTTATTTATGTCGCACATTTTTCGGCCTCTATCTTGAAAAATAAATCCCTATATGTATAATGTTAAATCAACTATTTTGTATGCACAGTTTACCTTATACATATAACGTTATTTTGTCTTCGTTGTCAAACATTTACCATGCAAAAATTTAACCAGACACATGGTTAAAAAAATCATTGTATTTTCGGCTCAGTGTAGAGAAAAGTACATTAAAATACTTATAAAAAAGAAACAACAAACTACGAAGAAAGTAAGTTAGATAGCCGAGACTTAAATCGAGCAAAATTTTATTGGTTCGACCATCCCACTGACGTTAACGGAAAGGTAAAAAAACTTTCGTTCATTAAAATAATTTTTACGAGATATATTTTCTGTACTTTCTTATGGTGATTTAAAAAATTTAAAAAAAAATTCTACTGGAGCTAGATTTAAGATTAAAGCAATTCTACACATATACTTATAGTTAATTGTTCGCGTAAATAATTTGTATTATTTTCCTGTAAAGTAAAATAAGCACACTTACATAGAAAATTTCCGCAGTGGAGGAATCTTTCAACATCAAAAATTAATTCAGATAAAAAATGTAATTTGTTTTAATTGAACCCTGCTGTTGTCCACATTTAAGATGTGTTGAAGAATGTCGAGAAGTAGGCGTTCTACTGACGGACTTCGCAAGATATTCTTCTTTGGACAAGTCCAAACGTTTAAGAATGCTGCACAATTTAATTTCTGTAAAAAATTATGGATTTGTCAACACTGTGCATATTCCCAGAAAATAAAAGCTACTGACATAGTTTTATGAATAAATTTAGTCGATAATCGATCTACGGAGTCGACTTTCGACTACGAATAATCGAATAAGATATCCGAATTTAAAGTCAATTTTTAACACTAATATACAGTAATACATGAATACCATTTTTACATTTAAGAGAAAGATTTAATACTGATAGATAGTTTTTTGTAAACAAAATCGTTTTTCTATTTTTGTACAATGGTGTAAGTTATCGCTTTAGCGACCTCTTACTTGCCTAAAACCGGAACATCTCGTTTGCATCTATTTTATATGAGCTAGCACTGTTTGTAGGCGAATGCTCGTGACGGCTGGCTACAGGACGCCAACCATGGTACAAACAAATAAATTGTTTGCTGTAATGTTAAAGTTACTTTAAAGAGAAATACATTTTTGTGAATGTTCGGAAGTTTTTTTAATTTTACCTGTTACCACAATTTTCTTTATCAAATTTAACAATTTCAAGTGCTATAAAAAACAACCATGCCAGTAAACCTTAGTTCAACTCCGGGAAAGAGCAACTATAAATTTATCAGCGACGGGTTACCACTTCGTAGATATCGACGATTTTACGAGTAAAATTCTTAAAAAAAATTCTCTATGAAATGATTTAGCCGTTCGGAGCCGGCGTTGAACAGTAGGTCCCGGTCAGTGAGTACAAAATTTAAATCATGTACAGCTCACTGAGCTGAGAGAAGTGCCCCTTTTATATCAATCGAATGATGTGGTACTTACGATAAGTACGTAAGTCAGTATGAAAACCAAAAATAAAAATCAGCTGATAGCATAACACAACTTCATGTATTATCGTTGCCACCTTTTAACAATATGTAAGTGTTGAAAAGTGAGTTTCAATAGTCTTTCTAAATATTAGGTACAGCTTATTGATTATTTATGATGAAATTGAAAAGGAAAAATATATTTAGGTAATAAATGACAAAAAACTTATTGAAGAAGTTTGAAAACACCAAATGTACAGTGGTTCGCAGCTTATTTGAACCAGCAACCATTTAAATATTAAACCGATTATATCATCTAAAGTAACAAAAAATTCCATGCAATTTAAATGAAGAATTGTTGACAAAGCAGCCCTAGCATAATGTGTAAAAAAATAAAGTACAAAATAATTTTAACCTAGCCTGAGAGAATTTGAAATCAATTACACCACAAAGATTGATCTTACAGCTTATTTCAAGCAGCGAAGTTACTTTTGTTCTTGTACTTTCTTCACGTCTATTCTTTGTTGATGTACTCATTATCATTTAAGTGTGATTTTATCAGTCAATTAGATCATTAGCGACGTTTATGAACTTGGATCGACGTACTACAATCGAGCAGCGAGAGTAGGTCCTTAGACATTTCAAAAATAATTATTCACGTTGGAATATAGCAGAAATTTTTGGGTTAAGTAATTCTGCAGTGCAGAGTATGTACATGAGAATCGAGTCCATAACAAAGGCAGAAAAGTCCCTAATAATATATTTAATGAAACGGGCGAGCGCTACATTGTTAGAAAAATAAGAGAAAATTCAAAGCTTTCGGCTCCCAGACTGGCCACTGAAGTTAAAAATGAATTGGTTAAGTCTGGTAGTGCAAACCCATCCGCCATTACCACATCCTTATTTTTAATGTTGCAAATTGTCTTAATTTGGTTTTATTCAAAAAATGGTACATTTTTTTAATGTTATAATTGCATTTATTAACTGATGGTCTGAAAAGAATAATTGCGCATTTTTCTGATATTATTTACTTGATTCAGAAAATCTAGTATGTATAAATTAAAAAGTATAAGAGAATTTAATATAATAATTTAATAATAATTTTGAGCTTTTATAATTTGGAAAGGCAACTTCGAAGTTTTTATCGGTAGTCATATTGTATATTAAAATAATTTGAATTAGTGGGAAATTATACCACAACAACTTTAATATCAGACCAGGGATCTACACACTATCGAAGGCTTCCTCCATGTAAATGAGACAAGCACCCGTACAAAGCTTTTTATGCCAATTCCAATTAATATCGGAAGTTAGCTTATGTAAAGCATTGACTGTTGAATGTTTGAATTTAAAACCAAACTGTTCATCATTTCTAATCTTTGCCTTTCTGTGAACCTTTGCTCTTTTCCATGCATTGGGGAAATACATGGAAAAGTATTGATCATGTTATTGAATAATTTACAATAAACGTAAATAATTATTTGAGGAATTTGTCTCAGAACTATGTAATGCATATTTTCAATACCGCAGGAGAGTTTTTTCTTCAAAAAGGAACAAATTTATATTAGGTTTTCTCTAGTTATGAGTAAATCTCGAGATTGCATTTTATCAATATTGTCTGACAACATTGTTTCGCTAAAATAAACTAGGATAGTATTATTATTAAATTAAATTTCGATTTCATTTCCAGAAATATCTTTTATTTGTCCATAACTTGTTTATGTGACACGCAAAATAGAAAGGGACCTAAGGTTAAAAACCAGTTTTGTTCAGGAGTTATTTTAAAGATTAGGGCCCTTTCTATTTGCGCTTAGAATCGGCAACTTCACTTTCGTAAAACGCGCATATCTCTGGGAGGGAACACCTTTGGGGCATGGGATCGATCTCATTCGATGCTCAGATGTTGTCCACATCAAAAAAAGAAAAAAAATCAAAATTGATTTTTTTACCCTTAGGTCCCTTTCTCTATGCGCTGTCACATATGTATAATGTTATTCTGATTAATTTCTTTATCAGCATAATTTGATTCTAAAAAGCCTCCTACGGCATCTAGTATCTGATTTTTGTCCTCAATAACATAGATATTCAAGTTATCTTTACTTAAATTTTGGGTATTTATTTCCGCATTGCTTAATATATGTGCTGAATATTTTGTCATTTTAATTTCTTGAAGATTCAAAGGAGTGATTTTTTTACAATTCTTTTTTATTTGACCAAACATATCTTTAGAATGCTTAGGGTCTAGATTTGTCAGTTTTACTTGTATTCGACTATTGATCATAATTGTGAAATTTTCGTTAATAAGTTTAAGTTTACACTTGACTATATTAAGAGTTGCTTCAGGTTGTGTATGCTCTAGCCTGAGTTTTGCTCTATGTATGCTCTAGCCTGTGTTTTTTTATTAATCGTAATAGTAAAAATTCTACTTTTTTCTAGATACAGCTTTTTAATAGTTGAGTTTTTTTACAGTTTTACGAGGGCGACCGCAAAACTAACTGGCCTGGCACATTTTCTGTTTTACTAGCAACTTTTTTTGTTTTTTAAAAGCAATCTTTTATAAGCCATCTGTCAAAATTTCCGAAATATTTAATGATTATTTTCTTTGTTACAGGTGATTGAAGTAAACAAATTTTATAATTTTTGAAAAGTGAAAAAAAAGAGTTCGTGCGGTAATTAAACACTTTTATATGAAAGGTTATACGCCACAATTAATCAAAGATGAATTGGATTCTGTTCATGGTGATAATGCACCATCATACTCCACTGTGAAATCTTGGGTTCAACAATTTAAAATGGTTCGTTTAAGTACGGAAGATGAACAACGCTCTGGAAGACCGAAAACTGCTACTACTATTGAAAACATTAGAAAAATATTTAATGAAGTGACTAAAGATAGACGAATAAAGCTTAGAGAAATTGCTGATATTGTTAAAATGCACGAAAAACAAATTTGGAGTATTTTACATGATGAACTCCACATGAAAAAGCTATCCGCGAAAAAGGTGCCGCGTTTGTTGACTTTGCCCCAAAAAATCGTCCGTTGGACCAATTCTGAGGAGCTTTTAGCGATTTATCAGCGTAATCCAATAGAGTTCTTGCGCCGATTCATAACTGTTGATGAAACATGGATCCATCAAAGAACAGTCAAAACAATGGATAGAAGCTGGTAAAAGTGGTCCCAAGAAGGCGAAAGCTATTAAGTCAGCAGGAAAAGTAATGGCCACAGTATTTTGGGATGCAAGGGGTATAATATTTATTGATTATCTTGAGAAAGGAAAAACTATAAATAGTGAATATTACTGTGCATTATTGGATCGGTTGAGTGAAGAAATCAAGATAAAACGACCGCATTTAAAGAAAAATGTTCTTTTTCATCAAGATAATGCTCCTTCACACACTCCATTTGTAACTCAACAAAAACTGGCCGAATTACTATTTGAAATTGCTCCGCATCCACCATATAGTCCAGATTTAGCTCCTTCTGCCTATTTCTTGTTTCCAAATTTAAAAAAATTCTCGGTGGCAAAAAATTTTCGTCCAATAGCGAGGTTATTGCTGAAACTGAGGCATATTTTGAAGGTCTTGAAAAATCTTATTTTTCGGATGGAATTAAAAAACTTGAAAAACGTTTGATGAAGTGTATTGAGTTGGAAAGAGATTATGTTGAAAAATAAATAATAATAATTCCAAAAAAACGGTTCTTTTTATGTAAGACCAGTTACTTTTGCGGTCGCCCACGTATACTTCGGAACTGCATTCTCTATTGTAGAAAAACTAAAATTACTCATCCTTTCTAAATAATAGTCAATTTCTATGTTTGAAAGATTGCTATTGTTAGGAATTTGTATTGTTCTCGTTCATACCTTGGATAATTTTTGTTTGAAATTTCTTCTGGTTCGTAGCTTTATTATTATATCCAGACGTTGCCCCATCCCTTAAAAATGTAAAATTTTGCAGTTCGTTGTTCATAGAAGTGATCATTTGTACAGCGTTTTGGTCATGTCGCAGTCTAGACATTTAAGACAATTCAACGTATTATTCTCCGAAACGATATGAAGTCTACAATCAGCTATACAATTGTCCAAATATGACCCTGCACGAGGGAATGAAGGAAAACTTGTGGCATAAAATCTACATCTGAAACGTATTTCATTATCTGAAAACCATGCTTTAAGCAAATTTGGCTTTTAGTTGTTAATTGGGTTTTCCCATTCCGTGTGTTTACGTACAATTAAGGTCTCCGGCTAAAATGTAGTAGTGGTTAACGTTTTTTAATTCCATACATTCAAAAAGATTGTTGTTTCGTTTTTATATGAGAATTGTTATTACCGGATGGATAATATGCTGAAATAATGAATAATAAGTACTTTATTTGCGCTCAAAGGAATTCTGATAATACATGTTTCTAGAGTACTCGTAGGAAAAGAAAAATTGATACTCTTCGTATAGTTACCATGCTTCAAGTTTTTTCTAACTAGAATTGCTGTGAGTCCAGCCTGGGTCGCATCTTTTCTGTCCTTTCTAATCAGGGCTAAGTTTAGTCTCGCTTAAAAGGACAATATCAGGTTTGGGTTCTATAATAAATTGATAAAGGTCATATCTTCTACTTATCTTTATTATAGAGTTTACATTAATTTGATTTATTTTGATAATTTTTGAGATTGTATTGGCTTGAAGGGTTGTTGTCATTATTCTTTAAGCATGGAAAAGTTAGTATCGATTCTACTAGATACTTGTAAATTCAGTTGTTTTTGAAAGTTTACAATTTGGTTGGTAATATTTGTCATAACATTTTTGATTTCTTGTACAAATGTGTTAATAATTACATTATTTGTTTCTGCATTTAATGTACTGTTTTCGCTGATAACGTTAGCATATGATGACCCTGAATTGATAAATACATTTGATTTGTGTGTTTTGTTTATAATAATTTTTTTTTAATATTCATTTTTTGTTTGACAGCCCTTGTATAATGCCGAGTTACCGTATTTGTTTCATAGCACGCAAAACCATTTTTCTTTCTCTTCAGCTGGAACGGTGTTTCCCCTATCGTGATCCATGTTACATTTAACGCGTCTCCTAGAAAGAAAACAATTAGCCGCCCTATGGAAAAATCCCTGGCAGTTGCGACACTGGGGTACTTCGCGACGTCTTTCTTGTTCCCACTTTATACATCGGCATAATAACGTCTTAATTGCCTTCAAATTATTTACATTGCTTTCTGAGACTTCAACCAGAAACATTGGTAGATTAAATCCTCTTGCAACAGATGATTTTGTTAAAAAGGTCCCCGCCATATGACACTGAACTTTAAAAGGCTTTGTCAAATGAACTAATACCAGTATGGAAATAAACACACCCTGAGAGAAAAGAGAGTCGATGCCACGCCCTCGAAAAATTTTCATTTTGGGCCTAATCTATGGATGGTGGTTTTATAAGCTTCAATATAGCCGAATTAAATTTTTCCGCTTGTTTTATATCGTATATTTTAGAAATTTTTAGTTTTTACTTGTCAAATATGCGATTCTATATAGGATTGTTGATCTGACAACAATTTCATTCACTCACACCTTAAAGCCCAAACACAACCATGTCGCATAGAATTTCTTGTCGAACGAACTCAATAATCCAAATATAATTTGTACTAAAAAATTTCAACATGGTTTGTTATTTAATTTCTAAAATGTTTGACGATGTTTTATCTAAAATATAAAAAAAAATTATAAAGAAAAGCAATAAAAAGCAATGGTATGTAACACCTATCGACATAAGCCGCGTTTCATACTACCTGTGAGAAGGACGAAGAACACTTCGCCAAAGCTGTAAGGATGAGCGTTCCCAATTAAAATTTATTACTGAGTCTTCTTTAAGAAATATTGCAAAAGCATTCTCCAATGCAATTTATATCATTTGCAATATATTTCCAAGCTTTGTGTTTTTAATTTCATCAAATATGGATTAAAACTCCTTTTCTCAACGATATTTGCAGGAAAATGTCAATACCTAATATTTGGAAAGACTATAACTCACTTTTTAACACATACATTTTGTTAAAAGTTGGCAACGATAATAAAGGAAGGATGTGTTATGCTATAAGCTGATTTTCATTTTACTTTTTCATACTTACTTACTTACTTAAGTACCACAACATCAGAATGAGGAAAAAGGGGAACTTCTTTAAGGTCAGTGAACTGTACATGATTTAGTTCTTTTACTCACTGACCGACACCTACTCTTCAACGCCGGCTCCGAACGGATAATTCATTTTAAATGGAAGTTTTAACAAAGCCTTAAAGTTAAATCCAAAGTAGACCCCGTCGCTGATAAATTGTTAGATGTTGTTTTCCGGATCTGAACCAATGTTTACTGGAATGGTTGTTTCTTATAATAGTACTTTAAATTTGAAATTTTATAAAGGCAATTGTGGTAGCTGGTAAAGGTAAAATTCAAAAAACTTCCGAATATTCACAAAAATGTATTCTCTCTTTTAAGTAACTTTAACAGTACGGCAAACGATTTATTTGTTTTTGGGCTATACCTTGTTTATTGTAACATGGTTGGCGTCCTGTAACCGGCCGCCACGAGAATTCGCCCACAAACTATGCTCGCTTATATAAAATAGATGACAAAGGAATGTTCAATTACACAGTGGAACATTTTTGGGGTTATTGTCTGGGGGGTGAGAAATTCCAGTCAGGGTGATGGTACTAGGTCAGTATATTAAAACCCTCAAAGGGTTTTGCGTTCGTATGTGCCAGTTTTTTTTTATGACCTTTTACATTTTTTCCTTATCTTGATGTTTTTTTGCTTAGTTGTAAAATGTTGGCAAAAACGTATTTTGACATAACTCGAGAACGACTAGTTCGATTTTGCTGAAATAAATTGAGAAAAATTAATAATTACATTTTCTTTAATCCATTAATATACTGTTTCTCTACCAAATCAACATTTTTGCAATTAGAAATAAATTTATGAAGAAATTTTTTTTTTTTAAACATATAAATCCCAAACGGAAAAACGTGTAGAGTCTTATAACTTTCACGTAAAGTCACATAACCTATAAACAAAATGCGACATAGATCATAGAAATCGATTAACGCGTTCTGCTTTTATTCAAAATTAAGTGAAGGTATCCCATTTTGACAAGAATATTGAAATATGTTTTTATTTTTATTTTATTTATTTATTTTAATAAATATTGCCTAGATATTTTCGATGGTGGTTGTTTGGGACTAGTGGCATCGCATTCATCGCTGTCATCAGTTTCTGAACCACACATAATGTCAATGTGTGACTCCACTGCTGGCCCTTCTGCACCTCCTGAAAATTCTTTATCATCAGGATCATCCTTGTCTTGGCACACAAGCTTACTCCACCAGCAAATTTCCGCAAGTATTGCACTCGGCGACTTTTTCCCTCTATATCTCATTTCAAATGGCATAGCAACATGCTGATAGCGTTCGCCTTGTTCATCAGATTCGGTATCCAATTGTTTGCTGAATTAGTCCAGATGATGATGTAAATAATGGATTTTCAAGGACATGTGGACACCAATTTCCGAGAACGATCTTAACATCCTTGCGACAGAAACATCGTAGTTGGTAGAACGATGGTTTCCCAACAATCTTTCTATTACTTCTTTGATTGCCTGGCATGCGTCCAATTCAGCGTCAATCAAAATATTGTTGAATGCGCCACTTTTAATCAGCTTTCGTATATCTGGACCATTTAGTACGCCTGATTGGAAAAAATTAAGTTGTTAAGATGGAAAATCATGGGAAATGAATGTGATATTATAATTTACCTTCTTTAATTTTACTTTCGCTGAGTCTCGGGTAAATTAGTTTCAAACACAAGAAAACTTCATCTCTTTTGGCGACAGTTTTGATGAAACTCTTAACAATTCCAAGTTTAATATTCAGTGGAGGCAGCAATATCTTCTCCTTCGGCACTAGAGGCTCACGAATAATATTGGCCGTTTGTAACCTGCTGTGCTCTCTAAGTTTCCATCTGTGGCATGCATATTGGTCACCGGAAAATCGTGTGTCCCAATCGCACAAAAAGCACATATATTTTATATAGCCGCTTTGAAGGGCGCAAAGCATTGCTACAACTTTTAAATCGCAGCATATGCGCCACATATGCTTGGCGTAGTTAACCATTTTTAAAATATTTTCCAGTGCATCATATGTTTCTTTCGTTTCTGTACTATAGGCGATTGGAACTGAAGGTTTTTTATTGGTCTTATGCAGTAAAACCGCCTTCAAGCTGAGTTTTGAACTGTCAATAAATAGCCTCCAGTCATCTGCTTCATATTTTATTTCCATTGCGTCCATCAATTTTCCTACATCCGGGCAATATGCAGAAGTTTTTTCATCATTCACAAGGAATAAAGTTTGGAGTGTTGCCCGACGACTTCGATAAGCTGTGACTTTCACACCGGGTGCCAAAAGATTGTTTGATTTCATAAAAGAAGCCAGTTCTTCTGATTTATGCTGTGTTAGTTCCAATTTGGCAACAATTGAATCAAGGCTATTTTGATTTACTAAAATAGGCTCATTGGACACAGATGGTTCGGGATTATATGAGGTATCATCACTTCATAGAAGATACAATATCTGGGCTAGAAGCTTTTGGCACAGGAATGTGGCCGAATGAGGTAATGGTGTTTCGGCACTTGCAACACCAACGTAATTATACGATTTTCTTATCCTTTTTGCGGCTCCTTTATTCGCACATGCATAGCAATTCAATGGATTGTGACCTTCGCCAGGATTAGTCCAAGTCATTGGGATACCGAATGGCATAGTTTCACGACTTCAATTTTTCCAATCCATTAGACGGTTGTAGCAGCTTTTACACACCACATTTGGTACCCAATTTTTGTTCAGTATAACATTTTGGTTGAAGTACATCTCGTATATTTGAACAAAAGCAGTACTGAAATTTTCCATTTTTTTATGTGTTGAGACATATTGACCACAGCAGTAGCAGAAGCTATTTATATCTGGCTTGCACAGTTCCATATTCTATTCACTTTTGTTCACTTTTAAAAAACTGGAGGGAAAATACTTGTTCTCTTCGCGTTCGTCGGCGTTTGTTTAATGACAAAAAACGAACAATGAACACCTATTTATACTATTTCATTTTCATATTTTTCAATATTTTACCGGCAGGTACTTATGAATTGGCACATCTTGCAACGTTCTAAAACATGACCACTCATGAATGTGGGTGGAATTCGTGTAAAAAAAAATCATGCAGGTAACCAACAGAAAAAACCAAAATAATTACAAAAGTGCCCTTGCATTTTTCCTTTTAATTGTTCACGCACATTTATGACCGTTTTTTACTTTGTTACAGCAACCATAAAAATGTAATAACCTTTTGTTTATTACTCTTTTTTTAATTCTGAGAATCATAAAAAAAGTCATCAACCTTTTTTCAAAGGAATTTTGAGCATATCTCGAGCAAATTTTTAAAATTCATACCTTTACTTAATTTTGAATAAAAGCAGAACGCGTTAATCGATTTCTATGATCTATGTCGCATTTCGTTTATAGGTTATGTGACTTTACGTGAAAGTTATAAGACTCTACACGTTTTTCCGTTTGGGATTTATATGATTTAAAAAAAAAAAAAAAAAATTTGGCAAAATTTTCTGCATAAATTTATTTCTAATTGCAAAAATATTGATTTGGTAGAGAAACAGTATATTAATGGATTAAAGAAAATGTAATTATTAATTTTTCTCAATTTATTTCAGCAAAATCGAACTAGTCGTTCTCGAGTAATGTCAAACTACGTTTTTGCCAACATTTTACAACTAAGCGGAAAAACATCAAGATAAGGAAAAAATGTAAAAGGTCGACAAAAAACTATCTATCTGTATTAAATCTTTCTCTTTAATTTAAAAATGGTATTCATGTATTACAGTATATTAGTGTTTGGTAACCAAAGTTGAAATTTGACTTTCAATACGAATATCTTAATCGATTGATCCAAATCAAAATTCGACTTCGCGGATCGATTATCGACTAAATTTTTTCAAAAACTATGTCTATAGCTTTTATTTTCTGAGAATATCCACAGTGTCGACAAATCCATAATTTTTTACAGAAATTAAAGTGTGCCGTAACGTTTGGACTTGTGCAAAGAAGAATATCTTGCGAGGCCCGCCTACTTATCGGCATTCTTTAACTTTGTTGTACTTTCCAAATCTACAAAATAATGGGATGTGTTGTCATGATGGCGAAATAAAACAGTAGTTTGCCGTTTTATAAACTAGTATATGTTTAACCGAGTTCTTTTACCATGTTAGTTTGCATTATAATACACCGAAGAGAATTTAACAACAATGGGTTCATAGGCGAATTCGTTAAAAGCAAACAATAAAAAAGTATTAATATTAATAAAATAACGAATCAAATGCAATATATCAATTAACTGTTAAACGTTTGCTTTGTAGACATGAAAATGAATTGGCACATATTGACGTAAATGGCGAACATCATTGCCGTAGACAAATGTCCTTAATAAAAGGTTCACGACAAGTTGATAAATGGCATAAACGTCGATATACAGTAGTCATAAGTAAATCGACTACAATTTAGTTCAAAGTAGACTTTTGGACTTAAAACCGACTTTTTGCAGTCGACTTTTTATTCGGCCAAGATGGTCGAAATCGGCTATCTTTTAGTTTCGACTATTTTAAGGCTTAAATTACCTTAAATATGATTTAGCTTGTTTGAAAAGGTTGAGCGTTACGCGTTTTTATTCTGTCATTGTATCACGGAATTTTTTGGAACGTACAATAGCGTCATTCTAAAAGCACACACCAATTTAACTCCCTTATATTACTCAGACTCAACATATAATGGTAGTTTTAGTACACTCAGAAAAAAAATTACCTTATATTAGGTTAATTTAACCATGAATAAACTTGATCTACGTCTACGTTATATAAGGTTAATTTGAACTTTTTTTTGTTGGTATTTAACAATAATAATAGTTTATTTAACTATTCTATGGTTGCATTTTTTAACCGTGAAAATTGTTAGTTTTAAAATAATTATTGTTGTTTTAACAATGCATTGTTGAGTTTTTTAACCATTAAAATTTTTATTATTAAAATAACAATGCATTATTTTTAACCATGAAAATTGATATTATTACAATTTCATAGTTAATTTATTGAAACAATACATGTTCAATTTAACAATGAAATTGTTAATAATATTAACTATAAAGATCGTTATAGAAATCATTTTTTTTTTGTTAAGTTAACTTATAATTGGTCACCTCTTTTTATCAGAAGTATATTTACTGTTACAATTTTTATTATAAAATTAATCTACTAATTATAAGTATGTTTTTGTTTTGTTTACATTTATTCGGACTTTTTTCATTATTATGACTTGAATAGTTTTTATTCTGTTTTGAGACCTTTTTGTTTTCTTTTTCATGATCAACTAAAAAATTGGTGAAATGTATTGGCTACGGTTGCCAGGCTGACTGAATAGCTGTTTCTAAGCCCGCCAAGGTTTTTCTTCCGCAGTCTTTGGCTACAATTATTTTGGCTACAAATCAAATGACTTATACGGAAGTCCCATTGTGATTAATGGAATTACCCTTTGCTAATAGTCTTCGAACTGTGCGAAAAGCAATATCATTGCGCTATGAAGATTGTACAGCTAGCATTTGCATTTTTAAAAGGGCGAGATAAATTGTCTTATGATCTTTCTCACAATTACAAAGCAAAGGAAGAAAAGTTACGCGAAGTTGCAATCGTTGCAACTTCGTGTTACTTAATTCTGAACTTCGTATAACACAAAGCAGATTAAAAACTTCGATACAACAGAGCCGAATGATCTATAAATTTTTATTTATGTCGCACATTTTTCGGCCTCTATCTTGAAAAATAAATCCCTATATGTATAATGTTAAATCAACTATTTTGTATGCACAGTTTACCTTATACATATAACGTTATTTTGTCTTCGTTGTCAAACATTTACCATGCAAAAATTTAACCAGACACATGGTTAAAAAAATCATTGTATTTTCGGCTCAGTGTAGAGAAAAGTACATTAAAATACTTATAAAAAAGAAACAACAAACTACGAAGAAAGTAAGTTAGATAGCCGAGACTTAAATCGAGCAAAATTTTATTGGTTCGACCATCCCACTGACGTTAACGGAAAGGTAAAAAAACTTTCGTTCATTAAAATAATTTTTACGAGATATATTTTCTGTACTTTCTTATGGTGATTTAAAAAATTTAAAAAAAAATTCTACTGGAGCTAGATTTAAGATTAAAGCAATTCTACACATATACTTATAGTTAATTGTTCGCGTAAATAATTTGTATTATTTTCCTGTAAAGTAAAATAAGCACACTTACATAGAAAATTTCCGCAGTGGAGGAATCTTTCAACATCAAAAATTAATTCAGATAAAAAATGTAATTTGTTTTAATTGAACACTGCTGTTGTCCACATTTAAGATGTGTTGAAGAATGTCGAGAAGTAGGCGTTCTACTGACGGACTTCGCAAGATATTCTTCTTTGGACAAGTCCAAACGTTTAAGAATGCTGCACAATTTAATTTCTGTAAAAAATTATGGATTTGTCAACACTGTGCATATTCCCAGAAAATAAAAGCTACTGACATAGTTTTATGAATAAATTTAGTCGATAATCGATCTACGGAGTCGACTTTCGACTTTCGACTACGAATAATCGAATAAGATATCCGAATTTAAAGTCAATTTTTAACACTAATATACAGTAATACATGAATACCATTTTTACATTTAAGAGAAAGATTTAATACTGATAGATAGTTTTTTGTAAACAAAATCGTTTTTCTATTTTTGTACAATGGTGTAAGTTATCGCTTTAGCGACCTCTTACTTGCCTAAAACCGGAACATCTCGTTTGCATCTATTTTATATGAGCTAGCACTGTTTGTAGGCGAATGCTCGTGACGGCTGGCTACAGGACGCCAACCATGGTACAATAAAAAAAGGTATAGCCACTAGCCCAACAACAAATAAATTGTTTGCTGTAATGTTAAAGTTACTTTAAAGAGAAATACATTTTTGTGAATTTTTTTAATTTTACCTGTTACCACAATTTTCTTTATCAAATTTAACAATTTCAAGTGGTATAAAAAACAACCATGCCAGTAAACCTTACTTCAACTCCGGGAAAGAGCAACTATAAATTTATCAGCGACGGGTTACCACTTCGTAGATATCGACGATTTTACGAGTAAAATTCTTAAAAAAAAATCTCTATGAAATGATTTAGCCGTTCGGAGCCGGCGTTGAACAGTAGGTCCCGGTCAGTGAGTACAAAATTTAAATCATGTACAGCTCACTGAGCTGAGAGAAGTGCCCCTTTTATATCAATCGACTGATGTGGTACTTACGATAAGTACGTAAGTCAGTATGAAAACCAAAAATAAAAATCAGCTGATAGCATAACACAACTTCATGTATTATCGTTGCCACCTTTTAACAATATGTAAGTGTTGAAAAGTGAGTTTCAATAGTCTTTCTAAATATTAGGTACAGCTTATTGATTATTTATGATGAAATTGAAAAGGAAAAATATATTTAGGTAATAAATAACAAAAAACTTATTGAAGAAGTTTGAAAACACCAAATGTACAGTGGTTCGCAGCTTATTTGAACCAGCAACCATTTAAATATTAAACCGATTAAATCATCTAAAGTAACAAAAAATTCCATGCAATTTAAATGAAGAATTGTTGACAAAGCAGCCCTAGCATAATGTGTAAAAAAATAAAGTACAAAATAATTTTAACCTGGCCTGAGAGAATTTGAAATCAATTACACCACAAAAATTGATCTTACAGCTTATTTCAAGCAGCGAAGTTACTTTTGTTCTTGTACTTTCTTCACGTCTATTCTTTGTTGATGTACTCTCAATCATTTAAGTGTGATTTTATCAGTCAATTAGATCATTAGCGACGTTTATGAACTTGGATCGACGTACTACAATCGAGCAGCGAGAGTAGGTCCTTAGACATTTCAAAAATAATTATTCACGTTGGAATATAGCAGACATTTTTGGGTTAAGTAATTCTGCAGTGCAGAGTATGTACATGAGAATCGAGTCCATAACAAAGGCAGAAAAGTCCCTAATAAAATATTTAACGAACCGGGCGAGCGCTACATTGTTAGAAAAATAAGAGAAAATTCAAAGCTTTCGGCTCCCAAACTGGCCACTGAAGTTAAAAATGAATTGGTTAAGTCTGGTAGTGCAAAACCATCCGCCGAGATCTTCGGGGTCATGATTTTAATGGTAGAGTAGCTCGCAATAAACCATTCATTAACAAGAAAAATCAACAAAGTCGATATTCACAAAGGAGCATATTAACAAAGACCAAATCTTCTAGACAATGTGATATATATTTTTTTTTTTTTAAATAACCAACACTCAGGGGATGCCCCCTATATATGCGGTGCATTGCGTTGGCGAGTGGAAATTAATGGATCGGAGGGGGGAAAGAGGGAGTAATGTTTGTTGACGCTTGCCTTGAACTTTTGGATGTCGCAATTAGTGGGAAATACATTTGCCGGAAGTCGATTCCACATACGGACTGTACGAGCGAAAAACGAATTTGATCTGTAGTGTATAGTGCAATCAACTGGGCAATCGATAACAAACGGGTGTGAATTCTTAGAAAGTCGCATATCCCTACCGAACATCCTCACGTCAGGAAGAAGGCGACGGATGTCTGATGAACACACACCATAAAAGTAACGATAGAACAGCGTCACGCAACCACATTCCGACGATGCTCCAGGGAAACAATAGAGTTGGATAGCCTACTGTCACCTATCAGCACCATCGCTCTCCTTTGAACACGGTCAAGTAGCTCCAAGGATGATTTTGGAGCACCTGCCCATATATGGGAGTTGTATTCCATCTTTGGCCTGATGTAAGTTGTATAGATATTGAAAAGATCAGAAGGAGTGAAATATTTCTTGCACCGCTTTAAAAAGCCTATGCACTTGAGTGCTTCTTTCGACACTTGGAATACATGTCTCGCCCAACGAGCGTCACATTGTATTTTCATGCCCAGAACATCGAGAGCTTCTGATTGTTCAATATCCGTACCATCGAGAGAGATTGATGATATTGTTGGGTCAGCGAATCGCTTGTGAGACAACAAGCAGCACTGTGTCTTACGTGCATTAAAATCTACTCTATTCACTCGACCCCATTCGGAAATGGCCAAGTGTCTCATCCATAATTCGCCTTTTGTCTTCAATATCTTGAAGGCTCGGCCTACGGTCGAATGAATATGAATGACAGAGGTTACTATCATCTGCGAAAGAGTAGATTGGATTCACGGTCTGACCCAATAGATCGTCAATGAAAATAAGAAACAAAGAGGGAGAAAGGACAGAGCCCTGTGGTACACCTGCGGTCAGCCTATGTGTGTTGGATGAGAACCCATCTACAACAACTCTAATAGTGCGATCTCTAAGAAAGCTCGATATAAACCGAGCAAACGTATTACCGACACCAAAAGCGATCAGCTTTGATATGAGTGCACCGTGCCAGACTCTATCAAAGGCCTTGGAGATATCTAGAGCCACGACCTTACTCTCACCAAACTGGTGGATAGACCGACTCCAACGCTCCGACAAGAACGCCAACAGGTCTCCCGTAGAGCGGTTTCTACGGAAGCCATACTGTCGATCACTTAGCAAGTCGTTGGTCTCTAAATACCTCACAAGATGGTGGTTTACCATGCTCTCCATTACCTTGGAGAGCGCAGAGCAAATCGCAATTGGCCGGTAATTCTCAGGATTATTGGCTTCACCCTTTTTAGGGATCGGCTGGACGTTCGCAACCTTCCAACACGCTGGGAAAACTCCCGCACGGTAAGCAAGGTTGAAAAGGTTGCGTAATGGACGTGCTAGCGTCGACGAGCACTTACATAGGACAAGTGCAGAGATACCATCCGGGCCCGGGGATTTATTTACATCGAGGTTCGCAAGAACCCTTTTAACTGCACGCGTTCGAAAAAATATCCGAGGCATGGAACTTGATACGTTTTCGATCGCGGGGAGTGGTTGATTGCTTTCCGGCAAGGAAGAATTTCCTGCAAATATTTCAGCCAAAAGGTAAGCTTTATCAACCGGGTCAGTGAATGCCTGGTCGTCTTTAACAAGAGTTGGGATAGATGAAGAACTATCCTTTACTCTTCTTACAAACGACCAAAAGCTCTTTCTTCCCCTGGGAGAAGTAAGAACCTTTGTACGTAGACGTTGTTCGTGTAGAAATTTTTCACGCCTAAGCACTCTAGCACACGAAGCTCTTGCCTGTTTTCGCAGCAGTTCAGTAATGGAGTTTTTGTTCAAACGCCAATTTCTGAACGCTTCCTCCTTTGATCTGACAGCATCCCTGCATGCCTGGTTAAACCAACTGTTTTTGGCTGGTTTAGCCGACATAATTTTATTTGGAACAAAAGTCTTTATACCAGATAAAATTATGTTTTGGATCATTTCAGCCGCAGCATTTAAGTCGTTATCAAGAAAGCAAAGTTTCCAATTGAAATGATGGAAAAAGTGGTTGAGCTCATCCCAACGTGCCTTTTCGTAGAAAAATATTGTCCGCTTTGGGGCTGGTATCGAAGCGACACGAAGAGCGGAATACGGAAAGGATGCTGAAACAATGCAGTGATCGGAGTTACCAAGAGGTGCAAGTACATTAACTTCGTACTTTT
The DNA here is from genome assembly GCA_963513945.1 of Hydrotaea diabolus. Taxonomy (NCBI): domain Eukaryota; kingdom Metazoa; phylum Arthropoda; class Insecta; order Diptera; family Muscidae; genus Hydrotaea; species Hydrotaea diabolus. Next base: position 94,282,771 of record OY740717.1, on the reverse strand, counting down.
CAGGGTGTGAAGTTAAGTAAAGGTCAAGAATGTTATGTTGGTGCCCTTCTACACACGGAATATGTGTCGGTTCATTCACTAGTTGCGTCAAGTCATTTTGCGCGGCGAAGAGCTCGGCGTATTGTCCCTCCGGAGTTGTATGGCTCGAATGTGAAAGCCAGGCGGAATTATGGACATTGAAATCTCCAGCAACGACAATTTCACTGTCCGGATAACTCTCCAAAACTTTCGATATTGAATCGGAAAGGGCGTCAAAGCCGTTAAGGGAAGCCTCCCTTTCCGAGTTTGGACTTCTATAAATAAACCCAAAATGTAGTACGTGTGTTCCAATCCTGAACTTAACCCAAAGGGAGTTAAATTCTGGATCTTGTGAGTTCAAGTGTTGCTGGCTCTGAAACACTATGTCATTACGTACATATACCACAAGACCTCTGTGGGAAATAAAAAGAGATAGGGTGTGGACCCCAGGAACGTGAAAATCCTGTGGATCAGAATCCTCACGGACCTGAGTCTCACTAAGAGCTAGAACATCAGGCCTATGAAAATGAATGTGAGAAAACACAGCGAAAAAATTCGCACGCAACCCTCGTATGTTGGCAAAATGGATTTTAAATTTCTTTACCATTACGCCAACCAGAGAACAAAACAAGTGTCAGCGTGCAAATGCAGTTGCCGATCTTACCCCCTTTGCCGCTGTTGATCCCATCAAATGCATAGTGTTATGCTTTAAGCATTAGACGGACAGCGACAAAGAAAGAAGAGAGCCAACTGCACTACACGAAATGGAATGGAAAAGGGAGAGGGAGAAGGAAGACGAACGCACGACGAATAATGCACATTGAAAAAATTGTCTATTGTTGTTGGTTTATGTGTTTTCGTTATTTATTTTTTTCTGTTATTTGTAGTTATTGTTATTTTGGCTATGGTGTGTTATTTGTATTTCTTGGTTTTCGCGCTGTGGTTTATTTGTTGTTTTTTTCGCGGGTTTGTGTTTTTCTGATTGTTTATTTTTTTTGTTTGTTTTGGAGACGGACGAGAGAACTGTAACACGGACAACATTTAACGCGGAAGACATAGAAAACGCGTGCGGACTGGACGACAGACTGATATTGCAAATTCAACATTTTTGGATCTGACGGACAGTCATATGTCTGGCGGAAACCAAATACCGAATTTAAAAGTGACAATAAAACATGGCGGTTGAAGCGTCATGGTTGCATCTCTGCCAATGGTGTTGGAAATTTGAAATTTATAGAGACTACCATGGACAAGACTATCTACCTCAAATTATTAAAAAGTAATTTGTTGCAAAGTGCTGAGAAACTGGGAATACGGCGTGATTTTCAGTTTTATCAATAATTGCCCTCACCTAATGGCACCACCAGAACAATAACCGGATCTCAATGTAATAGAATTTGGATCAAAACGTTTGCAAAAACCAGACTTCAAACAAAAATTACCTAAAACGCTTTAAAGGAGGAATGGGCAAAAATCACACTCAAACTGCTCTAAAGTTATTTGAACTCGTGCCAAAAAGGCCAAAAGCGGTTATAGATAAAAAAGGAGCACATACAAAGTATTAAAGTATACAAATAATTCCAATATTTAAGCAATTTTTTTTTTGTTTCAGCTGGTTGAAATAAACTGTGGACTTTTTTGTACCACTATTTTTAGGTTTTAGGTTATAAGATTTAAAAAAAAAATATATTGTGAACTAAATAAATTTCGTTTGGTAATTTGTATACTAAATCTTAATATTTTTTTGATATCTCGTTTCGTTCAGAAGTTGTTATACTCATTTAAACTTCAGACCAGGTGCTGGTTGAAATAAGCTGTGAACCACTGATATTACACGAATTTGTATAAACTATAAAATAAAGATTATAAAAATGCCTTAAAAAACTTGGAAATATATTGCAAATGAAATAAAATGCATTGGAGAATGCTTTTATAAACTTTCTTGGAGAAGACTCAGTAATAGGATGTATTTGGGAACGCTCATCCTTACAGTTTTGGAGAAGTTTTCTTCGTCCCTCTTACAGTTAGTATGAAACCAAGTTCAACGGAGCTTATTTAGATACGTCTCACCCACCATTGCTTTCTATAGCTTTTCTTTATAAAATGTTATTTTTTTAAATTTTTAATAATAAAATACACAGCCTATGGTAACGTTATAGAACCGAGGATGCCAATAAAATCATCTTCAAACATTTTAGAAATATATAAACAAAACATGTTAAAATTTAAAATACAAAATTATATTATAAAGATTGCTTTCATTCGACAAGAAATGATATGCGACATGGTTGTGTTGCCAGTATAGAATTTAATATTTGACAACAAAAAAAGAAAAATTATACGCTATGAAACAAGTAGAGAAATTAAGTTCGGCTGTATTGAAGCTTTTATACCCTCCACCCATGGATTAGGTCCAAAATGGAAATTTTGTCGAGGGGCGTGGCATCGACCTCTCTTTTATCAGGGTGTATTTCTTTCCATACCGGTATTAGTTCATTTGATAAAGCCTTTAGAGTTCATTTTCATATGGCGGAGACACTCCCAGTTTCCGTTCCGATCGGTCCTTTACTTGGACCATTAAAGCGATTTTTAAAAGGGGCGTTGAACAGCCCAATTTTCTTCCATGATGTGTTTTGATCCTTGCCAACTTAATATATTCTAAATATCGTAGTCATATATCAAACAGTTCAGAGGTTCTATCTTCTTAAGTTCAGGGTTGTGTGGGCGGTGACACGCTCCCTTGTCCTATTTTCAAGTCATTATTGTATATATATATATATATATATATATATATATATATATATATATATATATATATATATATATATATATATATATATATATATATATATATATATATATATATATATATATATATATATATATATATATATATATATATATATATATATTGTCGTGAAATGCCTACTTAATTTGAATTTTGACAGTTTATTTGATTTGGCCCCTTTGGCAACTCTGTCTATTTGTTTTGTATTCTCTTCATTTATGTCAGTTTGTTTGCCTTTGTAAATGAGAGGTTGACTTGCAACCGCGGTAAGAATTTATAATTGTTTCTTGGAATGAATTAAAATGTATTAAATATTATTTTTTGATAGAAATAAAACACGTCACATCAAATTACATCACAGCAGCAATAAGCTGAATTTATACTTAAAATTTGGTGTTTACATTTTGAAGCTCGACCTCAAAGATTCCGTAACAAATCTTTTATTTCGCGTATGCGTATAGTTGCTGCCTTTTGTTATGTCAGAGAATTCTGGAGCTCGTAGAAGAAGCCCAGTGTTGCCAATTTGGCGGATTTCCCGCTAAATCTAGAGCTTTTTAAATTGCCATCGCGGGAAAAAATGTGATTTAGAGGTTAGCGGGAATTTTAGCGCTTTTTCACCAGCGTTTGGAGGTAACATTTTTTCTTTGGGAGAGTTGTATTTTATTGTATTAAATGGCATTTAGTAGTATCTTGAAAAGAAATATCAATTTGTTTGTGCTCTAGTGTCGAATAACGGTTCAATGAAAAATAAAAAGAAAACAATCAACACACGGTAAAGCACGAGGCTACAGTATAATCTAAAAGTTCTAAAAAAGTGTTTTCAATATTAGTATTGATTAAGAAACTATGTAAGTATAATTGATCAAATTATCTACTCGAAATTAACAATATATATTTCTTAGTTACAATTAGCAAAGCGATATGGGACCGAAATATACTCAAAAATTCCGCTCGGAGTGGCTGGACCATTTCAAATTAAAGACTTGGCTTGTCCCGGACAAGAAGGATCCAAGCAAAGGGTTTTGCAAATATTGTAACCGATCTTTAGCAGGAAAGCTATGCGATTTGATTGATCATGGGGAAACCAAAAAACATAAAGCCGCTTCTTCATTGAAAAGGTCGTGTTGGCGCAAGTTAGATTTTGCAACCGAAGTAATTGAAAAAACAAAAAAGCAGGAAGTTGCATTGGCACTGTTCGTTTGCCAACATACCTCAAACAACTCTGTAGACCATTTGACCGATCTGTGCAAATTACACTTTGAAGATGGTAACAAAATACGATTGCATAGAAGTAAATGTACAAACATTATCAAAAATGTTTTGCATCCACACTTTGCAAACGAATTAAGAAAAGATATTGCAAATTCCAAGTTCAGCATTCTTATAGACGAATCTACGGATGTAGGGGTAATAAAATTGTTGGGTAAGAATATTTAATACAAAATCTGCAATATCCCTAAATGTATTTCAAAATTTTCCCGTATTATTTTTTATGCTTTTTAATGTTAAATTTATCATTTTAATGTTTTAACTACATTTTCTTTTATTTTAGGAATTGTTGTAATATACTTCAGTGTATCTAAAAAAACCATAGTTTCTACATTTTTATCTCTGGCAGAAGTGGAAGATGCAACTGCTGTAGGCATTACAAAAGTAATTGTTGAAGAATTACAAAAATTCAAACTTGATTTAAAAAATTTGATGGGTATAGGAACGGACAATGCTAATGCTATGGCAGGAAAGAATAAAAGTGAAAAACTTGGTACCTAAACTCATCTTAATCAAATGCGTTTGTCATTCAGTTCAGTTGGCTATTACCCATTCTTGGAAGGCATGCATGCCAAGTCATCTTGAATTTCTAGTCAACGAAACCTATAATTGGTTTTCTAGAAGTTATGTTCGGCAACAAAGTTATAAACACATATATGAAGCCATAAACAATGGAGAGGTTAGAGTATTATTTCATAATAATGTTTCTTATTTCATCACTTTAACGTTTTAGACACCATTGAAAATTACTAATATTTGTGATACACGTTGGCTTTCGATTGAAGTCTCCATTTCAAGAATTGTGGACCAGTGGATTGAGCTCAAAACACATTTCGGAATAGCGAAAAATTACGAAAAATGTTATATGGCTGCAAATTTATACGAGCTATATGAGAACGAGATTAATCTGCTATATCTGATATTTCTAAAACCTATTTTGTCGAACCTTCAGATGCTTAACAAAAGTTTTCAGAGTCAAAATGCAGATCCGACTAAACTTTTAAGCGACATGGAAATGTGTATCAATTATCTCAAACAATTTGTTATAAATCCAACAATTTCTATAAATATCCTTTCAACAGAATTTGACAACTATGTTTCTTATAATTGTTATCTGGGATTTACCTTTGAAAATCGTTTAGCAGAGTTAAAAACCGCAATGCGTATTAATGAAGAAACTGAAAATCAGATGAGAATCACTTGCGTTGCTTTTGTGGTGTATTTGATAAATCAGTTAAAGAAAAGGTATTTAAATGTTTTAACGTCAACTTTTTTTCTTTACTTAGCTCATTTTTATTTTCAGGTTACCAAGCAATTTTAAAATGTTGAAAATGGTTAATCTTCTTTCCGCTGAAAATGTGTTAAAGCAAAAAAAGGATGATTTGATTCCTTTTTTAACCACATTTTTAACAGATGCTGATTTAATCGATGTTATAAATAGCCAATATAATAATATATGTTGTATAAAATGGACTGAAAATTCTTCAACAAATTTATTTTAGTCTGAAGTATTTTTTTTTAAAGATTCTGCGGGTAATAATCCCTTCAATGAACTGGCAAAATTTGCATTAGAAATGTTGTCATTACCTTGGTCTAATGCAGACGTTGAACGAGTTTTTAGTCAACTGAACATAGTTAAAAATAAGTTACGAAACAGGTTAATTACCAGTACTGTGAATGCAGTGCTTCATGTGAGGTAAATTTTTGAATTCATAATAAATGAACGAATATATTGAGAATAATAGTACTCTTCTAATTACAGATATGGTCTCAAACTTAGTAACAAATGCTGCTACGAATATGAAGTTCCTGTAGCCGTACTAAGAGAAGTAGGAACTCTTTCAGCATATAACCTTAAGGCTGCGGAAGACTGGTCACACATTTTTGACTAAAATAAATTACTTTTGCATCCATATTAAAGTGCAAACATATAAAGAAGAAAAAAAAGTCGGTATCTATATTTTGTCTTCTTATAAATAAATGTAATTAAAAAGTCATAGATTTACGTATTTTATATGAAAAAATTGCAATAAAAATGTATTTAATGAAAGAAAATGGTTTTACTTGAAATTAAAAAAGATTGAAGTCAAAATTTTCAACAAATTTCAATTATTTACAATGGTTTAGCGGTATTTTTGAAGAAAATCCCGCTAAATTAAAAATTTAGCGGTTTCTAGAGGTTTTTTAGTCAGATTTGGAGGTATTTAATGAAAAATACTTGGCAACACTGAAGAAGCCCAAGATTTTTGCCAGTATCTACAGAGGAATACATTACGCCACCGGAAAGTCTGGATAGTCACATAGAATTTGACACAATGTTTACAGCCAGTACCACAGAACAGATTTCTGCCCACGAAATCACAGCCGCCGCTACCGACACAGTAAGTACGACCAGTTTGGGTCAGAATGTTGTGACCACACCATCGACACAGGAAAGTGTCATTGCCGGAATGCACCAGAGAATCCACGATTTGGAAAGAATGTTGAACGACGAGTTGGCATTGCCAACGTTCCATGTGCCATTGACTAACCAGCAGAATGCTTCTCTGCCAGCACTGAGAGCACCGACCAAGCAATTGCCATTGCATGCTACGCCACACCCTCTGCCAGCACAGCAGCTTTCAAACGAGCAGGATTTATTTGGGCAAAACCGACCGTTTGAATTCAAATCTTTGTATAGCAATTCACAGTACATTAATAGCCCGATCACTACTGTCCAAAGTACGCCGAGTATGAATTTTATCGCCGTTAACTCGGTTTATAACGACGGCCAGTCTTATACAAACAACAATGCATACTTATTTGACAGCCATATACAAAATAATGTAAATATGCCACAATTTCAGCCAAATACATTTGATTATCGTCGAAATTATTTAACGCCAAGGAAACTGCTGGATTTGCCTCAATTTAGCGGTGAACCGGAAATTTGGCCAATGTTTTCAGTCGCATATCAGCAATCTACGAATGAATATGGATATTCTGAATTTGAAAATTGCCAACGTTTGCAAAAGGCTTTAAAGGTCAAAGCCTTTGAAACAGTCAAATCGTTATTAATACATCCAAGAAATGTTTCCGCAGTTATGGATCAACTTAAATTTCCATTTGGACGACCGGAACAGTTGGTAGCCAGCCAACTAAAAGATATAAAGGAAGTTCAGCCTATATCTGACACAGCAGTTCCAAAATTTATATCGTATGCCACAAATGTGATCAATTTGTCTGTGTTTTTGCAATCAGCTGGTGCCGAGCAACATTTAGCAAACCCAATACTGGTAGAGGAATTGGTTTCTAAGCTGCCTTTGAATAAAAAGATTGAATGGGCAATAAAGCCGTATCCTTCTGTAATCGACTTTACCAAATGGATAACTGAAACCGCTAGCGTATTAAGCAGAGTTTGTGATGCTAAGCCTGAACAGTCAGATTCTAAAAAGAAAGCTGTTATGTGTACGACAGTTGCTAGCAATAAAACACAAAATGGTTGTTTTCTTTGTGGAGGTGATCATAGACTTTATAAATGTGAAAAGTTTATTGAAAAAAACTGTAAACGACAGATGGACGGATGTCAAGAAATTACAATTGTGCTTTTCGTGTCTTGGTAAAGGCCATTCAAGCCGCGATTGTAAGAGAAAGAGAGAGTGTTCATATACAGGATTTAAAAGAACACACAACAAACTATTTCACGAAAGTAATAGCAATTCAGTGTACTACAAGATACTTCTAGTAGCAGCCAAACCGTTCTTAATTGTGCTACCAATGATGGTGTGTATAAATTGTTATTCAGAGTCGTGCCAGTCACTTTGTATGGTCCCAGGTCAACACTGTCGACATATGCCCTTTTAGATGACGGCTCGTCTGTATCGTTGATTGATAAATCATTGATACAGGAACTAGGACTTGATGGAAAACCTACTAGCCTTTCTTTGCAGTGGATAAGCGGAAAATCTGCCGACAGCAATACAACTGTAGTTAATGTTTTGATAAGTGGAAACAATAATAACGAGAAGCATTTGTTAAAGGACTTGCATGTCATAGAAAGATTGAGTTTGCCATTACAAAGTTTGTGCATGTCTGATTTAAAGTAGCTTTCGCCTATTATAAACTCACTGCCGATAGAAGAATATACAAATGCAAGTCCAAGAGTACTAATTGGTTTGGACAATTATCATTTGGGTCTTGCCAGTGAAACTATTCAGCTACAGTGTGATGTACCATTCCTAACAAATACCAAGCTTGGATGGACAGTTTTTAGAAAGACATTTTAAGGCAGCTCTCATCCATCTTGCCTACATATATATATATATATATATATATATATATATATATATATATATATATGACAGAAGAGCAATCTATGAATGAAGTAATGTCTGAATATTTTTCGACTGAAAGTTTTCGAGTTTGTCCTGCACCTGCCGTTGAGGGTGACGATGACTCCAGAGCACGCCACATTTTAGAATCATCAACACAATTAGCCAGTGGCCGTTTCCAAGTTGGTCTACTCTGGAAAGAGGAATTTGTTAAGCTACCTGATAGCCTGCCAATGGCTTTGAAAAGATTGTACAACATCGAAAAGAAGATGAATCGCGATTCAGAGTTCGCAGCCGAGTACAAAAAAGCTATAAATAGTTACGTCGAGAAAGGCTATGCCTGAAAGTTAACAACATCTGAAATAGAAGAAGTAAAGCCGAATACATGGTATTTGCCGCATTTTGCCGTAGTTAATCCAAACAAGCCGAAGAAGTTAAGATTGGTGTTTGCCGCAGCAGCCACCGTTAATGGTGTGTCTTTGGATATATTTCTCTTAAAAGGTCCACAGGAATATCAGCCACTGCCATCTGTTATGTTCAGATTTAGATTGGGATCTGTCGCCGTGTGCGCTGATATAACAGAAATGTTTCACCAGGTGTTGATCCAACCAGACGATAGATGTGCCCAAAGATTTCTTTGGCGTAATGGATGCCACGAACGTCCGCCTGAGGTTATGTTAGTTATGACATTCGGAGCAGCATGCTCTCCCTGTGTTGCGCAATATGCGATGGTGGAAAATGCTAAAAGACACGTTCATCATGATCCACGCGCTATAGAAGCCATATTAAGGAACCACTATGTGGACGACTTCGTGGATAGTTTTTCATCAGAGCAACAAGCCATACATATTTCAAAGCAAGTTAAGGAAATCCACGCTAATGCCGGTTTTGAATTACGAGGATTCGTTTCGAATTCAAAAGAAGTTACAGGATCTCTGAGTGGAAGCTATAATGAAACAGTTGGTGAGAAAGTATTAGCCACAGAAAAAGTTCTAGGTATGTACTGGTTTCCTCAAAAGGACTCTTTTCGATTTCGTCTTAAGTTTAACAAAGTTGATGGCGATGTTGTCTGCGGAAAGCGAGTTCCGACGAAGAGATAACTACTTAGTATTGTTATGTCAGTATTCGCTCCATTAGGTTGCCTAGGCCATTTGATGATAGTTGCGAAGTTAATTATGAGGGAAGTATGGAAAAGCAGTGTCCAATGGGACGACGCCATACCCAACTACATTAACACTGTTTGGCTCCAATGGAAAGATGATCTCGATAAAGTTACTTGCATAGACGTGCCCAGGCATTATTTCGTTTCTGGAAGACCAAACAGTATTAAGCTCCATGTGTTTGTTGATGCGAGTGAATCTGCGTTTGCTGCCGAGGCTTATTGGAGATACTGTGACGATAACAATGCAGTTCACACACTGTTTATATGTTCCAAGAGTAGATGTGCACCGATGAAAAAACTGTCTGTACCCCGAATGGAATTGCAAGCCGCCGTGTTAGGTGTACGATTGATGCAGACAATAATACAAGAACATGATCTTCAACTTAGTGGTTTTACGTTATGGAGTGACTCATCAACTGTCATAAAATGGATTCGATCATCAGATAGACGCTATAAACAGTTTGTGGCTCACAGAATCAAAGATATGTATATGGGATGCAACCTGCATTGAGAATTGGAGATGGGATCCTACTCAATTTACTGTAGCTGATGATGCCACTTAACTGCGACATGGTATTGATATGAGCTCCGACTCGAAGTGGTTTACTGGCCCGGATTTTTTGAAGAAGGGTTCGGAATTTTGGCCAGAATTCTGCGCTGATCAAGAAAATGAAACTGAAGACGATGAGGAGATTATTAAAAAATTCACATTTTTGGCGATACGCTCTGACGTTATTGATATAAACCGTTTTTCATCTTATGTAAAAATAAAAAGAACTGTGGCTTGGATGGTACGATTTGTAAATTCGTTACACCTGAAAGAAATGTTTTGTCGTTGTCAGAATTGAAAAAAGCTGAAATGTGGTTGGTACGACATGCCCAGATGATCTCATATTCAGATGAATTGTCTATGGTTGAAGAAAATAAGTCGATTGTAAGGGATTCTGCGCTATGCAGTCTTGTACCTTACAAGGACAACAATGATCTTTAGCGTGAGGGTGGTAGGTAAACGCTGCAACATGGCTTCCCTACGATGTTAAGCATCCAATAATTTTACACCCCGATCATAGTTTGACGAAATTAATTGTACGACACTACCACAAGAGATGAAACATCAAAACTATGAGGCCACGATAGCGGAGATTAGGCAACGTTTTTGGATACCAAGAATTCGTCAAGTTTTAAAAAATGTGGTAAGCAGCTGTATGCAGTGCAGAAATGAAAAATCTCGGCCGGTGCCGCCAATCTGACCGTTTGACACCATACGTGCGACCATTCACGTATACCGTGCTTGATTGTTTTGGTCCCATCAACGTTACGATTGGCCGTAGGCAGGAGAAAAGATGGGTGGCATTGTTTACCTGCCTGTCAATACGTGCTGTACATCTTGAAGTGGCATTTGATTTGTCAACTGACGCGTGCATTTTGGCAATCAGAAATTTTATCAACCGAAGAGGAACACCCATTAAAATGAGGAGCGATAATGGGAAGAACTTTGTTAGTCTACAAGGAGACCTAAAACATTTTTCTGAAGTTTTTGATTGTGATCGCATACACGACGAGCTGGCCTCCAAGAATATAGAGTGGATATTCAACTGCCTTTAAAACCCGTCCGAGGGAGGAATCTGGGAGCGAATGGCGAGAAGTGTGAAACGAGTTTTGAAGCAGACTATGTATCTTCAGGCTCCAAGAGATCCCACATTTCAAAATTTTTTAATCGAGGCCGAGAACATAGTCAACTCCAGACCGCTTATTTATGTGCCGATTTCCTTATATGACGAAGATCCTATTACACCGAACCACTTCCTATTGGGAGTGGCTAACACTATGGCGAATTGCTCGCCAATTAAGAGACCACTTCTGGAAAAGGTGGATAACAGAATATCTTCCAACATTTTTTTTTTTTTTATATAAGCTTTCTTTATATTATTGAATCTGCTCCAAAGGAGCCTAACTACTTATGGAATCTTAAGTATAATTCAATAATGAATCCTAGTATGGATTTCTTGTAATGTGGATCTCTGCTTATTGGCAGGAATTTTAAATTAATTTGGTCAAAATAGTATAAAACTGGTATGGATCACATGCCTGAGAATTTTAAACCTAGTTTGGCTTAAACCTCGTGATAAAGGGCCAGAGGACCCTTACAGTCAGTTACAGAGTGTTCGCGATATTATGTAGAGTGAAGAACTCTAGTTATGTATGTATAACGGATAACTCTAGAATAGCAGAGTGAACGACGTAATTTAGGTTATGTAGGTTTTTCGCGTTGACTGTTTTAAGGATCACGTATGAGAGCATTTAAGCCACGTGACGTAGAATAAAGGATTCTACACAGTCGTTTTTGAGTGTTCGTCCGCGATTGATATTGACTGTTTTAAAGATCACGTATAAGAGCATTTAAGCCACGTGACGAAGAAAAAGAATTCAACACAGTCTTTCGGGCACGTGGATTAGAAAACACGGTGTTCGTTTCTCCGAAGTCTTAAAGAGCTTGGACTGCACAATAATTGTCTAGCAAGTATGTTATCATGATGTTCGAGCTTCTCTTTGTGCTTTATATTGATTTTTTGAATTGCCTCTTTGACGAGAGGTATTTTCAAGTCTCGGTGGATGTTTTCATTCCTCATATACCAAGGGGCACCGGTAATAAGCCGCAATGTCTTCTATTGGACTCTTTGTATTTTGTCGAGATTGCTCGAGCTTGCCTTGCCTCATAGCTGGGCACCGTATAACCAGATAGGTTTGATTGCACTGTTGTATAGCAGGACCTTATATTCAAGGCTTAGTTTTGAGTTCGCGTTTAGGAGCCAGTGAAGTTGATGGACCATAAGTTTCAGTTGAGTTTTCTTGGCTTCGGTATGACTTCTCCAGGTGAGTCGGCGATCCAGGTGGATCCCAAGGTATGAAACATGATCAGATTGGGAAAAAGGGATATTGTTTAGTTTCAATGTCGGACAAGTGCTAAAATTCAGTGTGAAAGTTACCTGTGTGCATTTAGCCTCATTGACTTTTATTCTCCAGTCAGAGAGCCAAGATTCTACTCGTCTGAGATGTACACCTAGATTCATAGATGCAATATCCTGCTTTTTATGTGTGGCCATTATAGCGGTATCATCGGCAAAAGTAGATGTTAGCACGTTTGGGCTGGTAGGGATATCTGCTGTAAACAGAAGGTAAAGGATAGGCCCCATGACGCTTCCCTGGGGAACACCTGCTAGTATTTCGCGGTCATCTGTGACGTGTTGTCCACATTTGACTCTGAATCTGCGGTTTTCTAAGTAAGACTCAAGAATTCGATGCGTATTTGCCGGTAAGTATTTGCAAATTTTGTAGGTCAAGCCAAAGTGCCAGACTTTGTCAAATGTTTGAGCAACATCCAGGAATACGGCGCAGCAATATTCTCGCCGTTCAAATGATTTTTCAATTGCTTGGATCAGACGGTTTACTTGTTCGATAGTGCTGTGACCTTCGCGGAATCCAAACTGATGGTCTGGTATTATGTTTTTTGACACGAGGAACGGTTTTATTTTCGATAAAAGAACTTTTTCAAATAGTTTGGATAATTAGGAAAGCAAACTGATCGGCCTGAATGAGGAAGGTATTGATTTGTCCTTTCCTGGCTTTAAAATCATCTGAATCAGAGAAATTTTCCACACTTTAGGAAAGTAACCATGTCTCAAAATAGAGTTAAACAATTTTGCCAGGAACTTCACAGCAATATAGGGAAGATCATTTTGGGCGTGATAAGATCATATCCAGGTGCTTTACCTGGATTCACGGTTTCTTTAATGACATTCAGAACTTCATTTGCCTTAGTAAAAAATGGAATTACGGCAGACATTTTATCATCAGGTGGAAGGAGGTCGCTACTTGCAGGATTTGTGCGAAATACGTGGGACAGATGGTTTGCAAAAACATTGGCTTTTTCCTCTTCTGATATTTCCCACTTGCTATTTGCGTCGCGTATTGGAAATTGCGTTTCGGTGGGCATACTAGTATTTCTTAATGTTTTCCATAATGAGAATTTGGTTGAAGCAGTCGGAGTTAAACTTGCTATGAAACTAGCATGCTGTCTACTGTCTTTATGTCTAAGTGCGCTTTGCAACCTTTTAGTAGCTTCAGTCAGTCTTAGTCGGGCCGCTGGTGACCTATTTCGCTGCCATTCGCGACGGAACATCCTTTATTCACTTACAAGGTGCTCTATTTCCCGGTTAGTGTAAGTATTTAAACTATTTGTCGCTATTTTTTGTCTGTGTGTAGCGTGAATGGCCGCCTGTTCCATGATCACGTTCAAGTTGTATACGTTGTTATCGATCTCTTCCGCGTTAGTAATTAGATGATTCGAATCTAAATGACTACTAATGTACTTCCTGTATTTTAACCAGTTAGTTGTGTATGAAGTAAGCCTTAGTGGGTCGTCTACAAGTACTGTCTTCTCGTGAAGAAGAAATATAACTGGCGAGTGGTTTGACGATAATTCAGTGCAAGTACTAGCAGACAAGTTAGATTTACTAACTCCTCTTATTATACCGAAGTCTATCAAGTCAGGCTTTTTGTTAATATCAGAAGGCCAATATGTAGGTTGACTGGGAGATATAAAGTCCAATTTATTTTGACGTCGCATTAAACATTTATACAGCTGGGTTTGCTAAACGGGATCCCCAGTGCGTATGTTTGGCATTGTAGTCACCAGCAGCAATAAAGTTGCGTCCGAGACCATTGAAAAAGTTCAGAAGTATATCTTCTGATATCGCGAACCGCGGGGGAAAATATATTGCTGAAATGGTAAGAAAACTACCTTGAATCTGGATACGAATTGTTGTCGCTTAAAGGTAGTTTTGTGAGACTCCTTCAGCGACTTCATGTTTCATACGTTTTCGTATTAGGATACCAGTGCCCCCATGCGCCTTACCGTCGGGGTGGTGAGTACCATAAAATCCCGACGTGAAAAAGTCGCCAATAAAGGTTGGCGACTTGGTGCTGATTTGCGACATGAATGTGCCTAGGAAAGAATGGACAAAGGGAATTGTGCGCAATGTTTTTCCTGGAGCAGATGGCGTCATACGTAAAGCTGAAGTACGTACGGCTCATGGATTGCTGAACAGACCGGTCTCGAAATTGGCCATTATAAATGTCGTTTCTGGTGAATTCGATTGATTCACGGAGGAGGGGATGTCGTGAAATGCCTACTTAATTTGAATTTTGACAGTTTATTTGATTTGGCCCCTTTGGCAACTCTGTCTATTTGTTTTAGATTCTCTTCATTTAAGTCAGTCTTCGTTTGCCTTTGTAAATGAGAGGTTGAGTTTATAAGAATTTATAATTATTTCTTGGAATGAAGTAAAATGTATTAAATATTATTTTTTGATAGAAATAAAATACGTCACATCACATTACATCACAGCAGCAAAAAGCTGAATTTATACTTAAAATTTGGTGTTTACATTTTGAAGCTCGACCTCAAAGATTCCGTAACACATATATATATATATATATATATATATATATATATATATATATATATATATATATATATATATATATATATATATATATATATATATATATATATATATATATATATATATATATATATATATATATATATATATATATATATATATATATATATATATATATATAAGGGTGTTTTTTATTGGGGTATAGAACTTTAAGTTGGCATCACTTTTTTAACTAGTGGCCATTTTGTCAGCTGTCAAGTGATTAATATTTAGTTTGGTTTGCCATTTCATCATGAACAGGTTGACAAAAGAACAACGCTTGCAAAATGGGCCGAAAATGAGATTCATCTCGATCACAAAATTTTGTTCAGTGATGAGGCTCATTTTTGGTTGAATGGCTACGTCAACAAGCAAAATTGCCGCATTTGGAGTGAAGAGAATCCACATGAGACCCTTGAGACGCCATTACATCCACAAAAACTGACTGTTTGGTGTGCTCTATGGGCTGGTGGAGAGAGTCAGTTACCGTTAATGGAGACCGGTATAGAGCCATGATAACCGACTATTTTGTTCCCAAATTGGATGGCATGAATGTGGATGAGTTGTGGTTCCAACAAGACGGCGCTACATGCCACACAGCTCACGTCACAATCGAATTATTGAAGGAAACATTCGATGAGCGCATAATTTCGCGGAATGGACCTGTCAATTGGCCACCAAGATCGTGTGATTTGACACCATTGGATTATTTTCTTTGGGGATATGTGAAGTCGCTCGTCTACGCCAACAAACCAGAAACGTTAGGGGACTTGGAAGCCAACATTCGTGGCGTTATTGCCAACATACGGCCTCATATGCTCGAAAAAGTGGTTGAAAATTGGACCTGTAGAATTGGCTTTATTCGAGCCAGCCGCGGCGGCCACATGCCCGAAATCATATTTAAACATTAATGGCATAAAATTATCCTTCCAATAAAGCCAAATTGATGGACATTAAAACGATTTTCTTGTGTTTTATTTCAATTCGAAGTTCTATACCTCAATAAAAAACACCCTTTATATATATATATATATATATATATATTCGGGACACTTTCGGTCTACCTTAATCGACCATCGAGATGTCCCCAGATAGGTCTGAGGGAGTAGATCAGGATATAATTTACCATATATCCAAGCCCGATTTCAGATAGGGAAAGGGACCTAAGGGTAAAAAAATCAATTTTCATTATCTTTTTTTGATGTGGACAACATCTGAGCATCGAATGAGACCGATCCCATGCCCCAAAAGTGTTCCCTCCTTCGAATGAAATTAATTATATGTTCTGTTTAGACAATAAACACGAAAAAATATTAATTAAACATCGGAGAAAATAAGAACAAAGACTTGTTTGATTGTGCATAACTCTTTAACTGTAGGAGATACAAGAAATTATGTTGACACGTTTTCTGCAGGAAGTGACTAGCGACTGTAATAAGTTTTTTCACATCCGAGGTTGCAGTGCTATCTAAATCCGAATGCACCTTCTACCTTAACCCGAATGCACCTTATCTGTAGCTGCGTTAGATTTCATCGATCTACTACAAACAAAGCGGAAATTAGACACTTATATTCAAAGTATTTATTTTTATTAATTGTAACACTGTTTTATTTTGTATTACATTTGTTATTTTCAATACTTACGTTTGAAATTACTTTGTCAATTTTTTTACAAACATATTTTATTCTTAACTTCAATTGGAAGTTTTTTTCTGAAGTCTGCCAAGGAATAATTCCGATGGAGTAGTATGCATGCCCGTCAACGGGGTTGTGCTGTATTCTAACATGCTGAATATTATTATCGTCTGAGAACCTCGCAAATTCAACGGACCTAAATGGGCTGTTATCACACCTTATGGACTGTGGGATTTCCTATCTTATTAAAAACCTAACAGTTTGCATCTATAATACAAGCTGAAGCGTTGTTTCTGACACCAATAGCCATGATTAGTTCGAGTTGGCATCAATAAGCGCAACGTAGTCGCGGCCACCATATTCGAAAGATCCAGTGCCACTATCTGAAATGGTTAGTTGGGTGTCTCGTCCTGAACTAATGGTTCCTTCTGACTATTCTTTCTAAACTTTTCACAAATATTGCAAGATGCTACCAACTCCTTAATGTCCTTATGAATCCCGGGCATATAATAATAAAGCGTTCTTGCACGCGCTAAGGTTTTCTCTACACCTAGATGTGGTGAATGGGGCCAAACTGTCATCTTATGTTGCATATCAGAGGGGATCACTAATCTATGATTTAAAAATAAAATACCGTTTTACGCGTGCAATTCAAACTTTAGTTTAAAAAATTTTTGACTTAGTTCATCAAGTTTATGATAATTAGGGCAACCATTCTCAACATAATTACAAATCTTTTTGTAAAACCGACCACCTTCTAGTACTTTGCGATAAAACTTGTACAAAATTGACAAACAGACTTTATTACTGAATGAATGACTCCCGACAGTACTTCAATTTCTGAAACCTGAGGCAATTGTGCCCTGGACAAGCAGTCAGCAAGCTACATCTCTTGGCTAGTTTATAAACCACAGTCATATGCGGATACTTCAGAAGGAACATAAACATGCGTTGAAACCGCATGGTGACATCATCATCAATATCACGCTAATCACAAGCCAACGGCTTGTGATCACTTTCGATGGTGAATTCCATTCCATATACGAGTAAGAAGAAATAAAAACGTTGGCCAAAAGTTCATCTCAATTTGTGCCCGTTTCTGCTCACTCTTCCTCAATGTTCAAGACGCAAAAGCTTCAGGGTGGCCATTCTGAATAATTACGCATCCCAAATCAACCTTGGATGCATCAGTTTGTACGATTACATGAATTTTTGGGTCATAGATGGACAGTACCGGCTCGGATGTCACTATTCCAAGTAAATTTTCAAACTCCCTATCATGTGCCTCTGTCTAGTTAAATGCCGCATCATTTCGAGTTAGACCGCGTAGCTCCGCTGATTGTCTCGAAAGATTTGGAATAAATCTCGCGAGGTATTTAAGAAGACCCAAGAATCTCAGTACGTTTGATTTACTTTCCGGTCTCTTTATCTTCAATACTGCATTCCGATAATTCAAATCCGCCTTTATTTTCCCTTCTGATGAAATATTCCCTATGAATTTTACTGCATTTTGTCGATATTGAATCTTTGCTGGATTAATATTAAATTTAATATTAGTTATACGTGTCCTATTTATTACCAAATTTATTATTCGGTCATGTTTTTCCTCCTTATCTCCGCAGATAGCTACATCATCAAAATATACCAGCACCGTTGTATATCCCCAAATATTATTATAATCTCCGTCGCACAGTTAAAACCAAATGGCACGCGAATAAATCTTTTCCTACCGAAAGGTGTTAAAAAAGTTGTAAGATCCGAACTTTTTCCAAAAAACAATTTTTAAATCAAGAACAGAAAACACTCGTTTTCCCGCTAGTCTAGATGTCAGATCTTCGATTGTCGGAATCAAAAAATATTCCCATTTAATACACGCATTAAGCGCTTTTGGGTCCAGACTAATACGCAGCTCACCGTTTGGATTCTCAACCAGCTGTATATTTTAAACCCAATCGGTTGGGTAAAATGGTAAAATAAATTTATCCCTCATCATCTTCTCAAGTTCTAACCTTAGCTTACCCAACAGTGAATTTGGAAGACGTTTCCTGTAATAAAGTACAGGTTTAGAATTCTCCTTTAGCATGATGGAAGAATATTCAAAAAATTTCCGAGGACCTGAAAAACATCCCTATATTTGCTAACAAATGACGTTTTCTATCCTACTACTCACATCCAGTCGTTTTATCATATTAAAGATCTCACAAGTCTCCAATCCAAGTATGGGCTCGCATTTGTCACCGACTACAACACATTTTGCTGAGTTATGCGACTCTAAATTTAAATTCATGCAATTAAGTGTACTAGTCCCAAAAACTTTTATTCTATAAGTATTACCATTACGAGTATAATAGTATACAGCAAAGTTGTTCCCTTAGTCGTACAATTTAACACCCAATCTTCTTATTAAACCAATTGCTACGCAATTGACGCCTGCTCCAGTGATGAGTTTGAATTTAACGATTTCTTTCCCTACTAAATAATCCTTGGTCCAACGCTTTCTTTTCGATCCAATTGAATTTAACCTAAAAATACGTTTTGAACTTAATAATCTACTTAATTTGCTATCTATACTAGAAATATTACGCTGTACATCACTCCTATTGAGCTCAGCATGTTGTTGTAACAACAATATATTTATTTGGAAGTCTTGTTCGTCTATGGGGGATCTGCTTCGATATCCAGGTGGAGGAAACGGTCAGCTGAGTGGTTTTGGCCGGACAATTGAAGAGGTGAATCACATCATGTGGTCCCTGATGGCAGTCGGGACAGATGTCCGGAACGTTAGCATCAATTCGTGTCCAGTAAGAATTGGGGTGGCTGCACCATCCAGATCTCAGCTGCGCCACAACCACGCGCGTCTGCTGAGGTAGTACCTTCTCCTCAGGTGAAATCTCCGGGGATGTTCCCCTAGCACTACATTCACACGGTTGCTGGATACTGCTGATGCGACTTCATCGGCGTGAATGTTGTTCAGACCTGCCGGATAGTTTCGATGATCTAAAGGTTCTCTCTTATGCCTCTGGACCTCTCTCTCTAGATCATAAAAATTGTACCTGATCTGCCTGGGCGGAGGCATCCTGTTCAAGAGATGGTGGTTAGGATGACTGCTGCTAAACTCCCTAGCAGGTATTGCTTAGACAACAGGAAATTGTATCTACGATAAGGACCTTCGTCTCCTCATGTAGATGGTCGTCAGAAGACAATGGAAGATACCCTGTTGATGTTCTGAGGGCGGTATTCTGGCAAGTCTGAATTTTCTTCCACTGCGTCGTACTCACGTTCGCCGACCACACAGGTTCTGCGTAGTTTGCTACAGACCGACCTATCGCTTTGTAAGAGGTCCACATGGTTTCTTTTGTAGAGCTATCAATTTGCTCTGCCAAAGCTATGCCCCTCTGGTCGTTGTCTAGGAGAGAATGTCACAGTTCGTGGTGAGCATTAATGTCTTCTAGGACCAAGCGGTCATTGTCTTGTAGCAAATTGCTAATGTATATATGTTTTTTGTTCGTCCATTTTTTTTTTTGTCGTGGGAGCAGCACTTCCCGGAATGCCTGCTCCGAATAATACTGGTCCGAGCCGGGATCGAACAAAACCCGGAACAAACCAGGAGCTGTTCAGGTCTGAACCACATCAGGGAGCATAGCGAAGCAGACTTTGTTGCCTCATGCTGTATCAACGAAGTTAGCAGTGGGTCTCTGGATTTGGCCGTCTACATTTTCGTCGTCGTCGCTATCATCTAACTACGAGACACCCAGCAGTCGCCCTCGCAACAGCATCTTACACCACGGATTGCTGTTGCCACTCCTGACAGTGCATCAATTTTGAAATTTAATTGCAATGGCCTACGCAACAAAATCAGTGAGGTAATAAAATGTATGAGTTGGAGAAACATTATGGTCGCTGCGATGCAAGAAACAAAGCTGAATGCCACCTGCAGACTGCACAGTTGTGACGGATACAACGTGCTACGTAAGGATCGCACCAGAAGTGGAGGTGGGGGACTTGCTTTCCTGTTACACCATTCTGTGCAGCACATACCTATTTCGCCTGCGTTTGACTCTAGAGACCCATACATGGAATGTATGGAGGTAGCAGTCAAGCATGGAACTGCCGAAATAGAGCTGGTAGCTGTGACCCGCGTTATCTGTCTGTATATATATCAAAATATGTATGTATGTATGTATATATATTTATATATATATATATATATATATATATATATATATATATATATATATATATATATATATATATATATATATATATATATATATATATATATATATATATATATATATATATATATATATATATATATATATATATATATATATATATATATATATATATATATATATATATATATATATATATATATATATATATATATATATATATATATATATATATATATATATATATATATATATATATATATATATATATATATATATATATATATATATATAAATATATATATATATATATATATATATATATATATATATATATATATATATATATATATATATATATATATATATATATATATATATATATATATATATATATATATATATATATACTGTTTTACCTTTCGGAGGCACCGGTGTAACATGCGTGTTTCGCCGCTGGCAAAATTTACAAAAGGATCAGTGATAAGGATCATTTGTAATATTTTATCTTCTGACACCATGTAACAAGCAGTTAGATGGGTGTTGTAATTTGAACCACTTGTTAATTATTTATGAGTAAGTTGAGTCTTTTATTTCTCGTTCACGTTTCTTGAGAAATATCAAGTATCTTCTCTTTTAAATCCGTTCATTATCTTCTTCTAAGTTCTTACAAAGCTGACAATGTTGCTAATTTAGCTCACAATGTTGCTAATTTAGCGACTAAATGATTACACTAGAGTAACAATGACGACATACTTATTGCAGAGCCTCCATCAGCAACGTTTTCAACGATGGATAAAAATTGTGATTATTAATGGAATCATTTACTGTTTGTTGATAAACTAATCAGAAAACTGAAAACATCCGGAGCCGTATTTAATGAGAAATATGTTATTGCTCAAAAATATTTGTCACACTACATAATGCGTTGGACCCAGTAGTGGCCGCGTTAAAAAATTAGAAGGAATCGGGCTTGACTAAACAGATTGTGAAGCAGACTCGTATCTGAAGATACCAATAGATAAGGTCGCTGCGACACGGTAATACCAAGTATGGGGCCCATACAGACAAGTTCATTACTTTGGGAAAAACTGGGGGACACGGAATTTTCGATGACTTAAAAAATCACATATAGTGTAATATAACTACTGTTATAGTGCAATATTTAATAATATTTATTTAAGAAGAATAAAGATATTATGAGTGCCTGCAAAAATGGTAATCTGTACGTACTGCAAATTGATGGTTCGACACAAAATGGTCGATGGATTAGGAAATATAATTACAGTTGGCATATGTTATAAATGTGTTCAAGAAAGTAATCTCGTTTTCCTTTAAAGGGACATCGTCTTTACTCAAGTTGTGTTTTGAAAAGAATACATACTGATGCTTGTAAGCCGTTTGATCCCGAACACGATACGGCTTTTGAGATGTTTAATGAACATTTAGTTTTTAAGCAAACGTTCATAATAATGACATTAATACTTTCAGATTGGATAAGGATCAATTCAGAAGTTAAAACGTAAGCAATATGTCTGAACTGTGTGCACATCTATCCGTGTCAGTTTTAAACTTCACTCTCTTAGATGTAGGAACGTCGTCGATGTTAAACATCTCCAAAGTGTATCTTCTCTTATAACACAGTACGACAGTGGTTGGTACACATGAGAAATGTTAACAGAATATAAAATAGGCTTAAAATAAAGAAATACGTGTCTCGGCGTTTTGTTGTAGCACGTCAGAATTTCGCGAAAATCGATTTTTAAGCTTCGAAGGACCGTGGAGGCCCATTTGTAATGTAATACTTTTTTTTGTATAATTTTATTTAGCTTATATGCTATTAAATGTACAATTATTTAACATTTTTAAAATGAATTCCTAATACCTTAGAAGTTTTGTTTGACATATGTAACAATATTGCGTTTGAAAACAAAAAAGCTATTTTCACTTATCAGGTCATATGGGATTTCATTAAATAATTTAAGACCTTTATAAAATAAGACAATCTTACTAAAGGTAGTTGAACTAAAAGTTAATCTGAAATCATTAATATTTTGCAAATTATATGGTTGTATGTCTGATAGGTTAACCAAATATTTTCGCATATAATGTAGAAACAATCCGTTTCTAATCTTAAAAATAAATAACAAAGTATTCATGCCAGGCGTTGATTTATAGAGAGCCACTGTAATTTGCTTAGCATCTCGCTGATATGCGTAATTCGATGGCAGCGAAGTATACTTATGCACCTTATTCCTTTATTTTTTGAAGTCTTGCTTAAATCTCGTTGGTCCCCAGAATCAATAACGTTGAACATTATTGTTTTATTGTTGTATTATATATGTTTATAGCAGTATTTGTATATAATATGTAACGATTTCTTCTTAAATTTTGAATACATTCATCATCGGTCATCGGCAAACATGTACACTTTTGACTTATTTAAAGCTTTTTGAAAATCATTAATGTATATTAAAAATAGTAAAGTTCCCAGCACTGCACCTTGAGGAACTCCTACATTAATTTGTGTTGGCATTGTTGTATAATTTCTGCACTTTGTTTTTTGCATTCTGTTAGTAACTCTGGAATCACTTTAGCTCTATTCCCCTCACACCGTATTTCTCTAGCTTTTGTACCAATATATCCCTGTTAATGGTTTCAAAAACTCTCTTTAAGTCGAGAAAAACAGACACGACACAGTTTTTTTGCGCTACTTCCGTCTTCCATTGAGATACCACAAGATTTAAAAGCGATTCACAGCTATGATTTTTCCTAAATCCAGATTGCGTTTCGTGTAAGAAATTGTGGTCTCAAAAAATTGATTTAACTAGTTTTGCACGGTCTTTTCCATTATTTTACTTATTGTCGATAACATATTAACAGGTCTTTTTTCGTTTGGATTTCTTGTATTTTTCACCTTCGGTATAAAAAAAAGTTCTATAAAAACAGAATGGGTAAACCGATTTTAATGCTTGAGCCAGTTTTGAAAAGGAATTAAATTTGGATTTTTTATTATTTTTCTCCGCTGTATGGCGCTTTAATTTTCATGTAAAGTTAAAAAATAACTAAAAATGTAAGAAATTCATTAAAAACACAATGTTGTTAATTTAATTAGAAAAAAATAGAACAAGTTGTCTGGGATTTGAACCACATGTGCGATCGTTCGAATTTTGTGAATACTTCTCATCAGCGCCTTAACGTTCTAAGCAAACGACCAACTTGTTTACATTCCCACTAATTGCAATATTATCTCTGTCTCTCACGGATGAATGTTCATTTTTACTTCACGCACTTTTGCTGAAGTTTTTGAAAGATTATATTTATAGAATATAACTTATATTTTAATTTTTGTTATTGTTCTATTTTTTGGTGGGGCTCTACCATATTTTATATATTTTTTTGCTTTGACATTACAAGTTATTATTTGGTGGGAAACAGTAGTAAATAAAGCGTTTTTAAATATAAATAAACAAATTAAAAAACCAAATAAAATAAAATGAATTTTCCAAATATAAATAATTTTTGTTTTTTTTTTGTGGCTTATATGCGCCTACTAAAAATTTTCGTAATAAAACTCGTAGTGTTGTTACTGGATATGAAGGTTGTTTTTTTTGTTTATCATATCCAAAAACAGTTGGTTTTAAATACAATATAGGTGAAAAAATTGATTATGCTGATGTTGATTCAATAATTTTTGCTAAAATACGTTCTGAAAAAAATCCAACGGGTCCTTTGAACATTTGAAATAAAAAGTAATATTGATATGCTTTCTGAAGCATCTGTACCAACAACATCTAAATTTGTGCCAACAACAAGTGCATTAGAATACAAAGTACCACATTATATTATACAAAAAGATTTTAATGACCTAGTTCGTGGTTCACGTATGACAAAAGAAATTAGTGAGGTTCACGTTTCATACTATGGAATTTAGTATGCAATGATTTTAAAATAACTGCTGGACGTATACGTGGCCCTACTGTTAAATTTGATGAACATATTGATTTATATGAAGATGAAACAAAAAATAGGTTACTGCAACAATGTTGATGAATTGTTGAAAGAAGTGAAACAACGGCATAGTTCAAATGAATGGCGCCTGTTCATCGACTGTGGAAAGCCTAAAAGGAGTGTTATTGCACAATGGAAACAAACATCCATCAGTTACAATCGTTTACTCAAGAAATACGCCAAAAAATTATGAAAATATGAAATTAATTCTTTATTTAATTAGAATCAACATAAGTGGATGATTTGTTGTGATCTCAAAGTTGTTAGAATTTTTACTGGTGTAAAAAAGGTTTTTCAAGTTACCAATGTTATTATGTTTTTGGGAGGGGCGTAATTTTACTAATCATAATGCGTTTCAAAGGAAAAGACATGACTCACATGCTTGCTGATTACACAGTGTAACAAAAAAGAATGAAGTCAAAATACCTGCGAAGTGATATTATTTTTCTTGTAGAACTTGCTGAGTACAACAAGATACTGGTTTTGAAATTTCCCAAACACCTCCTAAGTCTGGAGTTACGGGTATCTTCGGGTCTTACGCACTTATATGCCAGTAACTGGTTGAATATCAACTGATTTGTAAAGAAGAAACTGCGGCCTTTCAAATGGTGTATACACTTTTAAAATCACACTGAAAAAATCTGTGTATATTTCCTGTAAACTAATTTTTTTAAAAGATTTTTTAATTTTTTAACTTTGGGTGCGTTTTTACACAGAATTTTTCATTTTTAAAAAAATCCGTTAAAAACTGATTGAGTTATTCAACTTTTATTAAAACTTAATTTTTTGAAAATATACAATTTTTGGCCAAACTACTCAGAAATATTTGTTTGACCGTTTTTTTTATTGAATATATTGGTATCCCGTTTGTCATGTATGGGCTCGCATTTGTCACCGACTACAATAAATTTAGCTGAGTTACCCGTTTCTTAATTTAAATTCATGCAATTAAGTGTACTAGTCCCAAAAACTTTTATTCTATTATCATTACGAGTATAATCGTACACTGGAAAGTTTTTCCCTTGGTCGTACAATTTAATACTCAATCTTCTTATTAAGCCAATTGGTATGCAATTGACGCCCGCTCCAGTGTCGAGTTTGAATTTAACGATTTCTTTTCCTACTAAGTAATCCTTGGTCCAACGCTTTCTTTTCAATCCGATTGAATAATACCTATGAATACGTTTTGGACTTAATAATCTACTTAATTTGCAATCTATACTAGAAATATTACCCTTTACATCACTCCTATTGAGCTAAGCTTCTCTTTGCTTGTTGTTGTTGCTATCATTTCCGATGAATTGTTTCATATCCGATGACTGATTTCGAGATTTGCGGCACATTCTCTGAAAATGGGCCTTCTAAGGACAGGAACGACAAATGACATCCTTGGCTGAATTTCCATTGGTCACCCCTGTTGAAACAACAACGATTACCTGCCACAATCGTTGCAGATTCAGGACTGTCGCTTATTTTAACGGCATTAACTGCTAACTGTTTTGCATCCAATGCGTTTTTGTTTGCATTTGCTGCCTCATATAACTTACATATATCGATAACACGTCCCAATTTTTCATCCAGGCCATCCAATAGTTTCAATTGCAATTTCTTGTCATGGATTCCAATAATAACCCGATCACGTAACATACGATCCTCGTAGGATTTTCCACACTCGCATTTAAAGGCACAGTAACGTATTTGTGTTCGTAGTTCTGTCTCGAATTCCGTGAAAGCTTGCCGTTCTTTTTGAGCAATCTCATTGAACTTGTATGTTTCCATGGCTACATTGCGGTAGACAGTGTTGGTCGAATTTTTGTATAACCTCCGTTGTATTATCGCATCCCCTGCTGTAACTGTGCCTAACAATGAGTTTTGTGTTCCATCATTTGGATATAGCGTGTTGTAAATGTTAGCACCACTAATGCCAATTAGCCAAATAAAGTTTGCGATTTTTGTAGTCTCAAGCCCAGCTATTTTACCACTGGCAATCATATATACCATAAAGCTTCGCTTCCAATCTGGCCAATCGTTTGCTAAATTAGTACAATCCAAATCAGGCGGCAGGCGGTCGTTTGCAGACATGTCGGAAAAAACCCCAATCCTGGTACTGTATTCCGGGAAGTTTAAACAACGTATCTTTTCTAATGACTGCAACAGTGTTGGATTTTTCTCGATTAATATTGAGTCGTTGATCTGTTTTACCTTTGGGAGGCACCGGTGTAAAACGCGCGTTTCGCCGCTGGCAAAATTTACAAAAGGATCAGTGATAAGGATCATTTGTAATATTTTATCTTCTGACACCATGTAGCAAGCAGTTAGATGGATGTTGCAATTTAAACCACTTGCTAATTATTTATGAGTTAGTTGAGTCTTTTATTTCTCGTTCACGTTTGTTGAGACATATCAAGTATCTTCTCTTTTACATCCGTTCATCATCTTCTTCTTAGTTCTTACTACAGCTGACAATGTTGCTAATTTAGCTGACAATGTTGCTAATTTAGCGACTAAATAATTACACTAGAGTAACAATGATGACATACTTATTGCAGAGCCTCCATCAGCTTTAACATTTTCAACGATAGATAAAAAGGCAAAGTCAGATATTGTCAGTCAATTGTTACAAAGATTAAGCAAAGAAGATGTGGTCTGCACTGCAAAATAAATTTGCAAAGAAGTCGGTAAAGAGTGTAACGGTTGAAAATTTGTGATTATTAATGGAATCATTTACTGTTGGTTGATAAACTAATCAGAAAACTGAAAACATCCGGAGCCGTATTAAATGAGAAATATGTTATTGCTCAAAAATATTTGTCACACTACATAAAGCATTGGACCCAGTAGTGGCAGCGTTGAACAACAAGAAGGAATCGGGCTTGACTAAACAGATTGTGAAGCAAAGATTCGTATCTGAAGATACCAAAAGATAAGGTCGCTGCGACACGGTAATACCAAGAGAGAAGAGATCTAGTAAATATCTTAAAGAGACCATAAACAAAACCATTGCCGTGTCCGTTTGGTTAAGGAAAAAGTTTAACAAGAAAATATCAAGTTCGTCAAAAGTTTTGAAATTAAAAATAGATTCAGGTGCAGCGGACCATAGGCGTTAATTTTAATGGTGCTTTAATACCACAGTACCACACAAAGAAATATTTCCATATACGGACACCACTACGTAATAGGAGAGTAAATCAAAATTCCGCAAGATATGAGCCTACAAAAAGATCATTATTTGCAAAACTGACATCAAGGCCCCAAATCTTTGGGGTCAATACAAAAAAGTTAATTACTTTGGGAATAACTGGGGGACACGGAATTTTCGATGACTTAAAAAATTACATACAGTGTAATATAACTACTGCTAGTCGTTGTATTTCTTTCAAATCAAAGCGGTTTCATTACTCGATAGTAGTATGCCGAATGATTAAGGAACTATTTGTTGGCTGTGTCTAAGCGGGTATTAATAGTGAATTTTTCCCATTGGTGCAATATTTAAGAAGAAGAATGAGAGCATGCAAAAAGGGTAATCTGTACGCACTGCAAATAGATGGTTTGACACAAAATGGTCGATGGATTAGGAAATATTATTTACAGTTGATATATGTGTTCAAGAAAGTAATCTCGTTTTCCTTTTAAGGGACATCGTCTTTACTCAAGTTGTGTTTTGAAAAGAATACATACTGATGCTTGTAAGCCGTTTGATCCCGAACACGATACGGCTTTTGAGATGTTTAATGAACATTTAGTTTTCAAGCAAACGTTCAAAATAATAATGACATTAATACTTTTAGATCGGATAAGGATAAGTGGCTGAAATCTTTTACTAAGAACTTGTCTCTGTAGTAGAAAATAACGTGTGGCAGATTGTGCCACGACCATCAAAAAGAGCTATTAAAATCTAAATGGTTTTCATGTTAAGGCTGATTTGCCTCTAAATCCTGCAAACGGCTATAGAAAAATATGATTAGATTTATTCCCTAGCACAAAAATTAGCACAGTGCAAATAGTTTTGGCCGTAAGCACCAGCTGGACGTGAAAGCTGTCTTTCTTTATGGAGATTTAAAGGAGGCTATTTTTTTATAAAAGTGCCTGATAAACTTATGGCTCCCAACAATCATGTTTGTAAAATACGAAAACCGCTCTGTGGGTTGAAACGAGCCCCCGAGAAATTTAACTCCTTCGTGATACAGTAGGAATTCAGGTGATCGATGCCTGACTCATTGCTTTATACAAAGTTTAAAAGTAATTAATGTCTGTACTCGCCTCGTCTGCGCTGTCGATGTTTTAATTGCTGGGAATAATGTGAAAGCTAGAGAAACTAAAGTAAATAATAATACTGACTTCAAAATGTCAAATTGTGGTCCACTGCAACAAAGACTCGCGTGGACTAGGGAATAAACTCTTTTTACAACACACACACGTTGTAAAAGAAATCTATTGATGGCTCTCGATATGGAGTCTCTTTAGAGGTGGCAAGATTGAGTTGTATTTTCGTGGGAAATTGTGTGAAGAAAACTTGAAAAGTAATGTTTACAACAGTAGATCTGATGCGTTTGGGGAGAGCCTTGCCTTATAGAGTTCGGGTTTACTTTCAACAACTGCAGCAAAGCTTTCTGAAGAGGGTTGTCACGGACCCGAAATCATGATAAAAGCAGTGTGCAGCCACGAAAATCAATGTCATTTTGCCATTATGCTAAAAACTTGTCTTATATGTGAATATAGAAGCAAGAGGTCTTGAACCGGTTAATCCCAGTTCAAAGAACGGAAACTAGTTAATGGGTTTGCATTCAAGGTATTTGGTTGTCCGGTTGTTTGGAATAGCAAGGAACGTTATCTCGTGAAGCCAAACATATATGCCGTTTCGAAAGCAATCTGGAATTATTCAAAATACTTTCTAAATACAAGCCAATTAAGAAGATAATAGGGAACGTTAGGTATTGCTAAGAATTCAGACAGAAAAATATAACAATTTATTGACGTGAAGTATTATTTTATTCTTTATTATATCTCAAAGGACAGTATTAACGTCCACCAAATATCCTCAGGCGCACAAATTTCCCATATATTCACGAAAGCGTTGGATACAAGCAAGTTCATATAATTCGTGTTGATCTACAGTTAGAACGTAGTGATTGTGAGGAGTTATTGTGACAATGTAATTATTTGTAAAAAAATTTTATTTTCAGTCAAAAACATTAAAAATTTAAATACATACGTCACTATTGACTATTAATCCCCCGTTTTGACCATGCGGGATATTTTTTGGACCACATAAGCCAAGAAGTCCAGCACATATACCCTTTTTAGAGGTGCGTCTCATCTAACGAGACCCATTTTAACTATTTGCAATCCCAAACAGCGTATGACCATATTCGTTTGGCCGCTATCGTGCCTTCAACAGTCACAAGGACTAATATGGCTTAGAATTTTACGAAGGTCAATAATATACATTCTTCAGAGGGTCTCCGATTAATCCATCCACATTTTGGCGGAGGGAATAAAAAGAAAAACTGTGTTTCAAGCAAAAATACACACCGAATTTTCTAAGAATAATAACGTTCACTCCTTGGTAAACGTTCTTAACAATAAAAAGGTTCCCCAACCAATGTTCAAGGTCGAACTTCAACCTGACTCGCGAAAACTAAAGAAAAATTAAGTTCATCCTATATACAATCTTCATTATTCGTTATATAAAAGAATTACGGTCGAAGAACCCCACAAAAGAAATGGTCCCGTTCAATGCCAAAATGGTCAAGAGTATGGACACAAAAAATCATACTGCACTTTGCCAACCGTTTGTGTTGTATGTGGTGATCTACACCAATCATCTGTCTGCAAAGTCAAATCGCAGGAACAGAAAAAGTGCAGTAATTGCGGGGAACAACATACCGCAAACTACAGAGGTTGTAGGGTTTACAAAGAACTTAAGCATAAACTAGAAGAGAAGCGTAAACTCATTTCTAACAGAAACGCACCGAACCCTATAATCGACATCCAACAGACTCCAGTTTACTCTAGCGACGGAAACGGTATTACAAACGGTATAACATACGCGAATGTTCTAAGGGCGCATACACCTTATGCCTCAGTGCAACAACTTGGTAACGCTGAATCAATGATTCAACAACTGGTACCGAGTATAAACATGTTCATGCCAACTATGCAATCAATGATGCTAGAATTCATGCGTAACCAGAATCAGTTAATTCAAATTCTACTTACCAAAAAATAGGCCCTCTTAAGATATGTACATGGAACGAAACCGGTGTGAACCAACATACACGAACTGACAGAGTACCTAGATCGGCAGAATATTGATATAATGCTACTATCGGAAACGCATCTTACAGACAAATACAATTTTCAGATACCTAATTTTAGATTTTATGGTACTCACCACCCCGACGGTAAGGATCATGGGGGCACTGGTATCCTAATACGTAAACGAATGAAACATGAAGTCGCTGAGGGAGTCTCACAAAACTACCTTCAAGCGACAACAATTCGTAAATTTCCACCGCGGTTCGCGATATCAGATGATATACTTCTGAACTTTTTCAATCGTCTCGGACGCAACTTTATTGCTGCTGGTGACTACAATGCCAAACATACGCACTGGGGATCCCGTTTAGCAAACCCTAGGGGAAACCAACTGTATAAGTGTCTGATGCGACGTCAAAATAAATTGGACTTTATATCTCCCAGTCAACCTACATATTGGCATTCTGGTATTAACAAAAAGCCTGACTTAATAGACTTCGGTATAATAAGAGGAGTTAGTAAATCTAACTTATCTGCTAGTACCTGCACTGACTTATCGTCAGACCACTCGCCAGTTATATTTCTTTACTTCATATACAACTAACTGGTTAAAATACAGGAAAAACATTAGTAGTCATTTAGATTCGAATCATCTAATTTCTAACGCAGATATGATCGATAACAACGTATCCAACTTGAACGTGATCCTGGAACAGGCGGCCATTCACGCTACACACAGACAAATAAAAGCGAAAAATAGTTTAAATACTTACACTAACCGGGCAATAGAGCACCTTGTAAGTGAAAAAAGGAGGTTCCGTCGCGATTGGTAGCGAAATAGGTCACCAGCGGCCCGACTAAGACTAACTGAAGCTACTAAAAGGTTGCAAAGTTTAACTCCGAAAGTTTCAACCAAATTCTCATTATGGAAAATATTAAGAAATACTAGTATGCCCACCAAAACGCAATTTCTAATACGCGACGCAAATGGCGAGTGGGCAATATCAGAAGACGAAAAAGCCAATGTTTTTGCAAACCATCTGTCCCAGGTATTTCACCCAAATCCTGCAAGTAGCGACCTCCTTCCACCTGATGATAAAATGTCTGCCGTAATTCCATTATTTACTAACGCGAATGAAGTTCTGAATGTCATTAAAGAAACCGTGAATCCAAGTAAAACACCTGGATATGATCTTATCACGCCTAAAATGATCTTGGAACTTTCCTATATTGCTGTGTTCCTGGCAAAATTATTTAAGTCTATTTTAAGACATGGTTACCTTCCTAAAGTGTGGAATATTTTTCTGATTCAAATGATTCAGGCCGATCAGTTTGCTTCCCTGCTTATCCAAACTATTTGAAAAAGTTCTTCTATCGAAAATAAAACCGTTCCTCGTGTCAAATAACATAATACTAGACCATCAGTTTGGATTCCGGGAAGGTCACAGCACCATCGAACAAGTAAACCGTCTGACCCAAGCAATTGAAAAATCATTTGAACGGCAAGAATATTGCTGCGCCGTATTTCTGGATGTTGTTCAAGCATTTGACAAAGTCTGGCACTTTGGCTTGACCTACAAAATTTGCAAATACTTACCGGCAAATACGCATCGAATTCTTGAGTCTTACAAAAAAAACCGCAGATTTAGAGTCAAATGTGGACAACACGTCACCGATGACCGCGAAATACAGCTGGTGTGTCCCAGAAGAGTGTCGTGGGGCCTATCATTTACCTTCTGTTTACCGCAGATATCCCTACCAGTCCAAAAGTGCTAACATCCACTTTTGCCGACGATACCGCTATAATGGCCGCTCATAAAAAGCAGGATATTGCATCTATGAATCTAGGTGTACAACTCAGACGAGTAGAATCTTGGCTCTCTGACTAGAGAATAAAAGTCAATGAGGCTAAATGCACACAGGTAACTTTCACACTGAATTTTAGCACTTGTCCGACTTTGAAACTAAACAATATCCTTTTTCCTCAATCTGATCATGTTACTAAAAATAAATAACAAAGTATTCATGCAAGCTTTTGTACCAATATATCCCTGTTAATAGTTTCAGAAGCTCTCTTTAAGTCGAGAAAATCAGACACGACACAGTTTTTTTGCGCTACTTCCGACTTCCATTGAGATACCACAAGATTTAAAAGCGATTTACATCTATGATTTTTCCTAAATCCAGATTGTGTTTCGTGTAAGGAATTGTTGTCTTCAAAAAATTTATTTAACTGGTTTTGCATTATCTTTTCCATTATTTGACTTATTGTCGATAACATTTTAACAGGTCTTATTTCGTTTGGATTTCTTGTATTTTTAACCTTCGGTACAAAAAAAGTTCTATAAAAACAGAATAGGTAAACCGATTTAAATGCTTGAGCCAGTTTTATTATAAACACAACGTTGTTAATTTAATTAGAAAAAAATAAAACAAGTCGTCTGGGATTTGAACCAAATGGCGATCGTTCGAAGTTTGTGAATACTTCTCATCAGCGCCTTAACGTTCCAAGCAAACGACCAACTTGTTTACATTCCCACTAATTGCAGTATTCTCTCTGTCTCTCACGGATGAATGTTTATTTTCATTACAATACGTTTACCTTTCCTTACTTCAAGGACTTTTGCTGAAGTTTTTGAAAGATTATATTTATAGAATATAGCTTATATTTTAATTTTTGTTATTGTTCTACATTTTGGTGGGGCTCTACCATATTTTATATATTTTTTTGCTTTGACATTACAAGTTATTATTAGGTGGGAAGCAGTAGTAAATAAAGCGTTTTTAAATATAAATAAACAAAATAAAAAAAGCAATAAAATAAAATGAATTGTCCAAATATAAATCATTTTTGTTTTGTTTATGGCTTGTATGTGCCTACTAAAAATTTTCGTAATATAACTCGTAGTGTTGTTACTGGATATGAAGGATGTTATTTTTGTTTATCGTATCCAAAAACAGTAGGTTTTTAGTACAATATAAGTGAAAATTGTGTATAATGTTGATTCACTAATTTTTGCTAAAATATGTTCTGAAAAAATCCCTCTGAAGAAACATTTAAAATAAAAAGTAATATTGATATATTTTGTGAAGCATCTGTACCAACAACATCTTCTAAATTTGTGCCAACAACAAGTGAATTAGGATACAAAGTACCACATTGTATTATACAAAAAGATTTTTCTTATTTTCTTTATTTGCAATCTATTTACAGAGGAAATAATAAGCAAATTTACTATAACACTTAAGAGTAACAGAAAGTTAGGTTCCAATAAACTTAACAAGTAAATAAATTTATAGTTTGATATTTATATTGATGAAATAATAGCTCATTCTATGGTTATCTTAAGTATATGTTAAAAAGGGAGATCTAAAATGTGTAACATTTTTAATCTTCTCAATTCATCGCTATCATCTAATAGACTAATGGCTAATATATTACAATGATTGAGATAGTTAGCACTACGCTTTTTTAATTCAACTATGATAGTAGCCATACTGAGATCTTTATGTATATTATCATTTGTTATAAACCATGGTGCGTTAACTAATAATCTAAGGTTTTTTTTTGGTATCTCTGCAATATTTCTAGATTGGAATTACTAGCAGTTCCCCACAACTCTAAACAGTAGGTCCACACTGGTATCAGTATTGTTTTGTATAGTATTACTTTATTCTCAAGGCTTAGTTGTGACTTAGATCCTAGTAGCCTACGCATTCTCTTCGTCTTTATATTTAGTTGGTGTCGTTTAAATTTGATATGCTCTTTCCATATCAATCTTCTATCAATGTGAAGGCCAAGGTATTTTACGCTTTCACCTATGGGAATGTTAGATCCATTAAACATTAACGGTGGAAAAATTTCCTTTCTTAAAGTGTATGTGACATGAGTTGATTTGTCTGTGTTGACTTCAATGTTCCATTTATTTAACCAGTTTTGAATTGAATCAAGCTGCCTTTGAACAGCATTAGAAGCCTCCGCTGGATTTAGGTGCGTTCCTAAAATTGCCGTATCATCGGCATATGTTGCAATAATTACGTCAGTATTTGTAGGCATGTTGGATGTAAAAATTGTGTACAGGACCCATTACACTACCCTGAGGAACACCCGATTTCATCATACCTTTTTCCGAGTCCTTGTCGTTAACGCTGACGTAAAAGCATCTATCATGTAGATACGACTTTAAAAGAAGGTAATAGGGGGTAGTTAACACAATCTTTAGCTTGTATGGTAAGCCACTATGCCAGACTCTGACAAAGGCTTGCCTGATGTCCAGAAATACTGCCGAACAATATTGTTTGTTTTCCAGTGCATCTCGTATTGTATTAACGACTCTGTGGCATTGTTCAGGAGTCCCATGACTTTGGCGAAATCCAAACTGATGATCGGGCAATATTTTCAGAGCGTCAAGAATAGGAAACATTCGTTGTAGAAAAAGCATTTCAAATAGTTTTGAAAGTATGGGCAATAAACTAATTGGTCTATACGAATTAAGTAAATTTTCACGTTTGTTAGGTTTTAACACCATAATAATTTTGGCAAGTTTCCATTTGGAAGAAAAATGGGTTAGTCTCATAACAGTATTAAATAAAACTGTAAGAAAAATAAGTCCTTTCTTTGGCAAGGACTTAATTATTTTGGCGTCAATTTTATCATGCCCAGGTGACTTCTTGCAGTTCAGCTTACTAATTTCCTTTGCAATTTCTTTAAGGCTTAAGGGTTTGATTGGCCTGTACACATGGCACATCTAGGAAATCATTAATTTTGTTGGTCTCGGCGGCGTTACAAAAGTCAAACGGTGAAAAAGTTTCTTCCACATAGGTTTTAAACGCATCGGCTTTTCTAGTATCGGATCGATACCAATCACCATTAGAATCTTTTATGGGGACGCTTCTTTTTTGTGGGCACTTTAGATATTTTGTCGCTCTCCATAAACTGCCTTCCTTTGTACCTGCTGGAATAAGACGACTTAGATAGTTTGCCACTGAATCATTTTTTATTGCCTTAAGCCGCTTTTTAAGATAGCTCGCAGTTCGGTTGAAATTGGTTTTATGGTTTGGGAACCTTGTCCTTTGCCAAACCTTGCGGAGATGTCGTTTTTGTTTAACAAGTCTTTTAATTTCAGCACTGATATAAACATTAGAGAAGCTTGTCTCCTCTTCTGGCGTAGATCTTATTGCCGCTTCTTGCATTATATTTGTAAAACTGTCAATCGCCTCCTCTACTTCATTAGCGTCTTTTATTGAAATTAATGTTGGTATCGATCCATGATTTGAAAGCTTCAATATTAGTTTTATGTGAAAATAGGTTTTTATTTTGTGTGCGCTTGTTGGAGATCGTCCTATAGTTGATTAATATGGGACTATGGTCAGAACTTAAATCATTACATGAGGTAATGTGTAAGTTTGAATCGGGAATACTATAGTACACTGCAAAATCCAAGAGGTCAGGAATTTTTGAGGGATCACTTGGCCAGTATGTCGGCTCTCCAGTTGATAATGTTTTATAGTGGTTTCTTACAACACACTTATATAATTCCTTTCGGATTCACTAATCGTGAACCCCACCAGGGGTGTTTAGCGTTGAAGTCTCCAGAACAGATGAATTTGTGACCAAGTTTTTTGAAAAAATCTTCGAAATTCTCACATTTAACGCTAAATCTTGGTGGCAGATATACCGCGTAAATAGATACACAGCTATTATCACAAATTAAATTTATTCCAGCTGCTTGAAAGTTGTTTGCAGATAATGGTTCAGATATGTTGTACTTAAGAGTGGATTTGATTACAACAGCTGCACCTCCGTCAGCTTTGTCGTCTGAATGGTTGGCAGTAACAATAACAACACCTTTAATCTTAACATAAGATTTACTAGTAAGATGAGTTTCAGATGCTAAGAGTATGTCTATTTGATGTAACTCGATAAATATCTCTATTTCATTAAAATAAGTCCTTTCTTTGGCAAGGACTTAATTATTTTGGCGTCAATTTTATCATGCCCAGGTGACTTCTTGCAGTTCAGCTTACTGATTAGAAATGCCATTGGCATTCCATTCAGCTATTATTAAGTTTATTTGCATAACTTGCTCATCAACATTGACATCATGTTTATTAAGAAATTTGTCAACTCAATTTGTTTAGACATCATAGCTTCTATTTTATGCAATAAGGAATTTTCAGTTGAATCAGTACCACGTAACGCTTGCGAATATGTCATTGGCTGCCCAGTATTTGATTTTTCGGGCATATTAAACGATGATTTGTAGGTCTCTTGTGGATTATTTAAAGTATACACCTGTCTAATTTTCCGATTCAGCATGTTTTGATAAACTGTACATCCCCGATAACTAGCCGTATGCTTGCCCAAACAATGAGCACACTGAGGAGGAACTTTACGAGCTTTGACGCACTCTGTTGTTGGATGACCTAAACCGCATTTTACACACTTAAATGGCCGTCTACGAGTACAATATGACTTTGTGTCGTCAATTTTTTTGGAGCCTCAATTTCAATAATAGCATTTCCATAGGACTTAATTTTATATATATCTTGATTATTCGGGCTAGGATCCAAGTCAATAAAAAACATGGGGAGAGGTGCTTTCGTAGTACGACTTATTATATTTCGCACACTTCTAACTTGATACCCTTTACTCAATAGCGATGTCTTAATATCGGATACTGGCGTTGAATGATGAAGCCCTTTAATAACAATCCTAAAAGCTCTTTCCTGTTTGAGTTGATATGTATGGGCGTAATTTTACTAATCATAAATCGTTTCAAAGGAAAAGACATGACTTACATGCTTGCTGATTACACAGTGTAACAAAAAAGAATGAAGTCAAAATACCTGCGAAGTGATATTATTTTTCTAGTAGATCGTTCTGAGTACAACTTTCGCAAACACATCCAAAATCTGGAGTTAGGGGTAAAAAACGGGTTTTCGGATCTTACGCACTTATATGCCAGTAACTTGGTTGAATATCAACTGACTTGGAAAGAAGAAACTGCGGACTTTCAAATGGTATATACACTTTTAAAATAACACTGAAAAAATCAGTGTATATTTCCTGTAAACTCATTTTTTAAACATTTTTGTAATTTTTTAGCTTTTGAACTGAATAATAAAGAGAGTGTTCCTACGAATACAATTCGGTGTCATTTTTCAACTTTTATTAAAACTAAATTTTTAAAACAATACAATTTTTGGCCAAACTACTCAGAAATATTTGTTTGACCGTTTTTTTTATTGAATATCTCGGTATCCCGTTTGTCATGTAAATATATTGTTTTAGTTTTTGTTCATTTGTTTTGTTTGATTTATCACTACTTGTTCGCTTTGAAACTGTATTAATAAAAAAGTTAGCAATTTTATAAAAATCGAGTGTAATTAATGAAAAAATGTGTGATAAACGGAATAACTTTTGTTACATTTCTGGCCTATTTACGGATAACCTTCACAGACATGATTTTAAAAAAAAATATTGCTGTGGTGAAAGTATACAACAAAGTCTTCAATCGTTCTTACAAATTTAGTCGCTGGTATGAGTCAGAATTTGTTTCTGAAAATTGCTGTGCATTTTTGTTTCTGAAAATTGCGCTGATGTACCCAAACTTGTTTCGGGATTAAGTCACACTTATAAGGCAGACGGTTCATGTAAAAGTACGTATTCAACAAACATATTGATTTTTAATAGATTTTAATTTTTTATATAAAACTAGCGGACCCGGCGAACTTCGACTCGCTTCAATTTAACGCCTTCAGATAATTCCAGAGTGATAATAAAACACAGAAATTTCAATGCGATTTATTTGAATGGAATCGAAATCAGCAGAGAGCTTTCTGAAAAACATTGTTTTTTGAAACACGGTTTCCGAACACGAGAACAGGCAACGTACAGCTGATCGTGCAAAAAAACAGGGTAATACGAGATTAATCTCACAGATTTCCAACGATTAACAGTGCGACTTATAGATTGTCATCGCAAAAGCCAATTAAAATTCATGGGGTAAGGACTTCCTCTCCTTTGAATTTGCCCTTGATGATCGTCGCTTGAATAACATTGTTCATTAGTTTCTTGACAGACAACTGCGTACCGTTGCACAATGTCGAATGATTCAGATAACACATCATGATTATGATCGATCCGCCCTTCAGTTGTAGATTATGCGACGAAATTCCCGGCACAATAATCCAGTTTAAAAATTCCGAAATTCCGTCGGATAGTTTGTCGCTTCACCCTCGTAGGTAACGCTGCTTTTATTGCCCGTTCAATAATGTAATCGAGATTTTTACAGTTTTGTGCGATGCCGGGAAACTTTAGTGATGATTTCCTCCTTCTACGATGTGAACTTGAAAAAATTTTGCGGGAACGATATCAATCCAGTGGAAAGATCAACAGGAATTTGGCCATTGCCAAGCGCTAACAGTTGTCTCGAGAATTCAAGAGTCGATGAGTCGTTCTGCAACGCGACTGTCATGTTTGGGGTAAATTTCAGCTTCTTGACTTGCCGCCACAAAGACGACGATTTCAGGCATGCAATAAGTATATCGGAATGACGGGAAGCGTTTAAGAAAATTTCCGGAGATGTAAGTATTTTTTAAGCCACATTATAGAAAAATAAAAGCAAAAAATGTTGTCCAAAAATTAAAAAAAAATGTTAAGGGTGAACAACCCTTATCACTTAGGGGTATGCAAATAATATAGTAGCCGATTCTCAGACCTACTGAATATGCGTATAAAATTTGGTAAAGCCGTTTCGGAGGAGTGAAACAATTTGTAAAAAACATGATGTAAACGGTGAAGCTTTTTGCTATCTTAGAGCGTAGTTCCAAAAATGAAGCGAAGCCAAAATTAAAGAAGGTATTAATTTCTTCACAGATCTAATATTTGTTATCGCATTTATCTGTTCTGATGAATTTTAGGTATATTCATTGGACCTCAAATCCGTAAAGTTATGAGAGATGACCATTTTATCAAGAAGCTCAGTTCCGTTAAAAAACGCGCATGGAAGAGTTTTGTTTCACTATGTGATAACATTCTTGGTAATCACAGATGCGACAACTATGTCGCGTTTATAATTATAAACGTCCGATTT
Source organism: Hydrotaea diabolus (assembly GCA_963513945.1). Classification (NCBI taxonomy): domain Eukaryota; kingdom Metazoa; phylum Arthropoda; class Insecta; order Diptera; family Muscidae; genus Hydrotaea; species Hydrotaea diabolus. The sequence continues at coordinate 94,242,543 of OY740717.1, read as the reverse complement.
GTTAACCTTTCGAAGGAACCTGGAATGTACGTCATTGCTTTATAAGTCATTGTTTTTTTTCTAAACTGGTTTGTTACGATTGGTTTTCGTCTGGCTATTTAAGTCCTTTATACTTTTAATAGAAAAATCATTTTCGCTTACTACGGTCTTTCATTGTCTCTATGGAACCTTTTGTCACGTATGTTAAAAACTCTGGTAATAAAGATTGTCGCTGTATTAATTATAATTCGTCGGGGATGTTTTGGAGTGAAAGTTTACTAACCTTCCAGAATATGTTGGCTTTTGATACCAATCCAATTTTAACAAATTGCCTTGTCGGTGAATAATAGTATCAAGATACGGAAGTTTTTATTTAAAATCACAAAAAGGTCGTCAACATATTTTGTCATAATTCTGGGCTTCGTTATCATTCCTTGTATTGAAACGTTCAGTAACTCTTCCATGATAATGTCAGCTATAACCGGCGATGCCAGTGAGCCCATTGGCATACCTTTCTTCTGTTCGAAAACTCTTTCATCGTTTATGATATATCTTGTGTCCTTTATGCAGAAAGTCAGTAGTGCAATATACAAGTCTTTTGGGATTCTGGTGAATACCTCTACATAAGTGCATTTTTCCTTGATAGTCTTAGCTAGATTTATTGGTATGCTATTAAAGAAATGCCCGAGGATGCCTCTATCTCACGGTGTGTCACATGACGATCTTGCATTACACAGTACAACATTCTTCAGGTGATTGATTCGGGACTCAATTTTGATAATTGCTTGTGAAAGTAGCCCCAAAAAAAAAAGAACTTCTGCATCATTCGATTGGTCAAGGTACATCAAATAATAATTAAATAATTAATTTGAAGTTAGTAAGTATCGTATAGGGGAATTTGTAACGTTTTAGGCTCTTTTGTTTGTCATTACTCGAGAACCACTAGTCCGAATAAGCTGAAACAAATTTAAAAAAATTAAAAATTACAATTCCTTTATCTGTTCATACAACGCTTCGTTACAAAAGCAAAAGTTTGCAGTTATAAATAAATGTATGTAGAAAAAAATGTTTTTTGCCAAAATTTTTTTTTTTTAATTCATAAAAAATACAAAGCTGTAAAAAGTGCCAAGTCCTATTACTTCCACGTAAAGTCACATAACCTATGAACAAAATGAGACATAGATCATGAAAATCGATTTACGCGTTTCGCTTTTATGAACAATTAAGTGAAGGTATGAATTTCGAAAATTTGTCGAGATATGCACAAAATTCTTTGGAAAAAACATTGATGACTTTTTTATTGATTCTTTATTTTGCATGAAAATAAACACCTATTCTTACACAGAAAATATGAGATTTTTTTATGTTACCTATGCATGAAAACAAAATTTGAAACATTTTCAATTACACAGTGAGACAAATGATAACTTTTTGAAAAATGCAAGAACACCACAGTAAAGGTTTGATTCTACTACCAAAGGGTACTATTTCCCTATACTTGGTTTAGCTAGATTGGTGTCCAGTTTTTTGTATGGGCCTCAAAAGTTTTGAAAATCAGTGGGCCCCTCGAAAAAAGGTGTCATAAGTTTTTACGCAATAGCTAACACATACTTCGTGATAGCGCTAAATTATGTTCGGCAATAATGTAGCTGCGAGCTCTGTGCAGTGTTGTAAACACTTTATGCCAAAACAGTAATTCATTCCTGACCTATTTTTTAAAAAAATAAAAAAATATTTTTTTTTCACTTTTTTCAGTATAACTTTGAAAGAGCCCGAACGTTTTAGTAACAATGTTCCACAAAATTGTAGCCAAGGTAAAGCTAAACAACTTTTGTGAACATCTCAAAACAATCTGAACGTGTCTAGGCACCCTAAATAGCTCATAAATACTAGTATGGTACGTACAAATTTGGTACTCATTCGCAAACTGTACATTATTTCCACTTAATAGTTTATGTTTTTTGTTGTTTTGTCTACTTTTAGCTATTGCTGTGTATAAGTATTGAGTATCTCTTCAATGCCTGTTGGAGATGTATCCGATTTTATTTCTATATAATTCCTATAACTTACTTAATTTTATACATTTATTTTATTTTTTAATTCTATTATGAACCTACTTATACCAAATCTTACAGCCTGCGCCACGATTTCGAATGTCAACGTTCGCATGCCTATGCGACTAAAAACTGCTGTTATGTGGGTGCAAACACAGCTGTTTTTTTGACGCATAGGCATAAGAACGTTAACATTCGACATCGTGGACCTGGCTGTTAATATTTCGGGTCACCCTTACAAGTAAAAGAAGTTGAAGTAAATATCATATCAATTAAATGCAACAAAAAAATAATTTGTTTTAGTGTCTAAATTTTGAAACGTGTTTAAGGCCGAAAAATTAAAAATCCATTAAAGCGAAAAACATTGTAGAGTGGTTTTTAAACAACAAACAAGGATAAGTGCATAGGCAATTATTTGTGTTATGTTTGTGGCACTTTTACGCCAAAGAGAAAAAGACGTAGTTTTAATTAACAATTTAATTTTTAATTAACCATTTTGTTAAAAACTTGTCTTCTATTTAAATATAGAAGCAAGAGGTCTTGAGCCGGTTTAATCCCTGTTCAATGTGTAAAAGCAACAGACCGAAATAAAACAAACGAGCTAAACATACTTACATGCACGGCACGGCACACAAGTTGGTTGACATAGTCAACTAAACTCTTTTTACAACACACACACACACACGTTGTTGTAAAAGAAATCTATTGATGGCTCTCGATGTGGAGTCTCTTTAGAGCTGGCAAGAGTGAGTTGTATTTTCGTGGGCAATTGTGTGAAGAAAATTTGAAAAGTAAGGTTTACAACAGTAGTTCTCATTCGTTTGTGGAGAGCCTGGCCTTATAGAGTTCGGTTTTACTTTCAACAATTGCAGCAAGGCTTTCTGAAGAGGGTTGTCACGGACCCGAAATCATGATAAAAGTAGTGTGCAGCCACGAAAATCAATGTCACTTTGCCATTTTGTTAAAAACTTGTCTTCTATTTAAATATAGAAGCAAGAGGTCTTGAGCCGGTTTAATCCCTGTTCAATGTGTAAAAGCAACAGACCGAAATAAAACAAACGAGCTAAACATATTTACATGCACGGCACGGCACACAAGTTGACATAGTCAACTAAACTCTTTTTACAACACACACACACACGTTGTTGTAAAAGAAATCTATTGATGGCTCTCGATGTGGAGTCTCTTTAGAGCTGGCAAGAGTGAGTTGTATCTTCGTGGGCAATTGTGTGAAGAAAACTTGAAAAGTAAGGTTTACAACAGTAGTCCTCATTCGTTTGTGGAGAGCCTGGCCTTATAGAGTTCGGTTTTACTTTCAACAATTGCAGCAAGGCTTTCTGAAGAGGGTTGTCACGGACCCGAAATCATGATAAAAGTAGTGTGCAGCCACGAAAATCAATGTCACTTTGCCATTTTGTTAAAAACTTGTCTTCTATTTAAATATAGAAGCAAGAGGTCTTGAGCCGGTTTAATCCCTGTTCAATGTGTAAAAGCAACAGACCGAAATAAAACAAACGAGCTAAACAATTTAAGAATGTTTACATCAAATGTTACAAAATCAATTTAATTGGACGTACATAATTTGCACCCAATTCAGTATGCATAACATGCTACAATGACCTTCTCGGCTGGCAAAATAGAAATCGATCATTTCTCCGCCCCTAACTTGGACAAATCCGGGTAGAAAACTTAATTCTGAGAATTGTTACGCATGTAAAAATACAGTTTAAGGGATGAGTTGGAAAAAACTAAAAACTTTTAAACACCAGTCCGTTTCTAGTGCCCAACTACCAAAAATTCGTTCAACTGACGTTCCAGTACCACAACAACCTATGGAAAAAGACCCCTTGGGATAAGTCATGAATCAACGCCGGATTTCAGTTGCGACAGGGAGAATCGGAAAATGGTTCTGACTATGATCCGGCCCAAACTTAATAACAAAAGAGCGTCATGATTTCATAATAGAATTAATAAATAATATAAACGTACAAAATTAACTAAGTTATAGTAATTATATAGAAATAAAATAAAATCAGATATCTCTCCAACAGGCATTGAAAATATACTCAATACACAGGAATAGCTAAAAATAGACAAAACAACAAAAAAAACATCAACCATTAAGTGGAAATAATGTACAGTTTGCGAATGAGTACCACATTTTTATATACATAGCATACTGGTATTTATGGGCTATTTACACGCAGAAAAAAAGTATGGTTGTGGTAACAATATTCGAAGAGCATCATACTATTGTTGGTTATATGGTTGTGGCACAACAATATTATGATCATCACAACAATAGTATGGTTCACACATAACCATACTATGATCCCCACAACAATATTATGGTCCTCGAAACAATAGAATTATTCACATTCAACCATACTATGGTCCCCACAACCATATTATTATTCACACTCAACCATAGTATGATCCTCACAACCATAGTATGACTTACACACAACCATACTATGATCCCCATAATTTTTTAGGATAGGAGTGATTTATTTAACAGTAAAAATATCATTTATTAAAAATATTTCAGTTATACTAATCCGTAGTTTGTTTTGGAAAAAATTAATTTACATGTAAAAAGTACTATTATTGCGTATGATTCGTAAAAACACCACTGTCAAATTAAAAAATTCCATTTTGCCGGTATGATTGCTTTAAATATATTATGGTTAACGTAAAACTCATGAAAACAATACTTTTGTCCCACCAACCATATTTATATTGTTGCTACAACTAAGTTTTCATTTTTAAATTTGGCAATAATACTATTGTTACATTTCATCAATATTAATGTTGCCGCAATCATACTATTGTCAAAATAAAACTCAAAGAACAATACTATGGTTGCGAGGACCATACTTTTATTGCAGAGAACATACTATTGTTGCCGTGACCATGTAGTAACCATATCTTTTTTCTGCGTGTAGGGTGCCTTGACACGTTCAGATTGTTCTGAGATGTTCACAAAAGTTGTTCAGCTTTACCTATAATAATGGCTATAATTTTGTGGACATTGTTAGTAAAACGTTCGTGCACTTTTAAAGTTATACTGAAAAAAGTGAAAAAAAATATTTTTTTTTATTTCTTTAATAATAGTTCAGGAAGGAATTACTTTTTCGGCATAAAGTGTTTACAACATTTGTGCAAAGAGCTCCCAGCTACATTACTGCCGAACAAAGTTTAGCGCTATCACTAAGTATGTGTTAGCTATTGGGCGAAAACTGATGACACCTTTTTTCGAGGGGCCCACTTTTTTTTCACTGTTGCACTGTGTTATTGTCACTATCCATCCTCGTTGAAGTTAACGCTTGTGGTTCTGATGAACTTATTTTCTTCGTAGGTTGATCATATTCATGTTCTAAGTCTGCATCATCTTCCGAGATAGACATAATATTCATAATATTCACTTAATTGTGCATAAAATCGAAACGCGTAAATCGATTTCCATGGTCTATGTCTCATTTTTTTAAATTTGTTTCAGCTTATTCGGACTAGTGGTTCTCGAGTTATGACAAACAAAAGAGCCTAAAACGTGACAAATTCTCCTATGCGATACTTAATAACTTAAAATTAATTATTAAATTATTTTTTATGTACCTTGACCAAACGAATGATGCAGAAGTTCTTCTTTTTGGGGCTACTTTCACAAACAATTATCAGAATTGAGCCCCGAAATCATGTGTTGTACTGTGTTATCAGTTCACGCGCGGCATCAATGTTCTCTGGCACAACGACCGTTTTTGGACGACCTTCGTCTTTGAGCGAGCGCCGGTCACGATTGAATTCATTAAACCAGTTTTTCAGATGCCAGAATATATATAGCAACCCTCGTACAAATAAAGTACTAAAATGAACTAAACTTTTGTATTTCTCAAGTAAACTACTACCTAGACAATTGTTTTGAAGAATAGGTGTAGCAATAATTAGTAAGGACTATACGTTATTAATTTTATTATTTCTAAGCTTTAATAAAACAAACAAAAACATTTTTATATTTTTGTACAATGATGTGAAGTTGTCGCATTAGCGAATTGCCTATCAAGCACTGCCAATGTATTATAAGGGTGTGGCGGGGGTCGTAATGCTACCGGCTTTGATTAAGAACATTCCAGATGAGTCATGAAAACGATCGATCGAAAGTATTTCATGCTTTAAGTAGGGACCAGAGGGCGGAGCGCAAAATTACATTTTTACTTCATAACAAGAAGTATGCTACGTTCACATGACTGCATATGCCAAATGTGCTCGTAATGTACGAACGTAATCGGGTGATACGCGATTTCTTATGGAAATGTTTTCTAATCTCCTTTGGAAGTTTTCCAACAAAATCAGGCGGATACCCACTTCACATAGCACATGCGACACGGATTGAGCGATTTCCATTCGTCCGGCGTCAAGTCAAGTTTGTCCTAAAAGTTACCGCAATTATGTTCATAAAGGGGATTATTGTTAATTGCTTTTGGAACGAAATTTAATAAAACAACAGATTCATAATTTGCGGTAACTTTATTTATTCATATACATAATAGATTTAACAACAACTATTAACTGTAAATGTAAATAACGATTATATGTATGTGCTTTGGTTTTCATCTTATGTTTTAATCTTGGAACAATTGAACAAACCGAGTGGAATATATAGTAAATGAGACAAGAAGCAGAGGAACAGTGCGGATCTGCACTCGGAGGTAAGACCACTAACTGGAAAATTCTTTTAAAGAGTCAGTTTTGTGTCGGTAGAATTATTATCGATTTTTGCTTTTGTATAAAGGAAAATAAAACAAAAGAAATAGTATGTACACATTTCCATTAGAAGCAGTTGTGTAGAGCATTTTACAGATATATATATATATATATATATATATATATATATATATATATATATATACATATATATATATATATATATATATATATATATATATATATATATATATATATATATATATATATATATATATATATATATATATATATATATATATATATATATATATATATATATATATATATATATATATATATATATATATATATATATATATATATATATATATATATATATATATATATATATATATATATATATATATATATATATATATATATATATATATATATATATGTGTGTGTGTGTGTATGCATAGGTGTATTAGAATGCAGATATGGTGTTGTGAGAATACTTACAGACACATGTTGGCAACTCCTTTGGGGTCCACGAACCATCGGACTGGCAAGAGCGTTCGTGCTTTCCAACCAGCTCATAGCCCGTACCACAATTGTATGTTATCTTGCAGCCGAAGGTGTAGCATTCTCCCGAGTGCCAGCCATTCGCTGGATCAGGAGGTTGGCCACAAGATCGAGCTGAGCAAAGGAGAGTCGCTGCAATCAGATTATCTGGCAGGCAAATTTCACTACAAATTTACTTACGTTCACATTGAATATCGGGACCATACCAACTGGCTTGACCGTCGATTGCCAAACATTTGGCTCGTGGAAAGCCATTTGTGACATATCCATTATGACAGTGATACTGAACAGTCGAATCTAAGTCGAAAGTCTCCTGGTCGGGAAGAGCCGAGTTTCGAGCGTGTTCAATTTTCGGTGGCTTTAAACAATATACTACAACGGAACCATATTTATGTAGTTTGTAAATACATATATACCTCTAGAACAGAGATGCACAAAGGCTTGCACATGTGCGCAGTAGAAAATTTTTTGTATTTCTCTGCTTGTGCGATCGGCACTAGTGACACGTGAAGAGACGACGTGTTTGTTTACGGTTGATTCATTATTTGCGCAAAATCTTACAGCCATATTCATAAAAAAAAATCTTAATTGGGATTTAAAGTACATATTAGTTAAAAAACACTTTTTGCCTAACAAATGATTGCTAAGAAAACGTATTCATAAACACTACTTTAACTAATACACAATTTAATCCATTTGTCGATTCAATGCTGGCAACACTGTCGTTTTGACTTGTCATTTTAATCTTAATGATGCAGTTATACGATTATCAATTATGTGAGTAGTCGAATCTATATATTTTTTGTATTGTTTATTTTACAATGAACTGATAAAATAAACAAATATATATATATATATATATATATATATATATATATATATATATATATATATATATATATATATATATATATATATATATATATATATATATATATATATATATATATATATATATATATATATATATATATATATATATATATATATATATATATATATATATATATATCTATATATATATATATATATATACTTGTAAAATAATAAAAACAAAATCGTGTTTAAATAAAAGACAAATTGAGATCAATTATGTATTACTGCTAAAAAAGGTATTCGAATAACGAATAATATTATTCTTATTTTGATTGTTTACACATCACTAGTGAACTTTTTACAATTTTCCCTTTTTTTGTGTTGTGTTTTTTCCATAAAGAAGTTTTTATAAATGAAAATGGAAAAAATGATTATTGCAAAAGCAAAAAAAAATTAATGTATCCATTCTAATCGTATATTTTAAAAATATTTTTTTCTTCGTTGTATTCGAAAAATTCCAAAAATATGTGTGTAAATGTAGACAAACAAACACAAACGTCACTTTAAAACACTGTTAAAGTAGGGTCGAAAGAATATTAAAATGCACACATTTAATAATGGTTTACAAAACGATTACACAGTACAACAGCCAATCTGGGGGGTGAGAAATTCCAAGTCATGGTGATGGTACTAGGTCAGTATATTAAAACCCTCAAAGGGTTTTGCGTTCGTATGTGCCAGTTTTTTTTATTACCTTTTACACTTTTTCCTTATCTTGATGTTTTTTCGCTTAGTTGTAAAATGTTGGCAAAAACGTAGTTTGACATAACTCGAGAACGACTAGTTCGATTTTGCTGAAATAAATTGAGAAAAATTAATAATTACATTTTCCTTAATCCAATAATATACTGTATCTCTACCAAATCAACATTTTTGCAATTAGAAATAAATTTATGAAGAAAATTTTGCCAGAGAGTCTTATAACTTTCACGTAGTCACATAACCTATAAACAAAATGCGACATAGATCATAGAAATCGATTAACGCGTTCTGCTTTTATGTACAATTACGTGAAGTTACTTAATTTTGAATAAAAGCAGAACGCGTTAATCGATTTCTATGATCTATGTCGCATTTTGTTTATAGGTTATGTGACTTTACGTGAAAGTTATAAGACTCTACACGTTTTTCCGTTTGGGATTTATATGTTTAAAAAAAAAAAAAAATTTTTTTTTGACAAAATTTTCTTCATAAATTTATTTCTAATTGCAAAAATGTTGATTTGGTAGAGAAACAGTATATTAATGGATTAAAGAAAATGTAATTATTAATTTCTCTCAATTTATTTCAGCAAAATCGAACTAGTCGTTTTCGAGTTATGTCAAACTACGTTTTTGCCAACATTTTACAACTAAGCGAAAAAACATCAAGATAAGGATAAAATGTAAAAGGTCATAAAAAAACTGGCACATACGAACGCAAAACCCTTTGAGGGTTTTAATATACTGACCTAGTACCATCACCCTGACTTGGAATTTCTCACCCTCCAGACAATAACCTCAAAAATGTTCCACAGTGTTATTAAGCTAATAATCGTTTATGAATACAGTTTTCATACATTAAGCTTAACAATCGTTTGTAAAGCTGTTTTAAATTTATATGAATACGGCTGTTAGTGTATATGGAATGTTTATGGTGTTGGTTAAGCATTGCTTTTTTTGATACAAGCAAATAACATATCTCTCTGTGTATTTTACTCATACACAGAAGACATTTTTTAGTATGTGTGAGTGCATCTTTGGTCTAGAAGAACAAATACAGGACAACAATTTACATAATCACTTACTATTTTGTTTACATGCAGGTTCTGCTCCTGCCCAGTTTCCATCAGCTTGGCATAAACGGCTTTGCAATCCAACCACATGGTAGCCATGAGGACATGAATACGATGCTCGTTGTCCGAAATGTCTTCCGGGTAGGGCAACCTGTCCCAACGACGGCTGTGCAAGATCCGGACATTCGCGATCTGTTTTAAGGACAATAAATCAGATGAAACATATTAGAATATATCCCTTACTAGGTTTTAAGTCATATATTCTTCATTTTAATTTAAATGCTTGCTTAGTAATGCAGAAGAAAGAACAGAAAAGCGGCTAAACTTATAATAAATTGATCTACGTCACACATACGGTTAGCAGGGAAAATTACCTTCTATCCCACGACCGCCGGTTTTTGTACCGGATTGACCCGAAATAATAACTCTTCGGCCTGGGGGCAGTCACCTCAACAATAGGTGTTCTCTGTGACTATTTTTCGTCGTGGGAGCACCACTTGTGGGAATGACTGAACCGTATATTACCGGTCGGTGCCAGGATCGAACAAAAAACCGGACTTTGGATCTTCTCGGTTCGTCAGAACTGTAGACACCATCCTACAACGACTGTAAATTGAAATCGATGCATTAAGTGGGTGCACTTCAATTCTGGACCACATCAGTGAGTATAGCGAAGCGGACCTCTCCCCCTCTGAAGTTCATGCACAACTTGACGTCGTTGAAATAGTGTCGTATCCTGATGACTACACAACTCTGACCTAGGACCTCATGACGTCAAATCATCAGCATGTGACACAATATCAACGCCGTCTGGTGATGCAGGAATTTTGGAGAGGTTGAGTTTAAACAATGCTGGATATATCACCCTACCCTGGGGCTTTGACTTCCTGTCTCTAAATTCTACATATGATTGGCGCCTACTGAAATAGTGTACTACCCAACGTCTCAAACTAGGCGGAAGGGAGGTTTTTGTAATGTCCTCGAACAGAGTGGCATGACTGACCGTGTCGAAGGCCATAGTAAGGCCAAGAGCCAAGAGGACGGTCCTTTCGTTGGGCTACTTCACTTAGAAGTTTGGTCCGTTAGCTTTGGGCATAATAACCAAGTTACCGGACTTGAAATGAACAGATACAGTATTCTGTACGGAGCCGAGCCTGCTAGGACCAGAGCCTGTACCATGGCTAAGAAAATCATTATAAAATAAAAAAAATAAAATAAGAAAGAGAGGCGATTAGATTCAATTGCGAGCTTGAGGGCAGGACCCACCCAACCATTATCTCAAGATCGGCGGTGTTCTGTGCAAGCAAAATAGTATCCATTTTATAATACGTGCCGATGCAAATGCAAACTATACCATCTGGGGAAGCTCGGACGTCAACCAGATAGGTTTTTATCTTTTCGATTTTATAATTAAAAATCAACTTATAAGTGTAAATAGCAGTAACGAAACCTAATAAATACGTTGCATTAAAAGTGCTACTAACATAAGAGAGGTTCAGGATGTTACACATATTAATAATACATGTAGTAACCTGATCAGCAATTGAATACTGGCAGAAGATTGTATTTCTGATCACATGTATATCGACATCGAATTTTAAAACAGAAGGAGGTCCAACTGGCCCACTGAAGTATTGGGTAACATATTACTCAGGTTCACTTTATCTGTAACCCCTGTTTGCGACTGTAATATGTCCCTTCGCGATGGATACCATAAAATATTATCATTATCCCAATGGGGTGGAATACATCATGCACTCTTTTGCAGGTGCGTGATGTATTCGAATGCACAGGTAGCCTATTCGATTACCAACAGCCATATTCATAAAAAAAACTTAATTGGGATTTAAAGTACATATTAGTTAACAAACACTTTTTGCCTAACAAATGATTGTTAAGAAAACGTATTCATAAACACTACTTTAACTAATATACAATTTAATCAATTTGTCGATTCAATGCTGGCAACACTGTCGTTTTGACTTGTCATTTCAATCTTAATGATGCAGTTATACGATTATCAATTATGTGAGTAGTCGAATCTATATATTTGTTGTATTGTTTATTTTACAAAGAATTGCTTTAATAAACAAAAATATATATATGCGCACTTGTAAAATAATAAAAACAAAATCGTGTTTAAATAAAAGACAAATTGAGATCAATTATGTATTACTGATAAAAAAAAGGTATTCGAATAACGAATAATATTATTCTTATTTTGATTGTTTACACATCACTAGTGAACTTTTTACAATTTTCCCTTTTTTGTGTGTTGTTTTTTCCATAAAGAAGTTTTTATAAATGAAAATGGAAAAAATGACGATTGCAAACGACGATTTTGGAGTTTGTTTTTACTTTTAAGTTTGTCGCAGAATGTCCAATGTTGATTTCATCGACTTCACATTAAGTGACAACCGTACCTCTACGGTCCATGTCGGAAACACTGTGGCTGATAGTTTGGGCAGTGAAGAAGCGTGAAAAGTCCTGCCGCCAAATTTAGCAATCATCAGCTTGTGACACAATTCTAACGCCGTCTGGTAATGCAGGAATTTTCGAGGGGTAGAGTTTAAACAGTACCGGAGATATCACCCTACCCTAAGGGCTTCGACTTTCTGTCTCCAAATTCTACATATGACTGGCGCCTACAAGGACAGTTTACGACCTAATATTTCAAGCTAGGCGGAAGAAACGTTTTTGCAATGTCCTCGAACAGAGTGGCATGACTGACCGTGTCGAAGGCCATAGTAAGGCCAAGAGGACCATCCTGTCATTGGGCTTTTTTCAAAAAAAATTAACGTATCCATTCTAATCGTATATTTTAAAAATATTTTTTTCTTCGTTGTATTCGAAAAATTCCAAAAATGTGTGTGTAAATGTAGACAAACAAACACAAACGTCACTTTAAAACACTGTTAAAGTAGGGTCGAAAGAATATTAAAATGCACACATTTAATAATGGTTTACAAAACGATTATTAAGCTAATAATCGTTTATGAATACAGTTTTCATACATTAAGCTTAACAATCGTTTGTAAAGCTGTTTTAAATTTTTATGAATACGGCTGCAAGTCTTGTGCCACTACGTTCCACTCGTTCGTGGCAAGTGGACAAAGGATCATGCATTACAAGGAATACCAACTGGTATCATTATTTAATATAACGGGAGCTTTGAACAATGTCAGACCGACAACGGCCATTAACGCAACGGCAGTAAGGAATAAATTATGGTGTCACTTCTTTCGTTGGAAAACTCCTCAGAAACGTAGACACTTTTAAAGTCGGCAGTACGGGGAACACCACAAGGAGGTGTAGTCTCCCCATTAAATCAGTACTTTGCTTCAAGCTATAGAGAAACGTGCTGCAAGACAATTGCTGAACGATGAGGCGGTGGCAGCCACAGAGTAGAATCTTAAGATCTCGGAAGCGCTGGAGTATGCGGTAAGGTTAGTACTAAAATGGTGCGGGGATGAGGTCTTATTTAAAATAAAATTGGTACTATTATTTAGGCGATACACATCCCCTTAATTTGTTTATTCCACCATCGGTCGATTGGGTAACCATTTAAAATATCATTGACTGTTGTTGCATAGTAAACTAACTAGCAATGTATACTAAGGTGGAATCTGCTTCATACTAGCTTACTTATATTTACGACGCGAACATTTTGGATAAAGTCAATATGGATTTTCTCTTACCTATGTGTAGCCTGAACTTTTTTTTGGATCCTGGCTGTGAAACAAGAATAGGGAATTCATAGGACTACATGATTAACGTTCGCCTCACGGAGAATGTGATCGAAGTATGCAATTACCGCTAAAAGTTACAAAAGTTTCGTGATACCTAATCGGATAAGCTGAATTTGAAACTATCCCTCTAGCTACCGAACTATTGTAGCAAATTTAGCCCAAAATCATGGTCATCAGACAGAGTATCACACAAAGAAATATTCATATTTGCTAGTACATTACTTTTATACTTGTTCAATAATGGTAGATGTCTCTGGAGAAGAAAAGGAGACATTCGTCGATAACAATTATATAAGTTCCAGGAGCGACATTGATAGTAATTGTATAGCTGGCACACTTGAGAAAGCTGACTACACCGGCGCTGCGTAGTTTACTATAGACAGACTTATCGCTTTCCAAGAGGTCGAGATGTTTTCTTAGCGGCTCCCAAAGTACTGCCGCCAAGTGACTTTTGGAGTTTGTTTTTACTTTTAAGTTTGTCGCAGAATGTCCAATGTTGATTTCATCGACTTCACATTAAGTGACAACCGTACCTCTACGGTCCATGTCGGAAACACTGTGGCTGATAATTTGGGCAGTGAAGAAGCGTGAAAAGTCCTGCCGCCAAATTTAGCAATCATCAGCTTGTGACACAATTCTAACGCCGTCTGGTAATGCAGGAATTTTCGAGGGGTAGAGTTTAAACAGTACCGGAGATATCACCCTACCCTAAGGGCTTCGACTTTCTGTCTCCAAATTCTACATATGACTGGCGCCTACAAGGACAGTTTACGACCTAATATTTCAAGCTAGGCGGAAGAAACGTTTTTGCAATGTCCTCGAACAGAGTGGCATGACTGACCGTGTCGAAGGCCATAGTAAGGCCAAGAGGACCATCCTGTCATTGGGCTTTTTTACTTAGAAATTTGGCCCGTTAGCTTTGGGGAAAACAACCAAGTTATCCGAACCTGCTAGGACCAGAGCCTGTACTTTGGCTAAGATCAATCTTTATAAAATAAAAAAATAAAATAAAAAAGAGAGGCGATTAGATTCGAAGTCTCTTCTCGATTTTATAATTAAAAATCAACTAACAAGTGTAAATAGGAGTAACGAACCCTATTAAATACGTAGCAATAAAAATGCTACTAACATAAGAGATGTTCATGATGTTACTCATATTAATGATCATGTAGTAACGTGATCAGCAGTTAGATACTGTCAGAAGACTGTATTTCTCATCACATGTATATCGATTTCGATTTTTAAAACAGGAGGTCCAACTGGCCCACTGAGGTACTGGGTAACATATTACCCAGGTTCACTTAGACTCCGCGGTTCTTACAAATGTCTCAGTCGAAGCGACGATGAAATCCTGTGCAAAAACCGTCACGATTGGAAAGTATAAGCCCTGATCAGTAATTGGATACTGTCGAAGATTTATTTCTGATCACATATATATCGACTTTGAATTTTAAAACAGGAGGTCCAACTGGCCCACTGAGGTATTGGGTAACATATTACCCATGTTCACATAGACTCCACGGTTCTCACAAATGTCTAAGTCGAAGCGAAGATGAAATCCTGTGCAAAAACCGTCACGATGGGAAAGTTTAAGCCCACACGCTGGAGTGCAGAAATTATCTGTAAGCAACTATTGGTTGAGACCAGGCGAACTTTAAACTGGACCGCTGAAAAATCCCCAGGAATTTCTGCAGCGTTGCGGAATTGTCCTCAGAGACTAATCGGGTACGCTAAATTGTGTCTTCAAGTACAGCATTACCATCCTATTTCCAGATAATAGATGTATCATAAAACACTAATAGTCAGGATACATTAGAGGTGCTCCAGATCATTTTACTAGCACTGGACATTCTGTAACCCCTGTCTTATGTCCCTTCGCGGTAGATAGCATATAATCTTATCATGTCCCAATTGATACAATACAATTGTTAAACGATATGGCGGTGGCAGCCACATGGAAGAATCTTAAGATCTTGGAAGCCCTGAAGTATGCGGTAAAGTGAGTACTAAAATGGTGCGGGGACGAGGGCTTAGTTAAATTGAAATTGTTACTATTTTTTAGGCGATACACATCGCCTTAATTTGTTCACCATCGATCGATTGGGTAACCCTTTTAAAATATCTTGGACTGGTGTTGCATAATAAACTAAAAAGCAATGTATACTTAGGCGGAAACTGTTTCATACTTGCTTACTTATACTTACAACGCCAGCTTTTTGGGTGAAGTCAATTTGGAATTTATCTTACCTATATGACTACTGCACTTTGTTTGCATACTGGCTGTGAAACAGAATTCCGAATTTATACACAGAGAATGTGATCGAAGTATACAATGACCTCACAAAGTTACAAAAGTTTCGTGATACCTACTCGAATAAGCTGAATTTAAACTATCCCTTAAGCTACCAAACTATTGTATCATAATTTAGCCCAAAATCATGGTCATTGAAATTGCCGAGCGACAAGTTCAGTATTATGGAGTATCATAACGAGCAATTTTCATATTTGCTTGTCAACACTTCTATAATTGTTTAAAAATGGTAGATGTCTCTGGAGAAAAAAGGGATGCATTCGTCGGTAACTATTATATTAGTTCCAGGACATAGGGGCATTGATGGTAATGTTATAGCTGACACACTTGAGAAAGCTGGCGCAGCCCTGAACCTATATGAGTGTTGTGGTGATATTGGCAAACCTCTTGCAAGGGGTAAGCAGCTAATATCACGGAGACTTCTTTATTGGCAAAGATAACTGGGAAATGGAACCAAGTGTGTGTGAGGAGAGATTTGCCGACAGCAGTCATCAGCGGCCACAAGAATGATCATTGCCGCTGCGATCCAGAAAACTAAGCTAAATGACTCCTGCAGCCTGTACAGTTGTGACGGCTACAACGTGCTACGTAAGGATCGCGCCAGAAGTTTTGGTGGGGGAATTGCATACCTGATACTCCATTCTGTGCGCACTTTCTCGTCTGATCTTGACTTTATAATGTATGGAGGTAGCAGTTAAGGTCGGACTGCCGATATAGAGCAGTATAACGTATACATCACGCCAGTTAATAGCTGTGCCCTGCGTCATTTGCCTGACATTAGCAATCTGCTACAAGGCTTTAACCGCAATCCTAGGAGACTTCAATATCCACCACGAACTGTGTCATTCTCTACTAGGAAACTAGATTTGGCAGAGAAATTTTATAGCTTCACGTTCAGCACAGTGAATAAGGACGCCCCCACGCGGATTATTGACGATTGTCATAGCTCGCCAGACATAACTATGGCATCACCAGGCCTAATCAGCGACGTCACCTGGCAACCCGTCATCTCGTTAGGATCGGGCAATATTCCCAAAATCCTCCCCATCAACAGATCATCCCACTTTTTAATATCTAAACGCCGCTCGTATCAAAACAAAGTCTGATTGGGATGCCTTCATAGAAGCCACTAACCGCAGCTTTAGTAATGTACCCATTCTCTCGGATGTTCGGGTGGCCAAGAAGAAGTTCCAGGACGTCATGAATGCATAAGCCGCTCGCTATATTGGTCGTATCTCGCATACCCGAGATACGACCAAGTTTCCCAGCAGAGTCACATATGAACCTGATGACATATGTCGTTCCAACCCAGCTGACCATAGAATTAGGGATCTCAACTCTCAGATTATTTGAATGGCCAAAGAATATAAGCGACACAAGTAGATAGATTACTTTAAGCAGTTCGACTCATGTTCCGGAAATTGTGGACAACGGTTAAATCCGAGATCCGAAGCGGTGCGAAGGTTACTTAAACCGGCACCCAGAGAGTGAAAAGGAGAGTATTGCAACGAATCCGAGCTCTCCGAGTCAAATAGGCATCACCACAATTTACCGTTGGCGAAGTTGTCAGTACCATCCATATCGCAGTCATCAAAGGGTTCTGACGGAATCTCAAAGCTGATTTTGACGCACTTTGATAGCCCGGGAGGAGAGTATATGACCAAAGTGCTTAATCTGTCGTTAGTCACTCACTTAGTTCCCGATACCTGAAAAATGGGAAGAGTGGTACCGCTCTAAAGTCAGACAGAAACGTCCTTTCCACCTTGTTTGAAACGTTAGGTCGTAAACTATGTGTGTTTGCGCCAGTAATATGTAGAATTTACAGACGGGAAGTCGAAGCCCCGTAGACTTAAACAGGATGTTTCTAGGGTTAGGTGTAATCTCAACATCTACCTCTCCAAAATGATTGCACAGTTCTGGCGACAGGACCTGAATTGACTGACATTTGCTAGAAAATCAACTATTTCCCTAGCCTTAGCACGCTTCTTCACTGAGAGGAATCTGAAAATATTCGCCTCCAAATCTAGGCCACACTGTTTACTGCATGGACAACTGAGTTGCGGTTGCCTCCACCCTGCCAGATCAGGTACGATCTTTATGAACTAGAGAGAGAGGTTCAGTGGTCCAAGAGAGAGAGAGAGAGAGCATTTAGATCCTTGAAGCTACCAGCTTTAACGGGAATGTAGTACTAGGGGAACATCTCCAGAGATTTCACCGGAGAAGAATACGCCATCTCGACAGACGCGCTTAGTTCTGGCTCAGCTTAGACCTGGTTGGCGCAGACGCCTCAATTCGTATGTTAGCGGTCCGGAAGTTTGTGACGCCTGCCATCAGGGACCACATGACGTGCTACACCTCTTCAATTTTCCGGGAAATCCAACTCACCTGACCCTCAGGTTTCTTTGAACGCATTCAGAGCAAATGGCGCATTTCCTTTTCCTGGATATTAAAGCAGATTCCTTATAGACGAACTGGACTTACAAAACAAAATATATTGTTGGTTTTGTATTAATGGTGATTGTAACAAAGTAGTAATTTTATAAGTAACCTTAGAAATTTTATAAAATCTAATGTATCTATAACGTAAAGGTTCGGTTATTTTATCGTTTGCATGGTTTAGGATATTTATTATTTGGTTAAAAAGGGTTTTTCAAAAGATGCTAGTGTAAAAGGCTCAAAACATCATTAGTATAGTTCCTTAGTAAGTGTAATTTTTACAATCCTAATTTCTTATTCTTTAACTGAACAAAGATACGATATATTGACCGGATACCCTATAAAGTTTTATATTATTGATCGTTATATCCATCCGTGTCTGTGGAAAGCAAGAGGTTAAACGAATCAACCTAGAATACTTAAGTTTTGTACAAAAATGGCTTACGGCCAAAAGCTGTTTGGAATTTAAAATTAGCGAAAGCGCCCCAGTGGAAAAAATTAGCAAAGAGGCGGTGCAGAGTATATAAGAACTGAACGATATTTTTCTTGTTAGTCTAGAGATATTTTGTCTAAAAATATCATTATTACGAATTTTTCAGTTGGATTGTAGTTAAACAATAGTCTTTGGATCACTGATTTTACATCTGTCAGAAGCTAAATATTAGTTTAGACTATGTTGGCTTCAAATCGATAACAAAATATAATCATGAACTTAAAAAGACCATAACTCATATACTGTTAGAGTTAGGACATGATTTTGAACATATGATAGTGTCATAGAACTAAACACACCCTATCTGAAAAGCGCTTTTATCGCCAAAGAATAAATAAATGAGTAACATAATATAATAGGCTATTTTTTGTTAAAACTAGCCGGTACATTAAACCCTGTACTTTGAAAGGCTGTACTATAAGGCTCCTGTGAAATTATACCGATATGACGATCGTAATTGGTGCATATGATGTCGGTTTAGAATGGTGTTCTTGAGGCCTGCAATTGAGAATATGGACTTGCACGATATGTGGTTCCAACAGGATAGTAGCGATGTTAATTGGCCGCCACGATCATGTGATTTCACACCGTTGGAGTTTTTTCTTTGGGGATATTTAAGAGTCATTGAAATTTAGACCCCTAGCTACCAAAACCGAGACGGTTATTGCAAATAACAAGGAAACAAGATTTGCTGTTACACAGATAGGTGAAGTATCTCCATACCGGTCGAAATGTTCGAACGAGTCATCCACACTTGGACCCTCAGAATGGACACCCTGAAGCGTAGTTGTGGCTAACATTTGATGGAAACTATATTCGAAAAATAAATTGCTTAAAATGTCTTTTCGAATGAACAATAAAGATTCCGTAGTTGCGGCTAACATTTGATGGAAACTATATTCGAAAAATAAACTGCTTAAAATGTCTTTTCGAATGAACAATAAAGATTCCACACTTGATTTAAATTTTTGTATTTTGTTTTTATTTTGAAAAAAATACCTCTGATCACCCATTATGAGGTTACTGATCTTTTTAGATATTATTGCCGTTTATGCAAAATGTGGACTGAGCGGTCATTCTCTTCAATGAATAATTTAGTTCTTGTTGTCGTTATGCTGTAAAAACGCTGATTGACTGGTCAATCACTTTAAAATGAAAACAGCAATAAACCATGACCTGCACTTTAATCATACTTAACACTGCCGCCAGATCATCCAAATCGTAAAATTAATGTCATATTCCAATTCTTGAGGATATTACATTGTTTTTCAGTACCGACATTTCTATTGTTGTAGGAACGCGATTTTTGGAGTCCATAGATCCGGACCTGAAATTTGAACAAATCTCAAAAGTAAGCGCATAACTGAATACATTCCCCTGTTACACTCGAAAGATTTTCTAGAGACGATATCGGGAACAGAATTTTTTTCTTAGCACCCTACATAACGCCCTTTAAGTTTTTTTATACTGCGTTGTCATTTGAAGTCCGTAACAAGCTGCATACCGTTGTTCAAGCTTTGGCAAGGGATTTTTCGTCCCTAGGTCAATATTGGATCCGAGGTCAAAATCGATTAGTTACCTCTGTTATCTCGTTAATGAAAGGCTTATTTTTATTCATAAACAAATAAGTATAAACAAAAAGAAAAAACCATAAACAAAAAAGTTACACAGGTTTCAACATTTTAAATTATACACTAAGGTCAAATTTGACTTGTTTTTTTTTCACATCGTTTTCTGTCTCACTATCACCCACATACACAAAAAACACTTCCAGAATCGCACAATTACTAAGGCGGTTTGGCCCAGTATGAAGATTTAATTT
Organism: Hydrotaea diabolus; assembly: GCA_963513945.1. Lineage (NCBI taxonomy): Eukaryota > Metazoa > Arthropoda > Insecta > Diptera > Muscidae > Hydrotaea > Hydrotaea diabolus. The sequence continues at coordinate 94,221,781 of OY740717.1, read as the reverse complement.
CTTCGGGATTCATCACCTAATTTTTTAGCTTTCTAAGGTAAAATATCCGAATAAAATCATATTGTTATACCCAAGCACCCTACACTTAACCCCAATAGTATTGTTGCCATTATTAGTCATTAGTTAACAAGGGCTATAATTCTACCTTAGAAAACTACAAAATTGGGTGGTGAAAGAAAACGATGTGAAAAGAAACAAGTCAAATTTTACCTTAGTGTACATTTTAAAATGTTGAACCCTATGAAACTTTTTTGATTATGAATAAAAATGAGAACCTTAAAGTCAAAAGTTTAATCATTTTCAAAGACCTTTACTAACGTTTCAAAAAAGGTCCCAATCAGGTAGGTAGAAAACGAGATAACAGAGGAACCTAATCGAATTTGACCTCGGATCCAAAAATGAAGTAGGGACGAAATAAAAAACATGAAAAACAGTATGCATCTTGTTAGATCGGACTTCAAACAACGCAGGATAAACAAACTAAAAGGGCGGTATGTCCCAGGCACAGAAAAAAAATTGTTTGTGATCCCGAAATAGTCTCTAGATAATCTTTAAATCTAGGAGGTGACTGGTGCACATTTTTTTTCGACCCACACTAGTGCTACCTCGACTTACTTAATTTCCACAACATCTCATTAAGGAACAAAGGGAAAATTCTCTTAAAAAAGAGAGCTGTGCACGATATAATTCTTATTCTGTTAAATGCCTCCGATCTCCTAATGTATTTTATAAAAGAAATTTTGGTTGTTTTAAAGATAAAACTCTTACTCGAAAAGTTGCCGACATTTAGGAGGTGGAAACCATCCGCTAAAAACTAGTAATGGCATAATAGTCGTGCACAGTAGCATCATACCACTGCAGACCACCTCCAATTAATCTTTGTCAATTATTGCGAAAATATCGTTTACGTACTTAGTTCCATGATTACGTCGTCTAGTAGGATCTCCGCAATTGCTGTTATTGGGGATTTGCCCATCGCCATAGCATACGTTCCAACTTATCGACTTTTTGGTTGTAATAAGTCGATGAATCGACTTTTCTTTCGATTGTCTCCTATTCAAGATTTTAGTTACTTTTACATACGAGTATATATATGTACTTACGAGTATACACTCCACCAAAGAGTTGATGTTAAAGTATATTTGTCGTTCCCATTGTAACACTATAAAATATATATTTTTTAATGATCGTCGTAAAATTACACAGTACAACAGCCAATCTGGGGGGAGAGAAATTCCAAGTCAGGGTGATGGTACTAGGTCAGTATATTAAAACCCTCAAAGGGTTTTGCGTTCGTATATGCCAGTTTTTTTATGACCTTTTACATTTTTTCCTTATCTTGATGTTTTTTCGCTTAGTTGTAAAATGTTGGCAAAAACGTAGTTTGACATAACTCGAGAACGACTAGTTCGATTTTGCTGAAATAAATTGAGAAAAATTAATAATTACATTTTCTTTAATCCATTAATATACTGTTTCTCTACCAAATCAACATTTTTGCAATTAGAAATAAATTTTTGAAGAAAATTTTGCCAAAAAAATTTTTTTTTTTTTAAATCATACAAATCCCAAACGGAAAAACGTGAAGAGTCTTATAACTTTCACGTAAAGTCACATAACCTATAAACAAAATGCGACATAGATCATAGAAATCGATTAACGCGTTCTGCTTTTATTCAAAATTAAGTGAAGGTATCCCATTTTGACAATAATATTGATATAATTTTTTATTCAAAAAAGTGTCATTTATCGCCTTTTTTATAAATTTTCCCCAATAACTCCAGACTTCTGGCCATAAACTACTAAAAAAAAATTAAGTAAAAATTTTTATAGTTTTTTATTTTTATTTTATTTATTTATTTTAATAAATATTGCCTAGACTTTTTCGATGGTGGTTGTTCGGGACTAGTGGCATCGCATTCATCGCTGTCATCCGTTTCTAAACCACACATAATGTCAATGTGTGACTCCACTGCTGGCCCTTCTGCACCTCCTGAAAATTCTTTATCATCAGGATCATCCTTGTCTTGGCACACAAGCTTACTCCACCAGCAAATTTCCGCAAGTATTGCACTCGGCGACTTTTTCCCTCTATATCTCATTTCAAATGGCATAGCAACTTGATGATAGCGTTCGCCTTGTTCATCAGATTCGGTAGCCAATTGTTTGCTGAAGTAGTCCAGATGATGATGTAAATAATGGATTTTCAAGGACATGTGGACACCAATTTCCGAGAACGATCTTAACATCCTTGCGACAGAAACATCGTAGTTGGTAGAACGATGCTTTCCCAACAATCCTTCTATTACTTCTTTGATTGCCTGCCATGCGTCCAATTCAGCGTCAATCAAAATATTGTTGAATGCGCCACTTTTAATCAGCTTTCGTATATCTGGACCATTTAGTACGCCTGATTGGAAAAAATGAAGTTGTTAAGATGGAAAATCATGGGAAATGAATGTGATATTATAATTTACCTTCTTTAATTTTACTTTCGCTGAGTCTCGGGTAAATTAGTTTCAAACACAAGAAAACTTCATCTCTTTTGGCGACAGTTTTGATGAAATTCTTAACAATTCCAAGTTTAATATGCAGTGGAGGAAGCAATATCTTCTCCTTCGGCACTAGAGGCTCACGAATAATATTGGCCGTTTATAACCTGCTGTGCTCTCTGAGTTTCCATCCGTGGCATGCATATTGGTCACCGGAAAATCGTGTGTCCCAATCGCACAAAAAGCACATATATTATATGTAGCCGCTTTGAAGGCCGCAAAGCATTGCTACAACTTTTAAATCGCAGCTTATGCGCCACATATGCTTGGCGTAGTTAACATTTTTAAAATATTTTCCAGTGCATCATATCGAGCCATAAGCGCTAACCTATCGTAAGTCAAATTTTTGGAAAAAAAATTTTATTGCTGAAAAATAATCGTTAGGACAAGCCTCATCGTTTTGTATTTTTAAAATGACAAAATTGTTAGTAAAACATCAAAAAAAAAGCTTTTGCATTTTATCGTAAATGATTGTTTAAATTTTATTGTGTAGCAATTTTATCGTAAGTCACACATCAAATTGCTGCAGCAATCGCAAATGTGTTCAGATTTTTTTTTTGTTTTTTGATACAGTTATATGAGTAGGTAGAAATCTTAAATTTTTGCATTAAAACATTTGCATTTTTAATAAAGTTGTTTGAAATAAATAATAAAAACCGTCTCCTGTAAAATTTGCATTTTTTCACTTACGATAGGTTAGCGCTTATGGCTCGATATGTTTCGTTCGTTTCTGTACTATAGGCGATTGGAACTGAAGGTTTTTTACTGGTCTTATTCAGTAAAACCGCTTCAAGCTGAGTTTTGAACTGTCAATAAATAGCCTCCAGTCATCTGCTTCATATTTTATTTCCATTGCGTCCATCAATTTTCCTACATCCGGGCAATATGCAGAAGTTTTTTCATCATTCACAAGGAATAAAGTTTGGAGTGTTGCCTGACGACTTCGATAAGCTGTGACTATCACACCGGGTGCCAAAAGATTTTTTGATTTCATAAAAGAAACTGTTCTTCTGATTTATGCTGTGTTAGTTCCAATTTGGCAACAATTGAATCAAGGCTATTTTGATTTACTAAAATAGGCTCATTGGACACAGATGGTTCGGGATTATATGAGGTATCATCACTTAAACCGTATGCTGCTGCAAAACTCGGAGCGGTCATAGAAGATACAATATCTGGGCTAGAAGCTTTTGGCACAGGAATGTGGTCCGAATGAAGCAATGGTGTTGCGGCACTTGCAACACCAACGTAATTATACGATTTTCTTATCCTTTTTGCGGCTCCTTTATTCGCACATGCATAGCAATTCAATGGATTGTGACCTTCGCCAGGATTAGTCCAAGTCATTGGGATACCGAATGGCATAGCTTCACGACTTCTATTTTTCCAATCCATTAGACGGTTGTAGCAGCTTTTACACACCACATTTGGTACCCAATTTTTGTTCAGTATAACATTTTGGTTGAAGTACATCTCGTATATTTGAACAAAAGCAGTACTGAAATTTCCCCTTTTTTATGTGTTGAGACATATTGACCACAGCAGTAGCAGAAGCTATTTGTATCTGGCTTGCACAGTTCCATATTCTATTCACTTTTAAAAAACTGGAGGGAAAATACTTGTTCTCTTCGCGTTCGTCGGCACTTGTTTAATGACAAAAAACGAACAATGAACACCTATTTATACTATTTCATTTTCATATTTTTCAATATTTTACTGGCAGGTACTTATGAATTGGCGCATCTTGCAACGTTCTAAAACATGACCACTCATGAATGTGGGTGGAATTCGTGTAAAAAAATCATGCAGGTAGCCAACAGAAAAAACCCAAATAATTACAAAAGTGCCCTTGCTTTTTTCCTTTTAATTATTCACGCACATTTATGACCGTTTTTTAGTTTGTTACAGCAACCATAAAAATGTAATAACCTTTTGTTTATTACTCTTTTTTTAATTCTGAGAATCATAAAAAAAAGTCATCAACCTTTTTTCCAAGGAATTTTGAGCATATCTCGAGCAAATTTTTGAAATTCATACCTTTACTTAATTTTGAATAAAAGCAGAACGCGTTAATCGATTTCTATGATCTATGTCGCATTTTGTTTATAGGTTATGTGACTTTACGTGAAAGTTATAAGACTCTACACGTTTTTCCGTTTGGGATTTATATGTTTAAAAAAACTAAGCGAAAAAACATCAAGATAAGGAAAAAAATGAATAAGGTCATCAAAAAAAATGGCACATACGAACGCAAAACCCTTTGAGGGTTTTAATATACTGACCTAGTACCATCACCCTGACTTGGAATTTCTTACCCCCCAGACAATAACCCCAAAAATGTTCCACTGTGTTATAAGACGATCTAGCAATGTTCGTCCGTGTGTATGTTAAAAGCACGATCGCTGCAAACGAATCACCCTAGGATTTTGAAATTTAGCATGAAGACGGTTTGAAATTTGGCTGTTTGCGATTCTAAAAGGGAGAAATCGACCCGGGGAACATATGTTTCCCTTTACTGGATTTATGGTACCTCAGAAGAAACACTTACGAGTATTTGAGTATTTGCTTTACAAATCGTAAATTTTTGTGGACGAACAATGGATACGAGTATAACAGGAACTGTTGCTTGCGCCGCACCTAATACTTCAAAGAATGCATAGTTGCTGGATGTTTTGGCGCATGTGGACCAAAACTGCCTCCTCATCCAGACTTTTTAAATCATGTTACCTTCATATTTGTGAGGAAATGTCTTTATTTTTTGGTACCCATACGTCCACGTTTAAATTGTCCCGAGTTTTGGATAGAAGACCCAAATTAAGCCAAATGGCATAAATAAATTTATGTGTTGCTTAGTAAAAAATTTTGTTTTTGGCCCCAAATAATTATTTTTGAGCTATATTAAAAAAAATAGCCTAAATAGACCAAAATAGGATGTTTATAGTAACGTTCTCTTCCAAATGTTGTTTCAATCGAATCTAATAAGAGTGTTTTAGAGCAGTTGTACCTAATATCGGGAAAGACCTTTGTAATAGGGATATAACATATTCTGAACTGGTTACCAATTGATCGTAAAGAGCTGTGCAAATTGAATCAGGATTGGGTGTAATATGTGGCGCCTGGAGCTAAAGACATTAAATCGGTAACACATTTCGATTCGGAATCGATCGGTTCACTTAAATGTAGTTATGCTTAAATATTTCTAGTAGTTCCCAACATTTGCCGTTGAACTACTTATACAAGTAATACAAGCCAAGTATAAATATTTGTTAGGTTGACAGCAACAAGTCGAACGCAATTGTCGATTTAAATTGGACACAAAAGTCGATCACGATTTTTTAAATTTTTGCAATAAAAAGTCAATTAGTCGACTAATCGATACTTGGAACCCTATTCTTATAGTAAAGTTTTTTGTCGCATTGTAAATAATTATTCTCTGTTAGACAAAACTTTAGTTTCTGAAAAAACTTTCGTCTAGGTATTGTTGTGTAATACTTCAATGCTTCCCATTTGTGAGTTCCCGCTAGATTTTTCGGTAAGCTATCTCCACCGAATTACTAGTTACATAACTGAACCTTAATATTAGGTTCAACCTAAGAAAACCTTAAATTCATATTTTTGAAATTGTCACAAATATAATAATGAAATTAAAAACAACACAAATATTAATAAAGTCGATACAATGTTTGTTATATATACTTTACATCGTTAAACGAGCAAGAGAACTTGTACCTCCCTAACGGCGAAACGGGCGTCTTCCAAAGGCGATGACAAAAAAAAAGCTGATCGTATAGTGTGATCCATCTAGAGTTATTTTTGTGTGAAATCTTTATTGGTAATTTGAAAGCACATTTTATGACATTTTAAATTTTATTTTTGAAAATAATTTCTTCAAATATTGGCAACTGTATTGTGAAAATAAGCGTTCGGTGATAAACCGAAAGATCCGCTGTTTTCGACCAAAATTTTATTCAGTGATGAGGCCCATTTTTGGCTCCAAGGCTAAGTCAATAAACAAAATTGCCGCATTTTGGCTGAAGAGCAACAAGAAGAGGTTCAAGAGGTGACATTATACGCAGAGACGGTTTGGTGCGGTTTATAAGCTGGTGGAATCATCGGAGCATATTTTTTCAAAAATGATGATGGCCGGAACGTAACCGTGAATGGTGATCGCTATCGCTCATGATATCGATCTTTATGCTACCTGAAATTGAAGCCCGTAATCTTGAAGATACTTGGTTTTAACAGGACGGTGCCACTTGCCAAACAGCTGCTAAAACAATGGATCTATTGAGAGGTCATTTCGAAAAGCAGATAATTTCACGTTTTGGACAGGTGAGTTGGCCGCCTAAATCGAGTGATATCACACCTTAAGACATTTTTCTTTGGGTTACGTAAAGTCCAAAGTCTATGCTGACAAAGCAGCCACGATTCAGGTTTTGGAAACTAACATTACGCATGTCATTAAAGCCATACCGGCCAAAATGCTCGAACGAGTCATCCAAAATTCGACCCTCAGTTTGGCAACCCTGAGGCGTAGTTGCGGCCAACATTTGAAGGAAATTATATTCAAAAAATAAATGCCATAAAATGTCCTTTCAAATTGCTAATAAAGATTCCACACCTAATTGAATTTTTATATTTTTTTTGTTCTGAAAAATACCTCTAGCTGGATCACCCTATATAAGCATTTAGAGTAATTCACTATTCAAAAAAAATTGTTCTGTGTTTTTATTCCCAATTGGTGGTTCGCCAGGTGGTACTTTAGGACAATGGACGAAGTCAACAACAAAGAACTAGCAACATAGCCGTTGAAAGGTAGTGCAAAGAGGGGTTAATTAGCCCCCTCCGAGAGATTGGTCTTAGTGCCACATTTGCCTTGTGAATCTTCGAAAATCCATACATTTAGGTGCCTCAGCCGCATTGCTTGTTAATTTAAACTTCCCAAACTTTTTATATATAAAGTGGGCAAATTAATATTTTAAATTTGAATCTGCTGTAAATAAGTACTGATATTTTTTTTATTAAATTTCTGGTTTTATTGGAATGTTTGAACTTTGTACAATGTAAGTGCTTTTATTATTCAACAAAAATAACGGTTGCGGTCCTATTATTCAACAAAAATAACGGTTTATGTGAATATCCCTTTAACTAGGGCGAATCTCGCAAATCGAAGGTCAGATTTGTCATAAGCTGCTGTGGGGTCTCTCCTGACTCTCATATGTTGATTTATCTTCTAGTAACTGGCTCATTTTTGCTCTGTATTCCTCCCTGTACAAAATTTATTTCGTGATTTCATAAATTCCCAGTGTAAATTTGCCATTTTCTTAATTGTTGAGTTTTAGTTTGTAATTAGATATCCTTTCTGCTATCTTAGACCTTATAATGGTTTTTTTCTATATCATATTTGATTGGTAGTACCCACTGTTCAATGTTCTTGATATGTGGGACTGTGGTAAAGTTTTGCTACTGGTAAGGCAAATTTTTTTCTTCAGGTCTTGAAATTTGAGTAGGTGTTAAACATGTGAAAAAAACACATGGTTATGTTGGATTGTTGAGACATATTCAAGTGCAGAGAGAATAAACATCGAATTGTTTGTCTGCCTGCAATTAAATTCTATTCTTAGAGATAACTGATCAACACACAACCCACTGAATGCACAACCTAATAAACGCACAAGGCGATAAGGGCCTGTGATAAGTGCAACAGCCCACACATAAAAACTTTTGATCGCCGCCTTAAAAAGTATAAGAACAATGTGGTTCGCTTGATAAGAATTTTTGTATATATAGTCCTAAGCGAACACATTTTAAACTAGTATAAAACTATTACTAGGCCGAAGAAGACCAAAAAAAATTCTTTAATCTTAAGTATAAAACAAATGGTCGCCAGGAGAACCCTTACAACTCTTCTCCAAAGTGAGTCAGAATAAATCTACTCAACGAAACATTTATCTAAAGAACACATTGTTTCATTTTACAGTAAGTGAGATTGTTTTGTTTTCAGTTTTATGTTTTTGTATCAGATTTTTTTTCTGTGCTTTTTGTAATTTTAATACGTTTGTGGGTGTTGCGTAGTGTGTGAGATGTGTTTTGGGGATATCCATAGAAGTCTGCATTGTTTAAGAAACTTTTATCTTTATACTTGCTTCGCTAATTTTTATATTGTTCTACAGTACTATGTTAGTTTTGATGTTCTTTCTACATTGTGTTTGTAATGTATGGTTTGGAAAAAGTTCGTTATATTCTATTATAATGTATTTTTTGATGTGTTGACATCTATAGGCGCGGGTAGGGACAGGACTGACAAAGTGAACACATCTAAACAAAAAAGCACACAGATTTGTCCGCCTGATTGTTCACGCAGATTGTTTGTCGATATACTCCTCCGAAACGTCTGGACCGATTTGAATAAAATTTTGTGTACATATCGTGAAGGTCTCAAAATCGGCCAGCATATATTTTTCATATCCCTAAATGCTTAGGCTGACCCACCCCTATATGTGACAGCGGGACCTAAGGGTAAAAAATCAATTTTCATTTTTTTTCTTTTTTTGATGTGGACAACATCTGAGCATCGAATGAGACCGATCCCATGCCCCAAAAGTGTTCTCTCCCAGAGATATGCGCGTTTTATGAAAGTGAAGTCGACGATTCTAAGCGCAAATAGAAAGAGACCTAATCTTTAAAATGGCTCTCCTTAACAAAACTTTTCGTCAACTTTTCTCTTTTTTTTTTTAATGTGGACAACATCTGAGCATCGAATGAGACCGATCCAATGCCCAAAAGTGTTCCCTCCCAGAGATATGCGCGTTTTATGAAAGTGAAGTCGACGATTCTAAGCGCAAATAGAATTGTCAGACTGCGAAAAAACACACACTGATATAGCGGCAACGAATAGTTGTCTTGTGTGGTTGTGTGAACTTGTGTAGCTTACCCTGCAAACATTTTCCATCGCCTATTGATCGCGCGCGAATCGCCGAAGAGTTGTGTAATATCGCGGCGATACATCGCGTGCGATCATTAAATTATGGTTAGGCGATTCGCCATATCGATCGCCTGTGTGCCTGTCGCGATTCGCGTGTGGCGATTCGCCCGGGAGTCGCATTTAGCGAATCGCCCGCGAGTCGCATTTAGCGAATCTCCCGCGAGTCGCATTTAGCGAATCGCCCGCGAGCCGCATTTAGCGATTCGCCCGCGAGTCGCATTTAGCGAATCGCCCGCGAGTCGCATTTACCGATTCGCCCGCGAGTCGCATTTAGCGATTTGCCCGCGAGTCGCATTTAGCGAATCTCACGCGAGTCGCATTTAGCGATTTGCCCGCGAGTCGCCTAACCATAATTGAATGATCGCACGCGACGTATCACCGCGATTCTACACAACTCCACGACGATTCGCGCGCGATTAATTGGCAGGGTTTGCAGGGTTTCTGTAATGGGATCAAAATAAGGATGACAGAGTATTCATTCATTTTAACAACAATTTTAAATGAATTTCATTAATTAATATTTCAGTTACATTAAAAAATATAAAAAACTATAACTATTAAAAAACTTTGCAATCAAAACCACTTTCTGAGTTTTCCTCAGTCGGCAACACATTTTCTTCAACAACGTTAACATTTGATTCAACCACATTTTCAACGTTCACCAAACGATGCACTGTTTGGGTAGAACTATTTTCTAAAATATCAATTGTCGCGGCCTCTGCACTAGTTGTTTCTATTTCATTTAAGCTTGAATTTTTCGCTATTAATTTGGATGCTTCCCTCTTACTTTTCAACCGTAAAGCCTTGTTTGACAACATTTTTATTAATTTTTTACACACCCTTCACAGATCACTGTCACTTACTAAATGATAATTTTGCTAATTGCCCTTGAAACCAAATATTCATTTTCCCGTTACCTTAACAAAACAACAAGACAAAACAAAAATTCCATCGAAACTTATGAAAAAACACTGATGACTCAACTCAAAACGATAAAAAATGCAACAAAAAAAACTATTGTGAGGAAGATTTCCCGCTACTTGTGTGCGCTCGCGTATTCATCGCTTAGTTTCAAGGCGTAGGCGATGGCGCGCGATTCACATCGTAAACGTCATCAAAATTGTTTTCGCATTTAAGTGTTTTTAGAAAAAAATTTAACTTGCTTGTGTACGCTCGCATATTCATCGCTTAGTTGTAAGGCGTAGGCGATGATTGGCGATTTTTATTCCCTGAGAAGGATCGCGTAGTCATCGCCAAACAAATCATAGCCAAAAAATTTCAAAAATGTTTGCAGGGTATGTACTTATACATGTGCCTGTGCTGTGCATTTTTTTTGTTTTTTGTGGGTAGAAAATGCGTATTAACCCTTCGATTAGTGAGTGGTCTGATGTTCACGGTTGAGTGACATGGTCTGCTGGGAGCTATTTTTACTAGTATGCTTTTTGTACGAATTTTTTTTGTTTTTATTGTTTATAACTAAGAAATGCATACTAAAATTATTTTATTTAATTTTTTTTTATATCATAACTTAATTTTACAAATGTTGACAATTAAAATGCTTTAAAACTAATGTTGTTGTTGGTGCTCCGCGTCTGCCACGCCCTGTGCGCAGGTGTAGCAGCGATGCAGGACTGTGATGTATTTTTCACAAACTGAGTTGCTGCAGCTATAGCAGTATGTCCTCGTTTTCCGCTGCCGACCGTACTCAGAACTGCAAAGGCGACATGGCGGTATATTCGTCCTAGGTGCAAAGGCTTTTACTGTTATTGATATGATCTGAAATGAACTAAAAAAAACATATTCTACTCTTGAATTTGAAAGTGTTCTTTCTTATTTTGACATCAAATGCTTTCATCGCATTCCGTATGGTTAACCGCATGGTTAAACGGCTATTAGGGGAAAGTTCCTCGATATTTGGTATGACCAATTCTTTCGTTAGAAGTAACAGGAATGACCACCGTCTGTCACTCCTTCTTATCGGCTTCATTTCGTTATAAATAGTAAAAGCAGCCAATGCAGTAACGTCCACCATATTAGAGAACATGACCAGTGGCCAGCGTTTCGTCGATCGCTTGCATGTGTTCGCGCCAAGAATCTGGTCCAATATGGCAAACGGTTTCCGCTTCTCACTTTGCTCTTCGACACCGCAAATGTAGTGCAGTGCAGACAGTAGTGCATGTCAGCACAGCGCTATGTCCACTTCATTGAACCAGAACAATGTTCTGTTGATGAGGCGCTTAGGGTTCTTCTGAAATTTGGGCGGCACAAAAGTGTTGTTGCTGCGCACTGTTCTAACATATGCCTCATCAAAATACGCGCCAAATCCAGTGTTGTGAAGAAGTTATCCGCGATATTGTGCGGCCTACATCCAAATATTTTTCCACAAGTGCAAGTACTACGTTCTGCCCTTGATTCACTTCACATTCTTGGTGAGGCAATTTGCCGTAATATATCATTCCCTCCACCGGACAGAAAGACTTCGAGTCGCACAACCACCGACGGAATGTGTTGTGTAAAGCTGGTGCGACCTCTATACGGGAACAACTGCTCATCAACGGTCAGTGCATCATGCGGAGTGTAAGCTGCTGAAACATTTGCCAAATATCATCGATAGCCGCAGTTTTGCTATTGATAAGTCGCTGCTGTCGAGTATTTCCATTGTCGAATCAAATGAACTGTTTTATGCACACAAAGCGATCGTATGACATTGCAGCTTTGTATATACTTATATATTGGACAACGCTCTGAGCCCCATAACTCCGTAGCAGGTTCACCATTCGATTTGGTGGAGTCCAGCATACAAAATAATAGCCAAAAAGGAATCAAACTCTTTGACAGTCAATGGTTTCCATTCCTTTTTCTTCGTGGGATTTGCCAAATGCCATGCAACTTTTACTTCCCTGCCTTTACGATTTGTTTCGCGTGTTATGATGTACGCTATGTGCTCGATGATGATTGAACGAAATATAGTGTAGGGGTCATGTACAGTTCCTGGTTTCCTTTTTGTGAAGTCGACCACGTTATGAACACGAATACGAGAAGTCGGTGGTGCTTTTTTACACTATTGGGTGCCATCTTCAGAAATGTAGTAGTTGTCACTTGGTTGCGTTGCATCATTTTCTTACTCTTCATCATCGTCGTCATCAATATCTTTATTTATGTTTACGTGTCCTTCAGTTTCGGCATCTGACATTTCAGCGGGATAGTATGTGCAGTCATTATCAACATCACCTTCATGGCCAAGTGCAGAAACATTGAGTTCATCATCTATCTCTTTATCTATATAGTCTGCAAATCTGATATTAACTGCACACCTTTCATCCGCACTCATTTTCTGGTAACGTGTACTACGACATACAACCATTTCGGCAAGGTTTAAATTACTTTCATCCGCCATTTTTATGTCATTACTGTTCACTGTCTAAACGTTACCTGGCTGCATTTATAGGGTGATGCATCTAGAGGTATTTTTACAAAAAGAGTTTTTTCACAGATTATGTGTGAGTTGTGTTACTCTTTTTTTCTCTTTTAAGTATTGTTTATCTTTTTATCATGGAAAGGCTTACACCTTAACAACGTCCGCATTTGGACTGTCGAGCAACGAGAAGAGGTTCAATAGGTGCCATTAAACCCAGAGAAAAACGTGCGGTTTTTAAGCTGGTGGAGTCATCGGACTATATTTTTTCAAAAATGATGATGGCCGGAACGTTACCGTAAATGGTGCTCGCTATCGTGCCATGATTTTGGACTTTTTGCTACTTGGAATTAACGCCCGTAATCTTGATGTCATTTGGTTTCAACAGGATGGTGCAACTTGCCATACAGGTGCTCAAATAATTGATCTATTGTGAGGTCATTTCGAAGAGCAGCTAATTTTACGTTTTGGACCGGTGAGCTGGCCGCCTAGATCGTGTGATATCACACCTATAGACTTTTTTCTTTCGGGCTACGTAAAGCCTAAAATCTATGCTGACAAACCAGCTACAATTAAGTGTTTGAAAGCTAACATTACGCGAGTCATTAACGCCATACCGGTCGGAATACTCGAACGAGTCATCCAAATTTGGACCCTCAGAATGTACACCCTGAGGCAAAGTTGCGGCTGACATTTGAAGAAAATTATATTCAAAAATAAATGCCACAATATGTCATTTGAATGAACAATAAAGATTTCACACTTGATTTGAATTTTTGTACTTTTTTATTTTCAAAAAAAATACCTCTAGATCGGTCACCCTTTACAATGTACACATGCGCATATGTTGATTTAGGGATGTAGTAAATTTAAAGAACTGGTTTGTTATGCTTTCAAGGAAAGACACAATAAAAAGAAAACAAAAAGTAACGCGAATTCAAAGATCACATTAGTGATGTGTTCAAACAATAAAAAAAGTATGCTGATGTCAAAAGAACGTGCATTTATTAGTCATTTCACGGAAATTCAGTACAAGGTCCCTACGGACAATTGGTCGGATTTTGGAATACAGGGTGACTTTTGGGGTACCTTGTCCTGGCCGAAATAGGAGTAATTTCAGTTTGAAAATGAAAAAGGTCCCTAGGGACCTTCTTACTCATCGAAGGGTTGAGCAAGAAAATAGTGAGCAAGAAAAAAGTGTTCACAGATGCAAACTGGAACTTCCATTGGAAACATTGACATTTTTTAGCATAACTTCACTCAGAACGATTTGTCATTTGAGGGCGAATTGTTTTGTTAACAGAGTGTTGAAAAATGATGTCAGTTAAAAAATGAAATTATCCCGTGCGATGATTTTTCACGATATTCGGCGTGGGTTATTGACTTTTGGCGATGAAGAACCATCAAAAACCACTGTTAATCACTGGTACCAAGAGTTCAGTCTCGCTCTAGGATGAATTTCGTGAAGGACGTGCAACTTCGGTCACTTTGCCAGAAACCATCGATGCTGTGCGTGAACTGATTGAGCAAGACTGACATGTGACATACCATGAGATTGAGGCATCCTTGGGCACTAGTATGACAAGCATCAATAAGATATTGCATGTTCATTTGGCCGCGAAAAAAAGGCTCGTATGGATTGGTGCAAAGAAATGTTGAAAAAGTATTACTGCGGTAGCTTAAAGGCTGTGTATAACACTGTCACAGGTGAGGAATAATGGATCTATGCTTATGAGCCTGAAACAAAACAGCAATCGACAGTATGGGTCTTTCAAGACGAGCCAAATCCAACAAAAGTTGTTCGTGGAAGAAGTACATCGAATCAAATAATTGCGTTTTTTCCGGTATAACCGGCCATGTTGCCATCGTGCCTTTAGTGAAACGTAGGAGGTCAATTCAGAGTGTTCGAAGTAATGAGGAAATATAAAAAGGGAAGACGGATCATTTTGCTTCACGACAATGCGAGCTCTCACACATCAGCCAATGAATTCTTCTTATTCCCTAGCATCAAGAAAAAAATGAGTGGTCAACGTTTTTCACTTTCCGAAGCAGCTGTTGAAGATTTCAAAAATCATGTTTTGCAGATGTCTCAATCGGAGTGGAAAAAGTGCTTCGAAAATTGGTTTGTGCGCATGCAAAAGTGTAGTGATCATAAAGGAGAATATTTTGAAAAACAATAAACTATTTTCAATGATAAATTATTGTGTTTTTATTGCCGGACCCGAAATATAAATATGAACCCTCGTAATGTAATTTATGTAGATATACTTAACCAAACAATTGGTTGTAATATTCGTTTTCACTTTTAATTAGTTTAACATTGCACACTTAATTCCTTGTTTGTCTAAAATAATTGGACTTCACGACAAAATTAATATAATAATTTAAAACTGAAAATTCAAAAGATACAAAAACTCACAATATCAGTAGAAACTAATACTAAAATCACGGACCGAACGCTTTAAAGTATTGCAACAGAATATTTTTTTAAATGCTATTTTTTTTAAATTTTACCAAAATTACTCATATGAAATGAAAATGTTTGTGTATGTGTGCATAGGGTACCGATCAAGGACAGCATAATTGCAAAACTTAAATAAAAATGGCGGTCAAAAAATCCAATTACTGTTTTAAATTTGTTGACATATACGCAAATTTGGTAAAATTTAAAAAGGCGAAAGGCACTTCCACTCCTTCTGAGTGTATGTCTATTTTTGAAGAGGCAGACTTTTAAATCTATGGAACACGTAGATGGACCCGAGATTTAGACGAATCTTAATAATTAGTACATATTTAGATTAGTGAGAATATTCGAATGTTTCTAATTCCCATTAGTTGCGGTCAAAGACTTACAATTAGTCGAATCGTAAAATCAATTCGATATTTGGATTTTTGACTAAATTTTATGGATTTTGAATATACATACTTCTAAAGTAGAAGGGGCCTTTATTCGCAACCCAAGATTCCATATGTGCCGGTTCGAGTCCCTTTTATTTATGGGTACAGATTTAGATTTGTTAGAAAATATCACTGTTTCTGGATACCCATAAATTCCTGAATAATTCTTAGCTGTCAAGTCTTGGTACGAAAGCGGCTGTAACAAATATATTTCTAAAATTAATTTTGGAGATTGAAGTACTACTGCTCAACGTTTCAAATATACATTAACAGCATTTTTGATAATTGACTATTACGTTTTCACTATCCAGTCGTAAATATCAAACCATGTTGTTTGATGAATTTAAAGGATCGTGTGTTCATCATTACATTTCTAAAGATAACTTACCGAATATAATTTTGAGTCAAAAAGGTTTGTTTAAATTTTTTGTTAAACATGAGTAAAAGCTAAAAATTTTAATTTGAAATTTAACATATTAAACTACCGAAAATTTTTTTTTTATTATTTATTTAAGTGATATTTCCTGGCAGTAAAAATTTCAAAATTGCGTTTCTTTAATTAATATACTCGTTGCATGAACGATTTTATTACAATTTCTTTTAGACTTGTAGCAATTTTTGTTCTGCAATTAGACAATTTTTTCAAAATTTGTGTCTCTTTTTTTCAATGTGTTGTGCAAAAGCTGTGAAAGTCTTTGTTTGTGTCTGTTTCATGTGTGCGTCAACCCACTCTTAACATTCGTGCGTCCATCGGTTTTGTTCTTTGTGTGCATACTTTCCGTTATTTCGTGTATTTATTCCACCTGTTATTTTTAATTATTATTTAAGCTTGAGATGAGTTTATTTATTTAATTATGCTGCTTTCTACCAAAAAAAATTACCATATATTACTATATGGTCGCGGCAACAATAGTATGTTCTCTGCAGTAAAAGTATGGCCGTCGCAACCATAGTATTGTTTTTTGAATTTCATTTTGATAATAGTATAATTGCGGCAGTATTAATATTGTTGAAATGTAACAAATGTATTGTTGCCAAATTTAAAAATAAAAATATGGTTGTAGCAACAATATAAATATGGTTGGTGGGACAAAAGTATTGTTTTCATGGGTTTTATGTTAACAATAACATAATTACGGCAATCATACCGGCAAAACCTTAATTTTTTTTCAATTTGACAATGTTATTTTTACGATTCTTACGCAATAATAGTAATAAAAATTATATTTTAAAAAAAAAACTACGGATTAGTATAACTAAAATATTATTAATAAATGATTTTTTTTACTGTTAAATAAATCCCTCCTATTGTTACATAACTCACTTAATAAAATTCTTTATTGTTGAAAAACAACGTATTCCAGTCTACAAACAATTTTACTATGGTTGTACGTTAAACAAACTATGGTTATGAGGATCATAATATGGTTGTGGGGTTCATAGTATGGTTGCGTGTGAATAATATTATGGTTGTGGGGATCATAGTATGGTTGCGTGTGAATGATTCTATTGTTGTGAGGACCATAATATTGTTATGGGGATCATAGTATGGTTGTGTGTGAACCATACTATTGTTGTGATGATCATAATATTGTTGTGCCACAACCATATAACCAACAATAGTATGGTGCTCTTCGAATATTGTTACCCCAACCATACTTTTTTTCTGCGTGTATATTAAATAAGTAGGAAAAGTATAAAGTCAAGATATATTTTTAAGACAGGGTGGGTCATTTAAATTTTTAAATTTGAATCGGCTGAAAAAGTTGTCATTGAAAGATTCGACCCAAATAATCGAAAATGTACTGAAAATTTGGGTTGTTCGGATGAGGTACACGTACTGCCGAGCCAATTGTGGTAGTTATATTAAGTTATATTCCATTATTAAATGACAAAGTTCAACCTTTTCAATAAAACTAGGAATTTAAAAAACAATTTCAGTACTTTTCAGTTTACAGTCAATTTAAATTTAAAATGTTAAATTATCCACACTTTATATCAAATTATAGCTTGGAATTCATACTCGTACCACAACTTATGGCTATTACGGATTCCTCTGTTAAATTTGCCAATGTAAAATTAGCATTCCACGTATAATTCTCACGGTAACGTAATTTTTTTGTATCGTTTTACTGCGTACCACTTACAAAAACCAAATGAATTTTTTTTTATTAAATAAACATTTTTTTACGTGTTTCTTATGGAGACAAAAATGTAACAGAAAACACCGTACTGGCCTTTAAAATATAAAATAAGTATTATATTTGTACAGTTGACCTTATGTTGTTTATTTTTTCAGTTATTTTTAGGCTTGAAGTCATGAGCAAAAAACAGATGTTGATGTTTTTATAATTTATTTATTTTTAAATATCCCAATATTTCGAACAATATGTCGTTTACCATCAGGGGTAATCAGTATAACAAAATCGAGAACATAAAATTACAATAATACGTACACAATTTACTATCACGAATAACAAAATTTGTAATAATAACATTTAAATAATCATAAGCTTCTGTCCTGTTGTACTTTTAATATTCAACTAATCTTTGTCTTTCCCTCGGTACTTATTAGCAATATGTCTGTGCAAACCTATCTGTCAGTTTTAAAGTTCATTATCTTATACGTAGGAACGTTGTTGATGTAAAGCATCTCCAAGGTGTATCTTCTGCTCTTATAATTTATTTTCTATGCTGAAATTTGCACCTCGTTAAAGTTTTGCTTATGTCCAGTCGTACTAAAAAGATGTTGGCAGACCAATCGAACAAAAAACTTCCCTTGCGATCCACTGTACTACGAAAATTAATCAAATTAAAACATCATAATAATATCAAACAAAAATACAAGAAGTACACCAACTACGACACCAAACAATAATCAAAGCACAATAGACAGGTTTCTCACTTAAAATCCTCTACGACTTTTCTTATAAAGTGCAAACACATTGGAATCATACCCGCTTTAATTATCAATTCTACTTACAACATTTTCAAAAATAAATAACTTTATCCCACCAAACTAGGAAAGAACCATACAAAAACCCAACTGCAACTTCCACATGAAAATGCAAGAGCTTCTAAAACACACAAAAACATAAAAACAGAGAGATTCTCAAAGACACAAGAACAACTAAAAATAATTTTAAATAAAGACGACAGCAATATGTTCTTTGAGAGCGAGAAAGTTCTATTCGAGAGCAGAACGAACAGAAATAAAACAACACACATCAGAAAGTTACAAGCATTAAAGCAAAGATACAAAAAAGAGATTAACATAAAACAAAACACAGAATGATTAGTAAACAATTCGGAGAAAGACTAACACACAAATAAACAAAGGATTCTCTCGTTGGGTCCGAAACACGCATTTCCCACTACCAACGCAATATTACCACTATCCAAAATAATAGCATAGGGAGAGGAGTGTGTGCAACCAATTGAGAACCGCGGACAACAAGAGATGGCGAGAACTAACTTAGTGTCACTAATAGACGACCACAGAACATAGTATAGAGACTTATATTGGGTGATCCAGATAGAGGTATTTTTTCAGAACAAAAAAAATATAAAAATTTTATAAGGTGTGGAATTTTTATTGGTAATTTGAAAGGACATTAAATTTTTGAATATAATTTCCTTCAAATGTGGCCGCAACTACGCCTCAGGGTTTCCATTCTGAGGGTCGAATTTTGGATGACTCGTTCGAGCATTTCGACCGGTATGGCTTTAATGACATGCGTAATGTTGGCTTCCAAAACCTAAATCGTAGCTGGTTTGTCAGCATAGACTTTGGACTGTACGTAACCTCAAAGAAAAATGTGTAAAGGTGTGATATCACTCGATCTAGGCGGCCAACTCACCTGTCCAAAACGCGAAATTAGCTGCTTTTCGAAATGACCTCTCAATAGATCCAATGTTTGAGCAGCTGTATGACAAGTGGCACCGTCCTGTTGAAACCAAGTGTCGTCAATTCAGGTAGCATAAAGATCGATATCATGGAGCTATAGCGAGCACCATTCACGGTTACTTTCCAGCCATCATCATTTTTGAAAAAAATATGCACCGATGATTCCACCAGCTAATAAACCGCACCAAACCGTCTCTGGGTATAATGGCACCTCTTGAACCTCTTTTGTTGCTCTTCAGCCCAAATGCGGCAATTTTGTTTGTCGTTGACCCAGAAATGGGCCTCATCACTGAACAAAATTTTGGTCGAAAAACGTTGCTTACCAAACGTTCATTTCCATAATACAGTTGCACAAATGGAGAAGTTGTTGCGGTGTAAAAATAAAGTTTACCACAACTCACGCGTAATCGGTAAAAAAAAACCCTATTAAAAAAATACCTCTAGATTGATCACCCGTTACTAGACACAATGAGACAAACTAAGCATTTTTTAATAAAAATAAAGAAATAACAATACTAAAGTTGGACAAAGGGGGAGAGACAGTTGAAATTAATAAAAATGACTACGAACTTAAAATGAGATCACTTTTAATGGACATGTGTACATACAGACGCTTAAAAAGGGATCCTACGTCCATTCTGCAAAATACAAACAATAAATTAGAGGATAAGCTATTCAGCATGCATTTACTAACCAAAACAATCCATGGACTTCCAAAAATGTGTAAAGAGGGTACTCCACTACGACCGATTTGTTCATGCTAAAGCTCACCGACGTATGGACTAAGTAAATGTCTTATAAACATTTTAAATAGTTTAACAAGGGATTCTCCATATAATGTGAAGACGCTAGGGACTTTAAATCTAGGACTAATAATGTACATGTTGACGATGACGAAACTTTAATTGTATTTGACGAAGAATCCTTATTCCCTAGCATACCAGTAAATTTAGCTTTTAAGACAATCAAGGAAAAAATGACAGATATAGAGGAATTCACTAGAATCCCAAATACGAAGATAGAGTGTTCGAACAGAAAAAGGAATGTCAATAAGTTCACCGGCATAGCCGGTTATAGCTGACATTATCAAAGAAGACTTACTAAATGTTTCTCTAGAAATGATGATTACGAAGCCCAAAACAAAATAAGTGACGAAAGTCACTAATTCGTCAGAACGAATTACGAACATATTAAGAGAATTTTTTTCCTATTAAAATTATAAAGGACTTAATTAGACAGACTAAAATCAATTGTAACAAACCAGATAGGGAAAGAAGAGAAATGAACTAAAAAGCCATGACGTACATGCCTGGCTTCTCCGAAACAAATCGGACCTTTATAATAAAGACAAATTCATATAAGCGATCCGAACTTTTAGTACAGTTAAACGATTTATTTAGTAAGACAATCGAACAACGAAGAAAAGTCAAATTGGTTTATAAGATTACATGTGATGGCGACAAGTCCAACTTTTGCCAAAAGGCATAACTACTTAGCACTACTGGGAAAAAACTAAAATAGATTTTCTTCTCATATTTTATAATAAATATATTATAAAAACATTTACATCTGTTTTTTGCTCATGACGTCAAGCCTATAAATTTTATTGGTTATATTTCAAGAAACATGTGAATAGCAAAACCAAAACAAAACAAATTTCACTACTCAAAAAATTGTACGATAATAAAACATTTTAATTTTTAAGTAACTCGATTTTTTTTACTTTTCTTAGGTTTCTATTTGGCATCAAGTGAAGGATGGATTTGTGTTTGTCAAATAGAGCGATCTCAAGCACTAGATATCTATTGTTTAAGAATGGTTGCATAAAACACTAAGAAAGTACTTATATGATCACACCCTTTCTACACTGAGCCGAAAATACAATGATTTTTTTAACCATGTGTCTGGTTTAATTTTACATGATAAATGTTTGATAACGAAGATAAAATAACTTTATATAAGGTCAAATGTATATACAAAATAGTTCAGTTAACATTATAAAAGGTTGGTTTTTTCAAGACAGAGACACAAAAATGTGCGACTACGTAACAAAGTTCTTGATCTTATTTGTGCTATACGAAGTTCAGAATTAAGTTACACGAAGTTGCAACGAATGTGACTGTCTTACTCCACACTCTTTTTCCTTTCATCCTCTGCTCTGAACGTGTGTGTAACTGTGAGAGAGATCATAAGACAATTTGGTCGTTGTTTTAAAAAACCACGACCAAATGCAAATGCTAGCTTCACTGCTTGTTGAGCTGTGAATAAGTTTCAGTTGGTCGTGAATATTTGATAAGTGCTGGTGTCGGAATCTTCGGAAGCTGTTAGTTAAAGGTAAGTAAAAAACGTAAAAGTAGAACAAATATGTAACACTGGTGGCTACTACACCGAACTTATGTACATTGTTGTTGTTGGTGCGAAGTTGTAAGTTGTATATGCGAATAGTTTAATTTTTTTCAGGACAACAGTTTCTTCAAAACAGTTGCTATGAGTGAGGTAAATGATTTAAAAAATCTGCAATAATATGTACATATGTATATTTATTTCTATTAAATAAAAAAAAACTTGTGAAAAATAAAATTTTTCTTTCTTTATTCAAATACTAGTAGGTTAATTTAATATTACAAATTGTTTCAGTAGCTATATTTTTAGTTAAAAGAAATAACCAATAATTAGTTAACTCAACAATAAAAAAATTCTATAACAATCTTCATAGTTCTTAATATTAACAATTTCATTGTTGAATTGAACATGTATTGTTTCAACAAATTATCTATGAAATTGTAATATTAACAATTTTCATGGTTAAAAACGATGCATTCTTAAAACAAAAAAAATTATTTTAATAATAATTTTAAAGGTTAAAAAACTCAACAAGGTTTTATTAAAACAACAATTATTATTTTAAAATTAGCAATTTTTATGGATAAAAAATTCAACCACAGAATAGTTAAATTAACTATTATTATTGTTAAATACCAGTCAATAACAAAATATTCAAATTAACCTTATAAAACGTTGACTCCAAATCATGTTTATTTATGGTTACGTTAACCTTCTATAAGGTTATTTTTCTTCTCAGTGTGGAGCACGAATTATAATTCTTTTGAACATCTGTGGGTATTTATCAAAATAAAAATAAAGAACTTCCACATTTACAGAAAGAAACCCTCAAAAAAGCTCTACAGAAAATGTAAAATTCAATACCAGTTGAAGTGGCTCAAAATCTGGTCCACTCGATGCCAAAGAGTCTTTACTGTTATAAATGCCAACATGCACAGTTAAAAAGGTAAACAGTATTAATTTACCTGAAAAGCTTGACATGTTTTTAAGTGTATAAGTTTTTTTTTTTGATTATTTTCCTTGAAATATAAACAATACCACAACTATTTTTAGACCAACCACAGTTGTTTAGATCGTTGTTTCTAAGAAGCTAAAAACTGTTTAGAACCAACACTGAGTAAAAGTCAAGTTAATAACATAAATCTCATTAAAACATCAAAGCGAATCAAAATATAAGTACAAAAAAACAACAAAAATAAGAATAATAAAAAGCTAAACAAGAACCAGCACTATACATTTTCTCTGAATATGTGTTGAAAATATTGAAATAGTTGCGGAAATATAGGTATTCCTTCTAAGAAATCGATATACCGTATAAATAATATTAAAATTAGCAAAAAATTGCATGATAAAGTAAGTATGGTGAACTTGATCAACATTCGACAAAAACTTTGTCCTAAAAACATTGCTATGTTATATACTCGTAAGTCAAACTTAATATTCAAACTCCTCGGGTTTTACTCTGATAATCCTTTTTACAGTTTTATAATTATAAGATACGAGTCAATTCGAACATAAGCTGAAAAAACAATACCACTTAGATACTGTTTTCACTATAAGTGGATTCGTTTATGTGAAGCTTAATAGAACTGAACCGCCCGCTAAGCTCGAAAATATAGACCAGCTTACACAGTATTTTCAAAACAACCCTGAGCATCCGTTGTGCCACAACAATACGTCCTAGACAATCATGTTCGCAACTTTTACATATTAATTGATCAATGCAGTTGTTTTCCCTCAATTCATTTATTTAATTCTTATTTTTATTCCCAAATTGTATAACTACACAGAATATTAAAGCTTCTTATTAACTCAAAATTTAATTTCGTGTTGTTCACATTTATTAATTATGTTAATGGACAACAATTACTGTTCCAGACACAACTTAAATACTTTGATGCAAATTCTAACTAGTATTTTTAATCACTATTAATTACTATATATGCAGGAGCTGGACTACTTGTATATAATTCCCTTTCGATGCCTAGTTTCCACTAAACACCCCTATTAACCATAACCTTAAAAAAGGACACACTCTTGCCAACTTTATAACCAAAAACAACTTCGCTCTATTTAATGACTATTTAACCATGTGGGACTCAGTTTCTGCTCCCCATCCTTTATAACATCTCTTAAAGGTGTTTTTTTCTGTTGGGTTATGTTGGTTTTCAAGAAGAAATTATGCACATACAATTTAATGTTATGGCCATGAATTTACCTCTATCATTAAGATTAGGGTTTGCTATATGTTCTAAAAATGACTTCGGGCAAGAGGCCGCCGCGACTTGCTCAAATAAATTTTAGCCGAGAGGCCTAATTTTCGTTCAATTTTTGCAGCATTTGCGGCCCAATGTCAGCAATAGCGAGCCTAATATTTTCATCCATGGCGTGTGTCGTGTCGGGCCTATATACGTAGACAAGCGATTTCACATAACCGTACTAAAAATAGTCCAGAGCTGTTAAATCCCATTATCTTGGAGGCCACGCCACAGGCCCACGACGGGAGATAATGAGCTCAACAAAAATTTCCTTCAATAAATTGATTGTTTCGTTAGCTGTATGACATGTAGCCCCGTCTTGTTGGAACCAAAGGTCGTCCACATCAACATCCTCCAACTCAGGCACGAAAAAGTTATTAATCATTGCTTTCCCGTGCGTTCCCCACTAGCTGTAACATTATGCCCGGCTTCATTTTTGAAGAAATATGGACCAATGATTCCCTCTGACGATAGAGCACACCAAATAGTGACTTTTTGAGGTTGTAACGTCGTCTCAACAATGGCTTGTGGATTTTCATTACAATGCGACACTTTTGGTTATTAAAGTACCCATACAACTAAAAGTAAGCTTCATCGCTGAACATTTTTTTTTCGGTGACCATCTCGTTTTGGGCCCAATCACCACGATTTACAAACGTTGTTCTGAAGTAAGTCTATTCATTATGAAATGGCAAACTAAACTGAGCATAAAAGAGACAGCTGTGGAAAGGCCAACTCCAAAAAAGCTGGCCAGATTGAAAACCACACATCTTAAATAAATACCCTTTGTTAGAGACCAATGTGGTTCTCCTGATAACAATTTTGTACATATTATCCAGGGCAATTTTTTTTCCGAATTAGTGTAATATTATCTTCTTTTAACTAAAGTATAAAATAAATACTCAATTGGAGAGGAAATTACAACGCTTCTCCAAACCATGTATAATTAATAAATTTTATTATACACATATTTTCAAAGATCTTTTCAAAGGAAAGTGGACAATTCTTTCAACGAAAGCGATCACTTTCCTCTCATACTGTCACTGTTTTATAATCCTGAAAACACGCCTTAACCCTGCTCGGTCCCTCGAGAAATACATCTAATTGGTCCCATTGTATGCGCGCGCATACACATATAATTTTAATTGTAAAAAAGCTAGAAAAATTAGCAACCATTTATGTTTTGTGATTTTTTATGTTTATTATATTGTTTAATATCATATTAATACATTTGAACTTCATAAAGGTACATTTAGAATGAAATTATAATTAGAATATTTCATATATTAGAAAAAAAATTGAATTTTTAACTTTTGTCAATTATTTGTACATTTTTCGCATAATTGAAATTATGTTCAGCACAAATGAAATTTCTACACTTTTCACAGCGTGTAGCAAAAAGATTTTTTTTATATGTGCAGATGTAGCATCGGCCTCGTTTTGATATATTTCTTTGAATAATACTGGAAGTATCATTAATTTGAAAGGCGACGACGAATATTATGGTTCGTTTTAGAATTTTTCCAATTCGGGAACAGTGCAATAAACGTCACGAATGCATTCAATGCACTAACATCAAGCATGTTACATAACACTGCCATTGACCACCGATTGACTTTTCGTTTGCATGGGTACGTAGCCACCATTTGATCCATAGTATTAACTCCAATCTTGGTTTTGTTGTAAGTAGTCTTCAATGATGTTGGTTTCTTCTTTTTACTATTCTCTTTTATGCTGACAACATTGTGGTATGTACTGAGCAATTTCACAAATCGGTAACGGCGAGGAACATATGACAACATAACTGCTTGCAATTTATATTAACTTGTGTATGATAAATTGGCTTTTGACGCGAGTAGAATTTGCAGTCCAATTTTTCCATTTTGTTCCCAAAATAGTCTTACGATTATTATGGAAATATTTTGCCAATTCATACGAAGTGAAAAAATCCGCCAAATCCAAAACAACATGCTGTCCGAGATTGCGTTCACGAGTGCCATTACGATTCCGACCAACATAAATTTGTGTGTTGTATGCATACCAGCTTTTTGAGTCGCATACACGCAGAGAAAAGATATGGTTACACTATGGTCACCGCAACAATAGTATGCTCTCTACAATAAAAGCATGTTCGTCGCAACCATAGTATTGTTTTATGAATTTCATTTTGACTACAGTATGATTGTGACAATATTACTATTGTAACAATAGTATTATTGCCAAATTTAGAGATGAAAATATGGATGTAGCAACCATATAAACAGGGTTGGTGCTACAAAAGCATTGTCGTTTAAAATGTACGTTAAAAATAATATGATTCGGCAATCATACAGTATGGTTGCGACTATGAACATAACAAAACAGGTTTTATAAAGCATACATGTATGCGTGTGCGTATGTTTTTTTGATATTCAAAAAAACATACACACACTACAGTGAATGGTTGTTGTCCATTAAAAAAAACTACAACAATCGGAAGGTAGTTCGAGGGATTTTTATTATCTTTACTTTGTTCGGTAAAATGCTCTAATACCGACTGGTTCTCGTTTATTTAAAATCTGCCTGCACTTAAGTATATAGCCATTGATCATGGTTTAATCACATTCGTTTCTTGGGGTCTACGGATGGTGAAGTAGCATTTACCCCTGCTGGAAACTAAAAGTATTTTCAACTGCCGTTGGAATATATATTTTTGTTTCTTGAATAAAATGTTAAATAAGAACATGGCCTTAATTCTGGCTATTAACTTATTGTAATGCAATTTAATATAACTTGCTTGATACAAATCTCTATTCTTGAATAACAACATTACCCAATCCCAATCAATAATTTTGGTTGCAGGGATAATAGCTTGTTTGCGTGTGAATCATACTATGGTTGTGAAGATCATACTATGGTTGTATAAGAAACATACTATGGTTGTGAGGATCATAATATGGTTGTGGAGATAATAGTATGGTTGAGTGTGAATCATACTATTGTTGTGAGGATTATAATATTGTTGTGCCATAACTATATACCCAACAATAGTATGATTCTCTTCGAATATTGTCTCCCCAACCATACTTTTTTTTGATGCCATATTTCGCCGGCTTAGATGGAATATACTGACGAAACGGACATCGTCCACGATACGGAACCATCTGTTCATCAACGGTAATGTTTTTCCTGGTGTGTATACAACTTTCAAATTATGATTCCATTTATGCTATACATTTCGAATCGGTGCCAATTTGTCACGAACAGAAGTACTTGTAGATGCAGTGTTGACCATACGTTGTTCTCGGCCATCAAATCGAATACAACCATGGATACGCTTGAACATTTTCGAAGACATTGTTGCTCTAAATATTGGCCGACCAGTTTCTTCATTCCACAGTTTAGTGACACATTCACCGTATGACCGATACACACCAGAAAGCAGAAACAGTCCAAAGTATGTGTGCAGAGTGTCCAAATCAATGCTTTCCCATTCGTCTTTCGCCCACCATATAAATTCGTCATGTTCAAAATAATATTCTCAACCGGTCCAAGGAACATGTGAAATACAGACGAAACATCAACTATATTAGCAGCTGCTAATGCTTTTGGACCTGAATTATAGCAAAAATGTAACATATAATAAACATGAACCTATAACAAAGAGGGTAGATTTTCACCCGAAGTGAAATTTTCTGCACGTCGAAATGAATTTCTTCGATTTATTTCAAATGGTTGCGAGGAATATTCAATTTTCTTATTTTTTGAAAATACTTATTTTCAGGATTTGCTGCATTTTCTTCTGCTAAATTTTGCTCGAGTGGCTCAATGTCGTCTTCATCCGAATGGACGCTAACTTCACTTACATCACTCAAACGCTCCCCTTCTCTGGTCACAGAACCAAACACACCATTATCACTAAATAATTCAAATAAATTCATCACAAACTAAAAACACATTATGGAAATAATGCCCTAAAAAATCATACCAGTGACATAACAATCTAATGGTAAGACAACTGGCGCTGATAATACTTCCTACAAAACTCAAAGCCAGCTTCAAAAAGAAAGAAAAACTACTCCTAAACCTATAAAAATTTTCAAAATGTTTATAGTTAAAACACAGCATAGCAATTCCCATATCCAAAACCAACACAGAAAAAACCTCTGTTAATATATTTAGACCAAACTAATTTTAAACTAAACTCGAGATAAGGGATTTTATGAGTCGCTTGAACATCACGTTATCTGCTATCCAGGAAACAAAGCTTAACAACAATAACAGGGTTAAATGTTGTAATGGATACAACATGCATTGTTGGTGGTGGTAACATTGCCTTCATTCTGCACAATTTAGTGCAATATAGATCTATTTCGCAAGAGCTTGACCATTGTGACACATGCATTTATTGTACGGGGGTTTAGTTAGGTCTGGGGTTGACGAGATAGAAATGTTGTACATTCCGCCAGTCGCAGCCGACATCAGCACCCTTCTCAAGGGCGAACATCGCCTGGTCCTAGGCGACATTAATACTCATAGTGAACTATGGGATTCGATTTTAGCGGAAGGCCAGAAAAAAAATCGACAACTCCCCTTCAGCACTGCAAATAAAGTTTCCCCAATTAATGATAATTCAGTAAACACCCCTGACATCACCATGGTGAGCGCTGGTCTGATAAATGACACCAGCTACTGGTCAGTCAATTATATGGAATCAGACCACCACTCCATAATTGGCACTATTGCTAGACCACCCGACTTTATCACCTTGGCAAAGTGGACCATCAACTTTGGGAGGTTTCCCAGGGGTTGCGAACCGCCTTTTCAATGAAATTACCATTCTAATCGACGTGTGGGTAGCGGAGAAGAAAATTCAGGATACCGATAACGCAGCAGCCGCTCGTTTCGCCTCTCTGTAAATCAAAAGGGTTGATCAACGAATATAAAAAATAAGTGGTTGGATCTCTTCGAAGAATGCAAACTATCAAAACACTTTCGAATTCGACAAAACGTAATGACCGGATATCTGTCCAATTTGATGAAAGGACTCTGACAGATCCGAGGAGATGCGCGAGTTGTTTTAACCTGCTGTACAGTGAGCACTCTGAAAAAATAAGGCGAAAAGGTGAGTCGTGCATCGCAAACATGACCTCCGAGTCGATGGTTTTCCGACGCAGTTTACTGTTGACGAGGTTGCAGATGTCATCCACAACACTAAGCCATTGACATCGTAGGGATCGGGCAAAGCCATAGAAAGACACAGGCATAGGAGAATCCTACAAACCGATTTCCTTTTGCCCTACAAACCGATTCCCTTTTGAAGACACTTGAGGCCTTTAATCTCCCCACCTTAACCGAACAATTCCCAGTTGCAAAACACCAGCATCGATTCCGTAAGAAGCACAGCATAACAGCAGCTCTTCTGCCATTACCTCACAAATTAGTCGTGGCTTTTGTCAGGATACACTTGTGAGAGAACTGTGCTCATAGTACTGAACTTATCATAAGTGTTATTTAAGTACCTAGCCAACCTTCTTCCGAATTATCTGAAACGTTGGGTCTTGAACTACATATGTGGTCGACAGTTGTCTGTTAGATTTTGTGGGAAAAATCAAATCCCCGCAGAAGAAGTCCCTCAGGGAGGGGTAATTTAGGCGATTCTGTTCAAATCCCAAGCTCCCAAATTCTAAAGCACGTTCTTGGCGAAGGCCCAGGATTTAAAACATCTGCTGCGTGATAAACGACTATCTTATTGACCTTGTCGACTTATTTAAGGCCACGAAGTCGTCGGCATCACTCCTTGCCAACTAGACGAGGGAGGTGAGACTCAGTCTAAATGTGTTAGTCGACGGTAAAAAAATTCGGACCCTGATTCCTCTTAAGGTTCTAGGGATCACCTTCGACAGTCTCTTTGCATCCCTGCGCACGCCACCATTAAAAAATTTAGAGTAGGAAAAAGATTTTCAAGTCGCTTGGCGGTGGCATTTTTGCGCCAACAAGTATACCTTGATATGCAATACGTATAAGAAGTTGCAGTTCTGTCAAAATGCTGCTTTAATCACAGGCTAGCGCTGTTTCTAATGACACATCAGAGTCACCTTCATGAGGAGGCTAAGATACTATCAGTACGAGAACTTAACATGATGTTGTCTAAGCAGTTCCTGCTGGTATTTCATTGGAGAGGTCTTCGGGATTTTACACCTAACGGAGTTGCGCCTTCCACCTAGACATGTCAGGAGTGATAACATATACTTAGAAAGGAAGATCCAGCCGTGTAAAATAGAATCGCATTAAATTGCTTACAGGTTAGCCCTAGGCAGCAATTACAGGTATACGGTGCAGATGGTGAAAACTCACATCGTGTGAATGCCTCATAGTCTACCGACCACAAGTCGCTGACACGGAAAATAAGAAGTTCCAAAGTCGTACTGGTGCATTAGTATGGTGCAGCCGCCTCAATTCTTATTTGGGTCCTAATTAAGACAACTACACAGATCATATGCCCGGCGTATGATTCGTTACAGGGTCGGTAAATCATGTGGCCAAAAGCCACTCGATTCACCCGCCTATCAATGTCCGTATCTCTAGTTCTCAGATCACAATTGGAGCTATACGACGTAGAAAAAGTAACGGCAGTCAGATAAAATCAAGGAATCGATATAGAAAGTTTTAGGTTCGAATGTCAGTAGAAGCAAAATATAGTTGTTATTTTTATGTAATAAAAAATTGTCAATAAAACAAAAAGTTTTCAGAGAATTATCTAAATATTTTTCATTATGACAGAAGGATCAATGACAATTATGCGTGAAACAAAATATAGGCCAAATGTTCGCCACGGCTTCGTTGACATACCTGTATCCGATGGTCCATGTTTTTAATGACTCTGATACATAAATGAGGTTCAATGTCGTTTATGGTCCCAATTTCTCATCATTTAGCTCTTGAATTGTTTTTGGCTAATTGACGTACACTTTCCGTCGCAACGCTGACAAATAACATGATCGTGGCAGCTAATTAACATCGTCACGACGTGAGACAACGCCGTTGAACTTCTCGCGCAAAAGAGCCATTGTTTTGTTCGATGTGCGGCAAGTGGTACCATCCTGTTGGAACCACATATCTTACACGTCCATGTCCTCAATATCTGGCTACAAGAAGTCCGTTATCATCTCGCGATAGCGAAAATTATTCAAGGTTACTGCTTTGTTGACTTCATTTTCAAAGAAGTACGGCCCGATGGATGAACGAACTACATACCTAGTTTGACATTTTCGCCTCAAATCTTCCGATTGTGGACACATGAGGTCGATTACGCTGCATCGATTATGCTACATCGTGCGTTATGGTTGGACCACTCTTTACCAGTTGTTCTTAACACGTTAAAAAATAAGGGAAAAAACTTTCTGATGTTCTAAATCCCGACCCCACTGAAACAAACATCTGTTTCATCATCACAGGGTCCGCCATCATTATTATAACGACCCCCTTAAAATGTTAAGGTGCACAAACTTTTGAGATGCAAAATGTACTACAGAATTTTTGCATATCGAAGCTAGCAGATAGTTTCGTTCTTTTTATTTGTCATTCGTGAAAGTCGGCAGTGAGTACTTAATTTAAAAATATATACGAATTAGCCAAACAAGAAATTGCAAGAAATCCCTGGGAAAGCCAGAAATGTATAAAAAAAACCCGCCAAAAACTCACATGAATTTTCCATTCGTGCGACTTTGGCTACCCCTCTTTTTTCAAACACTTCTCATCCACAACCTCGTGTCTTGTCCGCCTTGTCGCAACCAAAAATCGTCTCGTGTTAATATGGCCGAAGAATTGCTTGATTATTCCGCTACTACGAAAAGCTGCAACATAAGAAAGACAACTTTAAAAACACAACTTTAAGCAGACGTTTGCCCACTGGAGAACATCATCAGTAAATACATATAACCGCATTACCGTACATTTTCATCAACTATAATGAAGTAATCAATTGCCCATTTGACAACATTAACAAAATCGAATACGATAACCACATTAGTCCTCAACAAAAATGTAAGTGTAATGCTCAATTGTTGGACCAACAATGGATATGAAACCAATATCTTTCCCATAAAAACAGACAATGCTAGCAATATGAGTATAAATTGGTCACAGAGAAAGCAACTTAAAGTTTAAGCTGTATCCGGCAGGAAGACTTACCAAAACACTCAAAGAATGAATAACATATGTTAGAAAACTAATCCAGATGAATATGGAAGAGACGAACAATATACCGATATGTAGCTGAGACAGAATCTCAAAATGAAGATGAAGAGGTCATTGAATCGATAGAATACATTTTTAGGCTAGCTCTATGCTACAATTTAAAAGGCGAGCCGTAGCAGAAACAAACATTTATCTTTTAAGTCCTTAACAGAAATAAAGCATATAATGTCAATCAATACTCCATTTTCGTCCACTCACAATGTCGTGCGACAAAAAGTTATTTTTTAGAAACGCAACGTTTTTTATATTAAATTCATTAACCACAATCGAAGCAATTATTTGGTTAGATTTACCTTAAAAGGTTAATGCACACATCAACTTACAAGAATACAACTTAGGTAAGGGGTTTTTTCAATGTACTTATAAAGATGATTATTTCATAGAAAATACAAAATAGGCTTGCCTTCCCAATTTAAAGCAGAATTAGAGAAAATGGTAAGGAACAGAAGGCGGGCATTCGCTTATTTATCTACACCCATACTTAGTCTGTGTGGCTGGTTTTGTTAATGCTCAAATAAAGCAACTTTTGGGCGAAGACATTATTAGACCTTCGGGTAAAAAGAAACTGATTATTTATTCGAAAATAAACATTTGTAACAGACTTTTGGATCTATAATAAAACAATTGATAATGCATATCCCGCTCTAAACGCAACTTCGTTAATTTACAATGTAGGCAAAGCAAACCCACATCGGATTTAAAATCTTGATTTCATTAAATAGAGCTAGCAGAGAGGGACAGAAAAAAACTGCGTTTTCTGTGAACAGCGTCAAGTACGAATTCTGCCGACTGCCTTTCGGTCCAAAAAATATTCCAAGCATGTTTTTTAAGAGCAACAGATGATATTCTTAGAAAGCAAATTTGTTACGTCATAATATTTTCAGAGACTGAAAAAGATCAGGTCAAACATATCAACTGCGTTCTAAATAGTCTGTTCGATAAAATATGGGGGTCTGTAACGAGAAATCACATTATATTAAAACAGATATTGAATATCTTGGTGTTGTTGTATCCAAGGAAGGTATTGAAACATTTTCATCCAGGGTGGATGCAGATAATTACTATCCTGAACTAAATACATCTTTTTCTGGCAAGTTTTGTTTGGTTTGGCTAGCCATCGAGGTAAAGGATTTTGCTAAGATAAAAAAATAACTCACAGATATTCTAAAAGGGGAAAACAGCAAAATTCTTCGTACCCAACCAAAAAAAAATTATTCATTCTCAAAGAAGAGGAATTAAAAGCATTCCATAAATTTAGGTATATTTTATCTTCAGAGGCCGTCGTATTAATGTACCCTGACTTTAAAAAACCTTTTGACCTACACTGACAATTGACGCATTCTCTGATTGCCTTGTTTTCGGTAATATCAGTGGGCAGAAGGCCCTGACGAAGGCTTCGCCATTGCTGTACAATTTTTGTTAGATATTTTTGATAAAAAGTGAGCAAAGTCATGTCGTCGATGTTAAACAAAATCGTATTCATAGAGCGACACAGAAAAACGTCGAACAAATACTGTTGCACTACTACGTTCCTAAAATGACTAAACTGTCCACGGAAATAGTCGAAAGTTAAAAGACTTTCAATATTTCAATATTAATGACTTCCAAAAAGAATATATTATAGGGGAAACCGTCATACTTTCTTATTTCGGTGAGATTCTGCGTATTGATGTTTATTGCACCGACAAGAAACACTTCTACACCTCTGTGGATAAATTTTCAAAATTTGCTGTTGTCAAGCCAATACAATTAAAAACAATAAGTAACTTTGTTAATTTTTGTGACAATATCCTTAAAATGTTCCAATTTGAAAAACCGATTTATTGTTTATACTGTAAGCGGCCCACCACTGCGCAGCACTTTGAAAATAATACCCTATTCCGAAGAGTGGAGGGTATAACTACCAAAGTGGGCGGTATAGTGCATTTGCACTGGATGTACCAGAATGGGGCGTGGTAGCCGCTCTGTTTGTACGCCATTAAAAAAATATTATTGAATTCGCAATTTAATAAAATTTCATGCTCTAGGAGACAAGTTATATTGGTTCTAATCTGCACTTAAAAGGGGTCATTTGTGTAGGACGTACCCGAATGGGAGTGGCTAGGAGTCCATTTTTTTGTTACAAAGTTTGCCGTATAACTTTATTCTCATGTTTTATTTTTTAGTGAGATCGTGCAAATAGCATCAACGATATTACAAGAATAACAAAAGTGGAATTAATAGCACATTTATCAGAGAAAGGGCGATGTGGCCCATTTTTAATTTCATAGGCAGTTTTTGAGAAATATTATTGCATGCAATATGAAAAACCGATTGGTAGCCCCTTTCGAAAGTTATCGTACGAACCAGGCAGACAGACTGACATGGCTCAAATGTCTAAGAAACTCATGAAACGGACTTTGCCAAATCATATGTATAAGTAGTATCTCAAATGCCTTTTTCCATGCGTGCCAGTTTTTGTTCGTACCGAATGACATTTACCCTCTTACCCAGTATGGCGAGGGAGAGAACATGATCAATAAAAACAAAATTCCCAAAAAGTATTTTCTTTTCCGTTAAACCATTACAAGCTTCGTATATCCTAACATAGCCAATAATAATACACGCAAGGTCGGATAGCACCAAGTATGTTGGGTAGAAAACGACAAATGAAATGAAGATATTTTATGATCTCCTTTTAATTCTCACATTTTCCGAAGTAGTCGTTGCACAGTGGCCGAAATACCCGATCTAGCGTCGATTTAGCAAAATTTTCAAATTAAGAATTCGGCAAGCTTTATTTCTTTTTTGCAAATCTAAACTCCAACGGATTTTTTTCTGTTTTCTTTTTTGTTTTGTTCCTAATACAGCACAGCATTTAAACTTAAACATGTTTCAGCAAGTGTAATAACAATTTTTGATTTTTTTGGAGTGCAATTTTGTTGTCAGCAAAAAATTAAATATTTAATTATTTAAAAAAAATTGCGATTTGATTTTAATTAAAAGGTATGTATTAAATAAAAAAAAATAGTTTTTAAATCCAATTTTGTGTGGAATAAAAGTAAGGTGAATTCGACCGTATTCGGTTCACTGTTTGTATTGTTTGTTAATACAAACAGTGAACCCTTTTTTTAATATGGCGATATGGCATATAAAAAATTTAATGGAGGAAAATCATATATTTTCCAATGTCATTGATCGCTCAATATATAGCGAAAATCAATACCAACAAATTCAAAAACAATTGAGAAATTTCATTAGCAAGCTCATACAAAAGTGGAAAGAAAGTCACAGAATTTTGGCTGTGTTTGAATAGCGAAAAAAGATGTGATGACATTATTTTCCCTAATCTAGCCGTTACCCAACGTCAAGAGAAACCTTTTTCAGAGTGCACAAGTAAGACCCAAAAAAAATTTGTCTCAATTGCCAATGAAACAGCGAACCCAGAGTTAATGGTAGCGGCGAACGTGAGTCTTTACAAAGCTGGAAAAAGAAGCGCGTCAAAGGTTGTTTCAAAGTTATGTGTAGAGTCTGCAATAAACACAAAAGTGCTTAAATCTGTAGACTCTGAACCAAAAACTCCTATTCCGTATACACCTGAAGAAGCTTTAGCTCTTTATATTGATGGTGGATACTCAAAAAGGTCATTCAGACTAATGCAATCTGGTGCCAAAGAACGACACTGCAATATTTATCCAAGCTACGATATTTTGGCTAAAACTAAAACGGAGTGTTACCCCTGTGCCATACACGTAACTGAACTTTCAGCCGAAGTTGGCTTGCAAAGTCTCGTAGACCATACTGTTGCACGTATAATACAAGGCTTTTCAACAGCTTTTGAGGATCTCATGACTGTAGACAATAGTAACGATTGCATAAAAGCAATATTTAAATGGGGCTGTGACTTACCGTCAACGTTTCAGTGTTTCTGATACTGGAACAATTATGAGCATTTATTTGCTGTATGCATTGTTCCTATACAAATTAAAAAAGGACCCACAATACTATGGCAAAATAACCGGCCTTCTTCAACTCGGTTCTGCAGACCTATTAAAATAAATTTTGAAAAAGAGTCAGCGGATTTAGTAAGGGCTGAGATAGAAAATATAAATAGACAAATTTCACAAATTCTGCCGACAAAATTAAGTTTTTTTGAAGTAACGCACGAATTCCATTTGACCATGATCGATGGGTAGGTGTTTAGTACCATAGCGGAGTCATCATCACTGGCTTGTGAAATTTGTGGGACGACATCAAAATTGATGAATAATCTAAATTTAGTTCAACTGAGGCAGCCACAAAACCACTTGTATGAATATGGATTGTCGACACTTCATGCTTGGATACTGTGCTTGCATAATTCATATCGCCTACACAATACCCATAAAAAATTGGCAAATTCGTGTATAAAATAAAGAAATTGCTCAGCAAACCAAAAGAAAAATTCAACTTGAACTAAGAGAACAAATGGGTATTTTGGTGGACATTCCAACGACAGGTTCGGGTAATACAAACACCGAGAATACCGCCAGAATGTTTTTCGAGCAGCCTCTATAGTAACTGGCGTACAAGAGGAAAGGTTTGGTTTAATATTGCGCTTTTCGTGGCTCTTCGCATATATGCCTGGGAAACAGCAAAAATATTCGTTTCCGAATACCCTTGGTTTTATATGCCTCCATCTGTACATAAAATATTAATACATGGAGCAGATATTATTGAAAAAGTTTCGCTACCAATAGGAATGATGTCAGAAGAAGCACTTGAGGCAAGAAACAAAGATTTTCGCAGTTATAGGCTGAACCACACGCGAAAAGACTCGAGATTGCTCACAATGGAAGACTTACTTCACGGTCTATTAATTTCGTCGGATCCTTTAATTACATCTAAATCAAAAAGCACCATACTCCAAAAAACACTTCAAAGTAGATGATGAGGTCAAGCAGCTTCTGTTAAATGACATTAATCCTGAAAACTCCGACTCTGAATAGTTATTTTTTATTTTCCATCCGTTTAATTGAAATTTCATAAGCTTTAAAATGAGATTTTGCTGATTGCGTTGCATTAAAATTGAGAAAGATATAGCTAATAACGTTGTACTGCTAAGGGAAGAAGATTTTGATGATTTTTTCACTTTTCATGACCCGGTATCTCCAATGCTTGCATTTGTCTTAACCATGTAAAATACAATATGTGTACCGACTTTCGCAACTTTGGAGAGCGTCAGGTCCAAAATGTCTATTTTATTGGTTGGTTATATATGGAACTACCCATATACATAAAAAAACAAACAAATTTAATTGGTTGTATCCAAATATATATAGATTACAAATATAAAAAAAAATATTCGTAATTGTTTATGTTTTTGGAGTTATTAACAAAGCGCCGCTAAATTGGGTATTTCGGCCACTGTGCGTTGGTGCCAACTTTCCTGTCATGATGGACACAATCAAGTATGCACAATATCTCTCATCTGGTGTACAGCTCTTTCTCTGGCCCGAAACCCAAATAAGGTGAATGTTAGCCATTATGTTAAGATCAAATGCAAATATATGATGTCAGTGGTGGCTGTCTGAGGATATATTCATCCCCACATTCTGCAACTTTTCCATTACACATTGATTGTTAGGTAGGCTCCACAATATATTTAGTCCATTTCGTCTTCAGAACCTACTTGACTGTTATATTTTGAACCGTGTTAAGTCGACATACGTACGTCCGAGTGCCAGAAGTTCGCCTGTATTATGCGTTCCAGCCCATTTAGAGTATGGTCAACAACACCAATCTTACTGAGGTGCTGCAGAAGCCCGACTTTTAATGACATTCATGGACAGCAAATGTAACACCGCACAATAGGGACTAACCATCCATAGTAATTTATCTAGAATCGTACATTTTGTGGGCTTCAGAAAGTTTTTCGCAAAATGATCACCCAATTTAGCATTATGTATCACACTATACAACCAGTAAACAATGTTCCATTGAATTCTTTTTATTAGACCCGTTTAAAAGCCTAGGCACACTAATGCTTTTTCTATCACGCTGAGTATTTTTGATCTTTCGGTTAAACTTCCTGACTTAAGTTTTGATTTAAAAATTAGGCTTAGTGTTTAATCCTCTAGGTATTTAACTGGCATAGCGTAGCGGTTCTGATCCCATAATTTCCTTTAAAACAAATAAATATAGTTTTTTCTTTTTGTTTATATTTATTCGGTCATCAAAGCCGTTAAATCAAGAATCCGCAGAAATCCGCTCCGAAAACAGAAAATCATGGCCCCTGAGATGAATATCACGCAAAAGTCCATGAGTCGAATCATGAAAAAAGACTTGGGGCTTTCAAACGACGTACCGGACATTTATTGACTGCAGCTTTAAAAAAATTGAAAAATGCAAACGTCTTTTGGTGAAGCACGCTGATAACTTCCACAGAAAAATTTTGTTCACCGATGAAAAAATTTTTACCGTTCGGGAAAAGTTAACAAGCAAAATGATAGTGTATGCGCGGTCATCTAAGAAAGCATCTAAACTGATCCCAAGGGTGAAAAATGGTAATCACCCAGCTTCAGTCATGGTTTGGTGGGGTGTATCTTACGATGGGGTCACTGACCTGCATTTCTGCGAACAAGGAGTCAAAACATCGGCAAAACTTTACCAAGAAACCGTTTTGGAAGCTGTTGTGAAGCCTCTTAACAATTCCCTGTTCCAAAACCAGCCATGGACTTTCCAGCAGGATTCTGCGCCGGCCCATAAGGCTACAATGTCCCAGGCCTGGCTTCGAAACAATTTGCCAGCGTTCATTTCCTCTGAAGAATGGCCCTCAGGCAGTCCAGATTTGAACTTATTGGATTACAAATTGTGGAAAGTTTTAGAGGACAAGCTATGTCACAAAAGATACCCCAACATTGGATCTCTTAAGACTGCTTTGGTTCGAGCTGTGGCCAATTTTCCAATGGACGAGGTTCGTGTAGCTATTGACGATTGACCAGTGCGACTTAAGGCGTGTGTAAAGGTAAAAGGCGGACATTTCGAATAAAAAGATTCTTTTTGGATAATACATCCAAAAATATATTAAAAAATATTTGGTCCAAAAAAATTCAGTACTTTTTATTTTACAGCATAAAACGTGTGTAACAGTATTTATGTCCCCACTAAGTAGTTCGACACCTTTTTGTTTTTTATTTGATTCTGAAAAAGAAACAACAAAAAGGTCTCGAACCAGAATAAAAACTGTCCAAATCATAATAATGATAAAAGACTAAATAAATATAAACAAAAAGAAAAAACTATTAAAAAGGATTCGCTCGCCCTAATGTGCAACGCATGTGTGAATATATGTTGAAGATTGCTCTACGCACAGTTCGAAGACTACACGCAAAATGGTGATTCTCATTAATAAAAATGAGTCTCTGGTATGTCATTTGATTTGTTGCCGAGGTAATCGTTGCCAAAGACTGCTGAAGAAAAACCTTGGTGGGTTTCGAAACAGCAGTACAGTCTGCCTGGCAACCGTAGCCAATACATTTCACCAATTTTTTACTTTGATTCTGAAAAAGAAACAACAAAAAGGTCTCGAACCAGAATAAAAACTGTCCAAATCATAATAATGATAAAAGACTAAATAAATATAAACAAAAAGAAAAAACTATTAAAAAGGATTCGCTCGCCCTAATGTGCAACGCATGTGTGAATATATGTACGCACAAAACATGCACACTTTGTTTGTGCTTTTTGCATTTGTGGTGTTCAACGTAGACCCATGCGAAACGGAATTGGTGGAAATGATATTGCGCATTGAAGATTTCTCTACGCACAGTTAGAAGACTATACGCAAAGGGTAATTCTCATTAATGAAAATGAGTCTCCCTTGTAAGTCATTTGATTTGTTGCCGAAGTAATCGTAGCCAAAGACTGCTGAAGAAAAAAAATGGTAGGTTTAGAAACAGCTGTGGTCTGCCTGGCAACCGTAGCCAATTAATTTCACCAATTTTTTACGTTGATTCTAAAAAAGAAACAACAAAAAGGTCTCGAACCGAATAAAAACTGTTCAAGTCATAACAAATATTTATAAATATATTTATTCGGAGTCGAAGGATGGAGATGCTTCAAACCCCAAATCGTTTCAACACCAGTAGAAGGAGCGGATTTTTGCAACACTCCACTCTTGTCCCCGTTGAATCTATGCAAATACTCATACATGACTGTAATAAAGGAAGTTTATAGATTTCAGCGAGTAGAGAAAGGATTAAAGTACACTGCCTATTATCAGTGTTGGAATCGAGATTAAAATAGGGTTTAGGAGTATACATTGGCCGCCACCTTGCAAGAAATGTTGTAAACAACATCTTTATTTAAAATAAGGCAACAGTTCAGTGCAGTTTTTTGTGAGCTTTTATTAATCGTTTGTTAAGTTTATTAATCAGATGTCTTATCTTCCCAGTTGCACACGCCTGACAACACCCAGTACAAAATTGTAGCCTTCTATGGGGCAACCCGAGTTCGCGACGATATGTGACGTCATTATCTGCGCATAAGCTTCTGGTTTAAACACCAAAGCAAAGCGACCCACCCGATAGAATTACATATCCACCAAGGGAAAGCCGACAAAGGCGTCTTTTATCTGATCGGGCACTGATTCTAGTGGGGTGGACACTCGCCGCAGGTCGATTAGGTCGACGCTATGTCCAAACGGGAGGCGGCAGTAGCCGGCGCAGGCAGTGTGGATCCGCGGTATATCGAGAGTGCAATATGGGCGCTCGAATGCGCTGAGACTTCTGTTTCGGTGCCGCCGGCTTCCTTGTTGCTGAGTGTAGCATATTATTGTGGTCACCGCCGCAAATCCTACACTGCTGGCTGCTGGTACAGTCGCATGCCTGATGTGACCTTGCAAGACACCGAGCATAGGTTCGTTTAGATTGTCATTCACGGGACTAAGTGGATTAGAATTTAAGCACGTCTCTATGAGCGCTAACACTGTAGACAGCTCCTCAAAAATTAACTTAATATTTTGGGCATGCTTGCGAAAGTTGATTGATTGATGCGATGTGTGAGAAGTGGCGCCGTCTTGTTGAAACCAAATGTCACCGAGATCACTAGCTTCAATTTCAGGCATCAAATAGTCGGTTATTATGGCAAGATAACGGTCGCCATTGACGTTTACGTTCTCACCGGCATAATTTTTGAAGAAATGTGGACCGCTGATTCCACCGGCCCACAAACCAAACCGTTGATTTTTCTAGATGAGGGGGCAGCTCTTGAACCTCTTCAGGTTTCTCTTCGTCCCAAATGCGGCAATTTGCTTGTTTACATACCCTTTGAGCCAGAAATGTTGGCCGATTATGTTGAACGAGGTGTACGAAACACATTCCTCACAGAACCTGAATTTTCATAGTAAAGTTGTTCAGGCGTAAGGCTTTCCATGATGCAATGCTAATCAATACTAAACTAAAATAAAATAACATGACAACTTTCCCCTTTTATCGAAACGATAAAAGGGGAAAGTTCAGAAACTGCATCCAAATGGATTGCGTTCGTAGAAAAGCAATGGAAATACAAGCGTAGACCATCGTGGGTTAACAAGCGCGGTCTCTAAAAGTCTTAGTAAAAAATGGAAATGCAAAGTGTATGTTAAGGGTGGACCTTTTCGGGTGGAGTGCAGCCATTAACAACTAAAACGACCGCCCGAATTAGCGTCTTCATACGAGAATACGCAACATAAGCTGGTTACCACCCTGAACAGTGAACAAGAGATGCACAAACTCCGTTGTCAATTTAGCAAAACGACTGTGGTAGGGTAAAATGATTGGGTGTTGTTCGGTAAAGAAAGAAGTCGGAGCCCACACCATTCTGACGCATAGCCCCATCCCTATTCCGAAATCCGCTAAGAGGGACTAGCGAACTTCACGTCTTCAATGGTTTGCCTTCCAGCAAACAGCAATATCCACAATGCAGTTTTTTAGTCACCGTTACCAATCGCATCTTTACCCCCTAATTTCATCAGCCGATATGACCAAAGCCCCAAATGTAAACCGACCTTCATGTGCACGGAAAAATGTACAAAATTACTCGTAACCCATGTTCAAACGACGAATACCGCTCTAGTACACCTGCAAAACATTGAAAGTATGATGCATGGTTTTTAACGGGCGCACTTTGACGTCGGTATCTAGAGTTTCCAGATCACAAATATACCATTGGTCATTTTTCGAAGACGGCAAATTTAGACCGTACCACCAAAGCCGCGAAGAAGACAAACCAGCAGGCGTAATACCTCAACTGCCTAAACCGACAATATTATCTTCCGACCTAAAGTGATACCAAATATGCTGACATTTTCTTGGATTCTGCATACACTGTTGACAACGAACGT
Organism: Hydrotaea diabolus; assembly: GCA_963513945.1. Taxonomy (NCBI): domain Eukaryota; kingdom Metazoa; phylum Arthropoda; class Insecta; order Diptera; family Muscidae; genus Hydrotaea; species Hydrotaea diabolus. The sequence goes on along the minus strand of OY740717.1, from coordinate 94,178,843 downwards.
GTTCCATCCAAGAAAATCCAAGAGCCATTCATCAACGCCAATTGCAACCTATTAAGTGTGCATTATAATGTGGGATCAAATCTGCATATATCATTGAGCCTTACTTCTTCGAGAATGAAGATGGAAGTGCTGTAACCGTAAATCGAGGGCGGTATCGATTATGATCGAAAATTTTGTACGTCCTGCTCTTGAAAACAGACCTAATGTGGTTTCAGCAGGACGGACCACTGCCCACACTGCCCGAGACACAATGGCACATTTAAGTAAAATTTTTGGGGAGCGAAAAATATCCAGAAATTTGGAAATTATTTGGCCGGCGCGATCGCCAAATTTTTCAGCACCCGACTAGTTTCATACTTAGTGTAAAAAAAATCCATTCTAAATAATCTGAGAAAATTAATAATCGAAAAAGTAATTAAAGTTTTTAGCCCCATGGTAACTTTTGACCCACCCTGTACTTCCGCTTTGTATACCTAGATTTTCGTCTGAGTAGGCTAATGGCGTTGACCAAGTTTTCGAGAGGGAACCGATCTAATAACGATCTCCAATCTAAAATCGGTGGAGGGATGGGAAATTGGTCTAATATGATCCAGTTTCAAAGAAAATATGATACGTTACGAGCACATTGCCGCAGAATATTCGGTTCAATTAACGCACGAGCTGGGTATGAAACACCGTTGCGAAACAGATCTACCATAGCTGTACTGAATAAGACCGCACGATTCTGTGAGATAAGGTAGGATGGTAAATTAATGGCTACGGAAGTTGACTGAACGGAGTTGACTGAATGGAAGGGCTGACATTAGCATTAAACGAAGAGGTGAGTGACGAACACTACCTAAACGGAGTTGGCACTTACTGCGGACGCAAAATCTCGGTTAAACATCGTAAGGTGACTGTTGTAGTCTTTAAACTTATGACCGCGAAAGGCAATTCATTAACAAAGATGTCGTTTTTCCTCCGAGCATACGTGATTTGACAAGCCTGGCGGAATCCCCTATGTCAATGCTCCAAACTGCGTAGCATAATATGGTGAGACTTGAAGTTGCTTAATTAAGCTTCTTGGTAGATTCGGTTCCTTTTAGATCGCGTAAACAGGTAAGGGTTTGGATTCGTTCACACAAAATCGTTGCAAAAACTATAATTGGATCCCAATTATCTGTTTCCACATCGTAAACAAACGTTCTGTATGATAACCCTCGAACCAAGATTCGATGGTTATCATTCAGGGGACACACAAATTGTGCTACATAAACACAAACGTAATAACTTTTTTTCTGTGTGAGCAATCAGCTTATTCTTTAGTATTTAGTTTTATTTATATATGCTAGGGATACCGAAAAGAGGATTTGGATGGTGCAACGGTACCATGCTTTGCAGTGCTCGATTTTCGTTCACAATTAAACCCTCTGTATTTGTCTATTCGAATGGACTATTGGCAAAAAATTATTGAAATGGCCGAAGAAGACAACAGCTTAATAAATTGCTTTTTTGTGGTTTACAAGGCACATATTGATGCAAACGACAATGTAAACAAGCAAAATTGCCGTATATGAAGTGAATGTAATCCACAAATACTCCATGAGACGGAACTGCACCTAGAGCAAGTTACTGTGTGGAGCGCAGTCTCATCAGCAGCATTGTAGGTCATACTTCTTTGAAGAAAGCGGTGTAACAGTGACTGTCAATGTAAATTGTTATTTAATTATGTGGGAGGAGTTTTTTTTCCAGAACTACCACAAAGGCATATCCAATTCATAGGCATTTGGGTTCAGCAAGATGGAGCAACTACAAATACTGCCAGACCGGTTATGCCAGGGTTCGTCTTATGTTAGATCTTACCCCTAGAGAAGTTTAGACTGAGTTTTCTGATACCCTACTAATGCCACTACTTACAACCGATTGGGCAGACGACTGACGAGGACCGCGGTGTTGATCTAATTTGCGATTTATTGCGAACAGACATCGTACGAAAGCTTAAAAGCAGCATCGTATTTATTGTCGGGTAGTATAATTTATTTAGCAAAAGCCACTTCAAGTTTTGGTTTTGAACGCTAAAAATCGAAAAACAGTATTTCTACACCCTACTGTTACTGTTACCAGGGGGATGACTTAAAACATGAACCGAATATAAGGTGTACTCGTTGGTACAACGTAAAATACAATTCCCTAGCTAACACACTACAACTGTGATGAAAAATAAGCAACAATTTTCTTTGTCTTACAAAAATTGTCGACTAGACCGAATGTAGGTTACACTTCAAAAACTCCAATTAACCCCCCATCTCCTTATAGCGCAAAAGATTAGAATATAATCCAAACCATTCACAAATTTACCTAGAATCGATATTATATTTTTACGCATTTATACCACCTTTGGCAGCCACTCTAACCGCTGCTGAAGATGAAATTAATGTATGGAATATTATACATACGTATGGACGCAAAATACATACATATATATTTCTAAGCGCGCACTCCTCAAAATAAGGAGACAATTAAATAGCCAATATTGTACTATGTGATATAATTTTTTTATTTCCTTACTTGGCCGAGATATTCACAAACAGCCTTTTGTAAGTGACACGGAATATATTTTTTTTAAACCACCATTTTTTAGGTTTATGATTTTTTTTATGATCGGCTGCTATAAAAAAATAACATTTGTAATTAAGTAAACCCAAAAGGGAAAAACGTATATTTTCGCCAGAAAGCAATATTACCTTTGTAAATGGTAGTAGCGCACGTGAGGAGATCGAAAATCATTAACGTTATCAGTAAGTACATAACAACCAAGATGAATAAAGTGGTTGCTACTCCGAAAGAAATCAAGAGCTTACGCGTTGAAATCTATGCAAATACTTATACTGTGGCAATAAAGGGAGTAAATAGATTTCAACGAGTAGAAAAAAGATTGATGCACACTACCAATAATCAGTGTTGTGTTGAAATTGAGATTAAAATTGGGTTTAGGATTAAACAGTTGTTAGTTTATCGTTATATATTATACCAAATTTGTACTGGACTAAATCAAAACCTGGACCGATCAAATCAAAACCTGAACCGCCATTTTGCATCTGTTTAAATTTTATTAAGATTGAATGACGTATGTGCTTTCTTTTCTTCTTCCATGTTATGAAAAAAGTACTTCCGTACATGGACTGAAAAAATACTTCATGCTTATAATGGAAGAATCAGCTGAACCGATTGGTACACTTAAAGTTTGGTCTAGCTGGAATATTTTTGGTAGATATAAACATTAGCCATAAAAAAACCTGTTCCACAGAGCATGCTACTGACCTTTTAATGACAGGTTCTCACCAAACCTATGAGAACTACTGTTGTAAGATTCACTTTTCAGGGTTTCTTTAAACAATTGCCCACGAAAATACAATTCACCTTTAAAACCTCTACGGAGACCACAATTTTCTTTGAATTTTCTTTTAAAAACGTGAGTTGCGAAAAGAGTTTAGGTGGTGTTTAGTATGTTTTTTAGATTGCTTATTTTGGTTTTTTGCTTTAACACATTGCATAGGGATTGACCGGCGTCAAAGTAACACTGATTTTGAGTGGCTGCACACTGCTATGATCGCGATTTCAGAAAGCTTCACAGCAATTGTAAACTAATTAAGACAAGGTTCTTAATAATCATATGAGAACTACTGCCGTAAATCTCACTTTTCAAGTTTTCTTCAAATTGCCTGCGAAAACACAATTTACCGTTACCACCTCCGTTGCAATGTACATATTTGCATGCCCAGAACACCAAGAGCATCCACACCATCAATAGACATTTACAACACTACTGGGTCAGTTAATCGTTTGTGAGACAACAAGAAGCAAAGCGGTCAGCCTCTGCTAGCTGGAAGAGAACAACAACTCCTGTCGTACGATCTCTAAGAAAGCTCGATATAAATCGAACAAAGGTCGACACCAAAAACTTCGATATAAGTGCACCATACCTTCTTCTATCAAAGGCTTTGGAGATATCCAGAGCTATTACCTTATTCTCAGCTAATGGGCGGATAATTCGTCTCCAACGCTCCGACAAAAACGCCACCGTAGAAGACCTGATGGAAACCATACCGAAGATCACTCAGTAGGCCGTTGGCCTCCAAATACCTCACAAGGTGGTAGTTTACCATGATGTCCTTTTTTCTTACGAAATTAATAACAAAAAAATAATTATGTATTGAAACAAAATGCATAGAAGCAATAAGCTTTATTTCAACTGCATTTCCTTCATTAAATTTCTGTTTGTATATGTGCTATAATGTGTTTTTTTTATCAAACGTCAATGAAAATACAAGTGAGTGATTTTGACAATTCCGTTCGCACAGATGTCGTAAGTGACCCCAATTTTGTGCTGAAGTGCTTACGTGTTTTAGGTCCACTTACACAAATTGGTTAAAGTATAACAATCACAGGGCGGCTGCTGAAAGCTGCTACCGAAAAAAAATTAATAACTTTTTTCTGTTTAATGAATATGGTTATTCTTTTTTATTTTGCAGATTGATTTTGTATAACTGGGACACTGAAACAAGAATTTGGATTGTCTGGCCCTATCACGCACTAGATTCCGTAGTTTCGGTTCAAAGAGACTATAGGCGCACGTTTGGCGGCAATCCTCCGAGCAGATGGACCATACTGAGACTTGTTAACAATTTTGCTGAGAATGGGACAGTCAACAGAAGACCTTACCATCGAAACCCTTCATTTCGGACGGAGAAAACAATCGCTGCTGCCATACGAAACAATCGAAGAGTTATTTTAATATTCTCAGTACGTTACTATTACAAAAATACAAATTTTATGGAAACTAGTTGTCTTTTTTTATTTGAAAAAAATATTTATTATAAAAACCAATTTTTTTATTTAAAAGTATTATATTATATTTGGTTCCGCTTAATCACCATCACTATTACTGTCAATTTGCTTGTTTTTAAGTAGCAAAAGGTCCAGAAGTAGTAGGCTGTGAATTTCTGTATGTTTCTGGTTCTTGCTCTTCATCAGAATACGAGTATTCTTCATCGGTTGTTCTCTTTTACCACCAGCATAAATCACCGAACATAGAATCTAGTTTCTTTCTTTCCTCTGTACCTAGTTTCTATGGTTAAAGCTGTAGCATACAAGGATCAAAAGGACATGTCAATGGTTTTGTTAGCACATCATGAGCTAAGCACGCATGGTCTCCAGCCTTATTGCTCGTCGGATGGGGGGGTTCAAACTCAAATGCTAACGTAGTCATTGCTACAATTTAGTTTTGCGTGCTTGAAAGTGTAGAAAAAGGAAACAGGAAGAAAAACAGAAAGGACTACACCAGAGTTCTATTATAAGGGATTGGTGATAACACAGAAGATGTTATTGTGTCATGCTAATTTGCCCACCCAACCTGATCACGAAACAAAAACGATAAAACCAGAAAAAAAATACCTTTTCGAGATCCCATATTTCTCCTCACCAGATGTCTAAAGGTTTGGAATCAAACAGGAAATTTCAGGGTTTTAAGCACAAATCATTTTTGATTTAATAATAAAGAAAAAAAATCATTCTAACGGAAATAAAACAGATATATTCAAATCTTCATGAAAACACATCAAAGTATTATTTAACAAAAATTGGCTTAAATAAGGTAATTCAAACATTGAACTAAACCGGAATATGATTAGCTTTCATAAGGCCAAAAGAAGAAGAAAAAAATTAAATAAAATTACTTAAAAAAAATATTCCTTAGTGGAATTATGCTAATTTGTCAAAATGACTTAACTCAAATAAAAAAAAAATAAATAAACGGAATGGAACATAACTTGTCGTGTGCATTTGCGTTAAATAATGAACAACAACCAATAAATTGTTATATAAATGACCCAAAGAAAATGGATATTACGAGTACACGGTCCGGAGCACTTAAAATAATATTTTTATAATTTCAATTATTTTTTCCCTTTTATAAGCGCAGAAAAAAAAGAATAAAAACGAGAACCAAAATTTGTTCATGGAGAAGTCTTTTTTTGTAAATAAAAAAAATTAACACAAGATGCTGTATAAACAAAACGAAGTCTTATCATGATCAATCAAATATTCAAAACTGTAATTACATTTGTGATTCTCAAACTATGACGTTCTGTTATAGTCCAATGTTAAGTTACATTGTAATCTGCTTTACATGTGCTCTCTTTGATTGATCATAAGAAAACCTGTTTTACAGAGTTATTTCGGAACAAGAATATTTAAGACATTAAACCCCAAACTCTTTATGCGAACAATGAACAATGTGCATACATACAAACGTTTGCATGCAAATTGCTATATCATGCTCAGAGAGAAGAAAAGGGTCTCTCCATGAACTAATGTTACTCAGCAATAAGAATAAAAGAAAAATAAAAAAACTTACTTGTCATACGGATCCCTCGATGAAAGGCCTTTCATGTGTAGGTGAATGACGAAGGGGGGGAAGAATATCAACGATCAACCCCAAAATGATGATGTATTATATGGCATATTTCTAATGCCAGTACTGAAACTTCACTTTTTCTAATTCTTAATTATTATTTAAATGTCCCGAACCGTAATAATCTGACTTAAAACATAATATGACACACACGACTTTTCCGTTTACAACATAAATACGATTAATTTTAGAATAGATTTAAGGAAATTTAGGATTAGAATTACATATTTTTTTTTGATATTTCTTTTTTTTTTAAGCTTATGAATAATTTTTTTCTAAAAAAAAATCTTTTTGATTGATTTTCTGTTTTTTTTTATCGTGTCGGTAACTATTTTTTTCCACTTTACAGGGCTTTTTTCCCCTTTTTCCAAATTCACACGGAAATCACTTCTTCCTTTCTACTTTACTGCGGAGCGATAAACACGGCGAACAATTATTGACTGAACCACTGAGAAAAACGGCAGTGTAGAAATGTAGGCCTCTTCAATGGCTGAATACAATTATGTTGAGTTACTGCGTTTTAAAGCTAGAGAAGACGGGGGTACCGTTAGTAAATAGCTGATAAAAGAGTCATCTTTGACCAAACTTACCACTTGCTACTAACAGCAACAACAAAAAAAGATATCTCCAAATTGATTCTACTCTCGGGCGGAATATTATCTTATGCAAAAGGTGTTGTATATACATATGTACGTGGATCCTCAAATCCAGGTTCAAAGTCTCTGAACAAGAGATGCAAAAGAACCAAATGATTTGCAAATAAAAACAAAGAAAACCACACAGTACTCGGAGTTCAAATAAATGAACACCTGAGCTGGCTTTTCTTGTGAAGTTCCCAGGTTTAATGCGATTCCTTTTATTTTCTTTGTCTCAGGACACCTAATAAAAAAATTAAGGGCTTTATTCGAAAGCCATGTTGAGAAAATCAGGATCCTTTTGCTTACCTACTTCAGTTTGGAAAAAAATGAAAATGTTCACTTATAAAAACACTGGCCTTATGGCTTTTGAAGACAGCACTGAGTGACACCTCGGTAAAGGAAACTTGTTGCACAATGAAAGATGGCTACTGATCAAACCCCTTATAAAACCTTTGGTATCTCCGAAAACGTCCACTAACTATAGCGCAAAGTACCAATACATCCATTATTTTCCAAAGCAAATATGTCTCCTTGTATCGTATGTATGTATGTATGTTGTTACCCACACTTACATAACAATATCAAAGCGACAAAGAAACAGCACTCCTAATTCACTTTCAACAAATAAACAAACAACGAAAATAAAAAGAAACAAAAAAATAAAAAAATAAAAAAAAAAAGTTTAGCCTCGCTGGGATTCGAACCTGGATTCCCCAGATCGCAGTCGGAAACACATCCTTTGTGCCACGACAAACTACGTTAAAAGTTACATACTAAAGCAATTTTGAAAGAGATTGCATGCATCTACGCATACGTTAAATAAAAGGCCTGTACATGCGTTGATGTTTTGCCTAAAGAGAAAAAAAAATCTACAAGTGCCACTACAAATACCCCCCGCAAAGATCAGATTTCGGGGATTGCAAAAACCAGAAAACTGATGCCACTTGTAGATGATCATTGTCTGATATCCTTGGCGTGATATGTACCTAATTTACTACCCCTCATGTCTTCAAGCTCATAGTAACAATTACCAAGCTTGCGGAGAATGCGCGCTTTAACAAAAGTTGGAGCTAACTTGGCATTAAAGCCCTGTTCGAAATTACTCTGCTTAAAGTTCCGCCTGAAAACCTCTTGACCAACATCATAGGAAATCTCTCTGGCTCTCAGATTGTAACTCCTTTCATTTCTTTCGAATTGCTTGCGTTTCACATCAGCCGCCCTCCTACCTATTATCTGCCTAGAATCCTCCTTATCAAACTGTACCAATCGGTCTTCCAGCATCTCTAAATTTCTAAGTAAGGCGTATGTCGATCCGTTTGTTATCATATGCTGACCGAAAGTTAAGTAATAGGGCGAAGTCCCGATCGACGAATGAACAGCGGATCTCAAAGCACAGGCTATACTGCTAAAGAATGAATCCCAGTTCTTCTGGTTCGGGTCCACATAAGACTTAATTGCTGACAACACTGATCTGTTAACCCTTTCAGACGCATTAGCTTGCGGCGCATGTACAGCAGTGTATATGTGGTTTACACCATATCGTTTTAGAAAGTCATTAAATTGATTTGACTTAAATTGAGACCCATTGTCCGAGACTATAGTTTCTGGCACGCCAAACATATGGAACAAGTCAGATTCCAAATAATTTACAATCACGTCCGATGAGAACTTCTTGACCGGCTTCAAAAATGGAAATTTTGAATAATGATCCAAAGCTATAAATATTCCAATATGACCAGACTTTGATCTGGGGTAAGGCCCAAGGAAGTCAATGTATAATCGTTGAAAGAATCTGGATGTCTCCGCCATTTTCCCCATAGGAGGCCTAAGTACTTGGTTTGGGTACTTGGATGATTTGCAGGTTTCACAACCATTCACATATTGCCTGACATCAGAAACTAAATTTGGCCAGTAGTAGTACCTGCGGATTCTCTCCAGGGTCTTGTTGATGCCTCCGTGCGCGGAAAGTGGACTATCGTGAGCCTTTTTCAAGACTTCAGGAATCATTGCAGTTGGAATCCACAGTTTATACACCAGATCGTCATGAAGGCGATCCCCAGTAGCATGCTCGGTCCGTCTATATAAGTATCCGTCCACTATCTTCAAGTCTGGCAATTTGGTAATGTTTTCCTTTATTTTGTCGATAAGTCGTTTGTACTCGTCCGATTGAAAATGTGTGGAAGTCAAATCCACGAAGACCCCACTGACATTGACGAAATCAGACAGACTATTCACATCTAAGGTCAATTCGGACAAGTCGTCAGTATTAGTCCTGGATAGAGTATCCGGTACCACGTTCAAGCTACCACGCCTGTGTTGAATGTTAAATCTGTAGGCCTGTAGCTTTAAAGCCCATCGAGCTAACCGCGTACTAAGATCTGTTTGGGACATGAGCCATTTTAAAGATGCATGGTCAGTTATGACCGTGAACTCCTGTCCCTCAACATATGCTCTGAATTTGTTTATGCTTAACAAAGCTGCTAAGCACTCTTGTTCGGTAACTGAATAGTTGCGTTGGGCTTGGTTTAGTTTCTTTGACATAAAGGCGATAGGAACTTCATCACCCTCCGCATTCTTTTGTACCAATACACTTCCTATTCCAGTCTTACTAGCATCGCAATGTATATAAAACGGTTGCGAAAAATCAGGGCTATGTAAGACTGGCGCGGTACTCATATAGGTCTTTAATTTTTCAAAAGCTTCTTGAGCCTGTTCTGTCCATACAAATTTTCTTTTGCCTTGTAGCAAATCTGTTAAAGGCGTAGTAACTGAAGCGTAATTTCGAATAAACTTCCGGTACCAGCCTGTCATTCCCAGAAATCGTCTAAGTTGTTTTACAGATCGCGGAACTGGGAAGTCAGTGATGGCGGACAGCTTTTCCGGATCTGTGCGAATAACCCCGTTACCAACCAAATGCCCAAGGTATTTTACTTCACGGACACAAAACTTACTCTTTTCAACGTTGATCGTCAACCCTGCGTCGCGTAGTCGTTGAGCAATTGTCCGTAAGACCTCAAGATGCTTTTCGAACGATTCCGAAATAATTAGCAGATCATCCAGATAAACAAAAACTTCGGACCTTAGGGCAGGCGGTATAACCTTATCCATCAGACGGGACATGGTTTGGGGGGCATTACATAACCCGAAAGGCATTACATTATAATGATATAAAGGCCTACCGGGGACTGTAAATGCCGTCATATCCTTAGATTTGCTATCTAGAGGAATCTGCCAAAAAGCATCTTTAAGGTCCAAACTCGTTATAAATTCTGCCTTCGGCAATCTACTGAGGATCCCATCAATCTGTGGCAAAGGGTATGCATCACCTATAGTCACAGAATTTAATTTTCGGCTATCCAGACAGAGACGATTCTTATTTGGCTTTCGATGAAGAACCACCGGCGAGGACCAAGCGCTGTTAGACTCCTCTATCACACCCAAAGCCAACATCCTATCCAACTCAGCGTATATTAGTTTTTCTACCGCAGGGGATACCGGAAAATGACGCTGTTTTATGGGTTTCGCGTTGCCAACATCAATAACGTGGCTTAAAACAGACGTCTTTCCTAGACCCTCCTTCGCAAAAGATGGAAAGGTGCTAATGGCCTGATGCAATCGCTGTCGCTGAATAGGGGTTAACTCCATTTGGTCTGATACCTCATCTATCATAGAATAAAAACCCAGATTACTAACAGAACCCAGACCTGCCGGCAGTAATTCAAAAAGCTCCCAAAAATCTATGCCTAAAAACAAATCCTTCTGTAGGCTAGGGACTATAAAAATGGTAATGCTCTTCTCGATATCCCTAAATGTAATGGACGTCTCGATGAAACCCACTATGCACTGGCTTCTTCCATCTGCAGTTTTTACTGAAGAATTTATAAGGCGAACCAGAGGCTAAATAGTCCTCGGCTACTTTCCCACCAATGCAGCTGAGTGACGCTCCAGTATCCAAAAGACCCAATAACTTTTTGCCAAAGAGAGTTACCTCAGCATAAGGTCTTACATCATCAGGTTTGTTTAAAACTGAGTAGATGAATTTCCTCCTAAAACCCCTAACTTTTTGCCAAAATGCACGCATCCTCAAAGAAGACCGGGTAGGATTAAAAGGAGAATCAAAAATACGTTTCCTGGCTTTACAATACTCTTGCATTCGAACATGAAGTGGTTTGAAAGAATAATGAATCTTACTCGTGTCAGTAATTTCTTGTTCTACGTGCTGTTCATTATTTGTGTCATTTCCGGGTAATTTTAAAGTGTTTCCGGTAGAATTAGAAACGATTGTATTTGGCTTTTTCAAAATATTTATATAGTTTCGGGATCCAGCGTTCTGTTGTTCCTTGGATATCTGGATGCACCCTTGTGTGCACCCGTGCGACCGTTTTTTGAACAGATTACACAATTCGGTTTGTAAACGTCTGGTAGCCCACAACCAAAACAAAAAACGGTTCTGTCAGCCAAACAGTCGTGATAACGATGACCAACTTCGCGGCAATTCCAACACGTCAAAGATATCGCATCAATACTGGCGCTTTCATCAGACACAACCACAACGTCCTCACCGCACTCCTGATCTATTTCAGAAATCTTTTTCACCACCGATCCATGTTTAAAAGAACTAAATCCATGTTTCCTTCGAACATCTTGTAAAAAGAACTCTCTACGTCGGCATGTATCGCGAAGTTGTTGTACAGAAACGATTTGCAAATTGAGGATTTCGTGCTGTATCTCGGGTAAGAGATTTCTGCGCAATATCTCTACCAAGGTAATATCAGACAATGGCTCATCTAATCTATCTGTGAGATCCACAATAGCTTCGTAAAAACTATCGAAGCTTTCATTAGTCCTCTGCTTTCTCTCCCTTATCATCTCTCTATAATCAACGTCGGTGCGGGAGTCCTTGTACTGCTGCCTCAATGCTTGACACATATGCGGCCACGAGATATTTGTAGCAGACTTGTGATATCGCCAAAACCAATCAGCAGCTTTTCCTTCGAACAAAGAACCAGCATTATGGCAAAGCAGAGCAAAGTTCCCTTGCAAAGTTTGGTTGGTTAACGCTTCAATACGGTAAATGAACTTCTCTACGGATAAGCTATTAGGACCACCAGTGAACTTTATCTTCCAATTGACCATAATTTGCAAAACCTTATCAGGACGGACACTCAAATCAGACAAGGGGGAAGATCCTGACATGGAATGGTTTAACCCGGAAGTAGCCGCAAATGCATCTGAATGCCTCTGAACATTCACACTTCCGCTGTTATTATTGGGGGTAATGCCTAAAAGTTGGTGAAATGTTTGTTGTTCCACAGCAGGAAGGGTCTGCATATGAGGAGAAGTTCGGTTAATGGCGTTTGCTTGATTGGTCGAGTTAGATGCTCCTATGTTCAATCTAGCTAAGCTGGCTTCAACCGATTTTTCTACCATCGCAGCAATCTGATTGCTTAAGTTGGCAAACAACTGCGTCTGTTGTCCGGAGATAACTGACGTTATAAAATCTCTCATTGAATCATTTTGATTCGAGTCCATAGCAGCCACTCCAGTTGGATCAGTAGAGTTGTTTTCAGCGGAAGAAATAAATGATGTATTGGCCTGTTCGGTACTTTGAGCTTGATCTCGAACACGATCCCGATCACGAGCCCTGCTCTGAGATCTTGTACCCATTGGAGAAGGTCCCTCATTTCCGATCCTAGCATTACAAACTGGACAGTAAGGTCTCATCTTTAAAAATTTAGCCAAACAAGTCTTGTGAAAAATATGTCCACAAACAGTCTGGTGCAATTGAGTAGCAGAACTAATGATGTTATTGCAACCCTCGCAATTGGTACTAGTGCCCTCGGCCACGCCCTCTAGAATATCACCAATGTGCGCTTGCGACATGATTACATTTTTTTCCAGAAAACTTCAAAAAACTAACAACCACAAAGATAACCAAGACAAAACTTTAATTTTGGTGCAATTTATGTCCACGCAAGAAGAAGAGAAACCCAAGAGAAAAAAATAAGATTTTAGCCTGTTTGTATGTAGATGTGTATTACAAACAAATGTTACCAACACAACACAATTACAGCCGGAAATACCTTTCGCTCATATGCGTGTGTAGTCGTGCGATAACATTTATATGTGTGTTTTCGTTGAAATACTCGAACAACCAACAAATTTCAAGTGGTATGGTGCGTATACTCAATATACCAAATTTAAACGGAAAAAGAAATTCTCTTTGTTAAGTGATGAACTGTTAATAATTGTCTGCACCTATCAAATGTTGAGTTTTTATATATATGAAAGTTGAAAAAAAAATCTAGTTAAAACAAATAAAAATTGTCTTTTTTTTTATGTATATAATAAAAGTTTTAAACTCGAAAAAAAAAAATATATTATAATTAGTGATTTTATCCCTGTTTGATTCCAATTATTCCCAAATACAACCTAGTGAGTGAAATACAACCCCTAATCAGATAGAAGTAGATGAGTATAAATGATAGACTAGAAAGCGGAAACTGAAGTGATAGAAAAGGATTTACTGTATTGGATAGATGACAGAACCGTGCCATCTATTTTCCAGCTACAGTATCAGAGTAAACCTAATCAGCATTCCTCACACAACGGTTAGATTTAGCGTAATTATCCAAAGTCTAAGTTCCAGGAAATGCTCAGAACATATGAAAAGGTTTGCGATAAGACGAATGAGGAAAACTCTTATTAAGGGTTACTATCGGAAACATGAAAATTTTTACCAATAGCAAATTCCACCAAATAAAAGAATTCATCGGAAGCAAGATATGAATAGGGAAAAAAATGAGAATAGTTATAAAAAAGAAAGTATTGAATTAATAAGGAGCCGCACAATGTAAATTATGTTATCTTATATAACAATCATAATGATTGAATTAATTAGATCATCTGTTTGTGTCGGGCCCCACGTTGGGCGCCATAAAACTGTAGCATACAAGGATCAAAAGGACATGTCAATGGTTTTGTTAGCACATCATGAGCTAAGCACGCATGGTCTCCAGCCTTATTGCTCGTCGGATGGGGGGGTTCAAACTCAAATGCTAACGTAGTCATTGCTACAATTTAGTTTTGCGTGCTTGAAATGGTAGAAAAAGGAAACAGGAAGAAAAACAGAAAGGACTACACCAGAGTTCTATTATAAGGGATTGGTGATAACACAGAAGATGTTATTGTGTCATGCTAATTTGCCCACCCAACCTGATCACGAAACAAAAACGATAAAACCAGAAAAAAAATACCTTTTCGAGATCCCATATTTCTCCTCACCAGATGTCTAAAGGTTTGGAATCAAACAGGAAATTTCAGGGTTTTAAGCACAAATCATTTTTGATTTAATAATAAAGAAAAAAAATCATTCTAACGGAAATAAAACAGATATATTCAAATCTTCATGAAAACACATCAAAGTATTATTTAACAAAAATTGGCTTAAATAAGGTAATTCAAACATTGAACTAAACCGGAATATGATTAGCTTTCATAAGGCCAAAAGAAGAAGAAAAAAATTAAATAAAATTACTTAAAAAAAATATTCCTTAGTGGAATTATGCTAATTTGTCAAAATGACTTAACTCAAATAAAAAAAAAATAAATAAACGGAATGGAACATAACTTGTCGTGTGCATTTGCGTTAAATAATGAACAACAACCAATAAATTGTTATATAAATGACCCAAAGAAAATGGATATTACGAGTACACGGTCCGGAGCACTTAAAATAATATTTTTATAATTTCAATTATTTTTTCCCTTTTATAAGCGCAGAAAAAAAGAATAAAAACGAGAACCAAAATTTGTTCATGGAGAAGTCTTTTTTTGTAAATAAAAAAAATTAACACAATATGCTGTATAAACAAAACGAAGTCTTATCATGATCAATCAAATATTCAAAACTGTAATTACATTTGTGATTCTCAAACTATGACGTTCTGTTACAGTCCAATGTTAAGTTACATTGTAATCTGCTTTACATGTGCTCTCTTTGATTGATCATAAGAAAACCTGTTTTACAGAGTTATTTCGGAACAAGAATATTTAAGACATTAAACCCCAAACTCTTTATGCGAACAATGAACAATGTGCATACATACAAACGTTTGCATGCAAATTGCTATATCATGCTCAGAGAGAAGAAAAGGGTCTCTCCATGAACTAATGTTACTCAGCAATAAGAATAAAAGAAAAATAAAAAAACTTACTTGTCATACGGATCCCTCGATGAAAGGCCTTTCATGTGTAGGTGAATGACGAAGGGGGGGAAGAATATCAACGATCAACCCCAAAATGATGATGTATTATATGGCATATTTCTAATGCCAGTACTGAAACTTCACTTTTTCTAATTCTTAATTATTATTTAAATGTCCCGAACCGTAATAATCTGACTTAAAACATAATATGACACACACGACTTTTCCGTTTACAACATAAATACGATTAATTTTAGAATAGATTTAAGGAAATTTAGGATTAGAATTACATATTTTTTTTTGATATTTCTTTTTTTTTTAAGCTTATGAATAATTTTTTTCTAAAAAAAAATCTTTTTGATTGATTTTCTGTTTTTTTTTTATCGTGTCGGTAACTATTTTTTTCCACTTTACAGGGCTTTTTTCCCCTTTTTCCAAATTCACACGGAAATCACTTCTTCCTTTCTACTTTACTGCGGAGCGATAAACACGGCGAACAATTATTGACTGAACCACTGAGAAAAACGGCAGTGTAGAAATGTAGGCCTCTTCAATGGCTGAATACAATTATGTTGAGTTACTGCGTTTTAAAGCTAGAGAAGACGGGGGTACCGTTAGTAAATAGCTGATAAAAGAGTCATCTTTGACCAAACTTACCACTTGCTACTAACAGCAACAACAAAAAAAGATATCTCCAAATTGATTCTACTCTCGGGCGGAATATTATCTTATGCAAAAGGTGTTGTATATACATATGTACGTGGATCCTCAAATCCAGGTTCAAAGTCTCTGAACAAGAGATGCAAAAGAACCAAATGATTTGCAAATAAAAACAAAGAAAACCACACAGTACTCGGAGTTCAAATAAATGAACACCTGAGCTGGCTTTTCTTGTGAAGTTCCCAGGTTTAATGCGATTCCTTTTATTTTCTTTGTCTCAGGACACCTAATAAAAAAATTAAGGGCTTTATTCGAAAGCCATGTTGAGAAAATCAGGATCCTTTTGCTTACCTACTTCAGTTTGGAAAAAAATGAAAATGTTCACTTATAAAAACACTGGCCTTATGGCTTTTGAAGACAGCACTGAGTGACACCTCGGTAAAGGAAACTTGTTGCACAATGAAAGATGGCTACTGATCAAACCCCTTATAAAACCTTTGGTATCTCCGAAAACTTCCACTAACTATAGCGCAAAGTACCAATACATCCATTATTTTCCAAAGCAAATATGTCTCCTTGTATCGTATGTATGTATGTATGTTGTTACCCACACTTACATAACAATATCAAAGCGACAAAGAAACAGCACTCCTAATTCACTTTCAACAAATAAACAAACAACGAAAATAAAAAGAAACAAAAAAATAAAAAAAAAAAAAAAAAAAAAAGTTTAGCCTCGCTGGGATTCGAACCTGGATTCCCCAGATCGCAGTCGGAAACACATCCTTTGTGCCACGACAAACTACGTTAAAAGCTACATACTAAAGCAATTTTGAAAGAGATTGCATGCATCTACGCATACGTTAAATAAAAGGCCTGTACATGCGTTGATGTTTTGCCTAAAGAGAAAAAAAAATCTACAAGTGCCACTACAAAGCTACTTGGTGACAACGTTCACCTTGCTCATCAGATTCGGTGGAAAGTTGGTTTTCAAACCAATCCATGTGGTGAGAGAAAATTAATTTTTATTGACATACTTACACCAATCTCCACAAAGACTTTCAAAAGACGTTTAACCATTGGTGCACTGCTTCTCGTTTTTTACCAAGAAAGTTTTTAATTACGCCTTTAATTGCATTCCATGCAATTAATTGATTTTGACCCCAAGAATTATGAAAATCATTATTTTTCATCAATCTTCTAATGTGTGAATTTTTTGTTATTGTAGTGCAATAAAACTGCTTTCATACTCGCTTTTGAAGAATCTATAAATAATCTCCATTTGTGAGGACTTACTTCATACCCATTTCTGCCATTAGTTTTTTAATATCATTACAGTAAACGAATGCATTTTCTTCGTTGACAGAGAGATATTGTTAAAATACTGCTTGACGGTTACAAAAAGCAGTTATTCTTACATCACGTTCTAGTAACTTGTTTTGTTTAAGTTTACCGGCAACATATTCACGTGTTTTAGTACTTCATCTAACCAGTTTTGTGATATTGGTATCAGACGATTGTTAAACTCAGAAGGCTCGTCAGTAGAATCGTATACAATTGTCTCTGCAGCATTTGTATTGAAATAAACTCTGTATGTTGTTTAGGTAATTCTGCATATTTTGTACCAACATATACCATGCCTCCTCTATTAAATTAAGCTGTTTCTTTCTTTAATACTATTTAAACACACACATAAAACTGTGATTTAACGTGTTCAGCTGAGAAGATATGAAAATGCAAAATGAAATTAATATATAAAGTATATGTATATGATATAAATTGTCAGGTATTATAACTAAGATTATACTAAGATTGTCCTTTTTTACGGGTGTGTAAAAATCTTTTATTGTGCGCCTTTGTGTCTTTATAGTCTTTGTCTGTGTTTTATTTAAATTTTTTTGCCTTGCTGTCTTGTTTTTTTTGTAGAAATTCTTTAAGGGTTTAAATATAATGTCTGAAACAGTGTTTACCTGTTAATTTATTTTCCTACCATCGAATGTCTTTTGTTTGTATATTTCCATGTTCTCTAATACGTTTATGTACTAAGTAGGGACATAAATACTGTAACACACGTTTAATGCTGTAAAATAAATAGTACTGAATGTTTTTGGGCCAAATATTTTTTAATATATTTATTGGTGTACTCGTATATAGTATCCAAAAAGAATCTACTTATTCCGCCTTTTGCCTTTACACACGCCTTAAGTCGCACTGGCCAATCGTCAATAGCTGCATGAACCTCGTCTTTTTTGTGACAAACCTTGTCCTCTAAAACCGTCCACAATTTGTAATCCAATGGGTTCAAATCTGGACTGCCTGAGGGACATTCTTCAGAGGAAATGAACGCTGGCAAATTGTTTCGAAGCCAGGCCTGGGACGTTTAAGCCTTATGGGCCGGCGCAGAATAATGCTGGAAAGTCCATGGCTGGTTTTGGAACAGGGAATTGTTAAAAGGCTTCACAACATCTTTCAAAACGTTTTCTTGGCAATCTTTGGCCGATGTTTTGACTCCTTGTTCGCATAAAGGTAGTGAGAGTAAATGACACCCCATCAAATCATGACTTCAGCTGGGTGATGACCATTTTCCAACCTTGGGATCAGTTCAGATGCTTCCTTAAATGACCGCGCATACACTCTATCATTTTGCTTGTTAAATTTTTCCTGAAGGCAAAAATTTTTTCATCGGTGAACAGAATTTTTCTTTGGAAGTTATCAGCGTGTTTCACCAAAAGACGTTTGAATTTTTCAATCCTTTTTTGTTTTTAAAGCTGCAGTCAATAAATGTCCGGTACGTCGTTTGAAAGCCCCAAGTCTTTTTTTATTTCTTGTCTTTTTTCATTTTCAAACTGAAATTACTCCTTGATGGTCCATGGGAAGTATACCCGACACCCACATGTATTCCAAGGAAATTTTATTTAGAATCGTTTTAAAAAAATTCAAAGCGATGTATTTAGTATTTAGTACGGGAACGCGTGAAATGGTCCGCTGGGACATTGTACTGAAATTGCAAGAACTCGTTAATAAATGCACTGTCTTTTAGCTTGTTTTATTGTTTGAACACATTACAAACGTGTTCCTTGAGTTTTAGTTACTTTTTGGATTATTTTACTGTGTCTTTCCATGAAACGTAATAAACTTTCCGTCCCTTTTTGAATTTTTTTATCGTCCCTTTTGAGTTGTTTGGATTTACGCATACTCTTATCTACTCTTACTCTCACTCTTACTCTTGAATTTTATAAAGAGAAATAAAAGTACAATACAATGGCAGAGGAAAATTTAGACATTGCTGAAATTGTGGTACGTCGTAGTACACGCTACCAGCAAATGAGTGACAATGAAAGACGTGCAGTGGATGATAGATTTGCAGACTTCATGAGTGCGGAGATGATTGATGAAGGTGTTATTCCTGAATTTGGTCTTGAAGGTGCGGATGATGACGATTTCACATATCAAGCAAATTTTCATGTTCATGATTCAATGAAGATATTAGTGATGATGAAGAGGAAGAAACTGATGCTCAGCAAATGAGTGAAAATTACTTCATTTCCAAAGATGGCACCAAATGGACTCAAAATGCACCACCAACTTCCCGTACTCGTGCTCATAACGTGGTCGACTACACAAGGAGGAATCCGGGACCAGTAGGAACCACATATGATCCCTTTACCATATTCCGCTCGCTCATCACCGAAGACATGGCGTACATCACAATACACGAATCAAATCGGAAAGGCAGGGAAGTGAACGCTGCATGGAATTTGGCATATCCAACTAACACAAAGGAATGGAAACCAATCAATGTGAAAGAGTTCGATGCTTTTTTGGCAACTATTTTTATGCTGGACTCACTAAATCGAATAGTGAACCTCTTGAAGAGTTATGGGGCCCAACGCGCTGTCCAATATATAAAGCTGCATTATCATTAGATCGTATGAAGTGCATAAAACAATGCCTTAGATTCGACAATGGAAATACGCGACAGCAGCGACTAATCAACAGCAAAACTGCGGCTATTGATGATATTTGGCAAATGTTGCAGTCTACATTGGCAACAGCTTACACTCCGCACGATGCAGTGACCGTTGATGAGCAGTTATTCCCATACAGATGCCGCACCCGCTTCACACAATACATTCCATCGAAGCCTGCCAAGTACGGTATAAAGATATGGTGGTTGTGCGACTCAAAATCATTTTATTCTGTCAAAGGAATGATTTACTCTGGGAAATTGCCTGACCAGGCATGAGAGGTGAATCAAGGGCAGAATGTTGTACTTCAACTTTCGGAGAGATATTTGAATACAGGCCGCACAATTTATGCCGACAATTTTTCACAACTTTGGATTTGGCGCGTTCTTTGGTCAGGAAGAAAACCACATATGTTGGAACAGTGCGCTCGAATATGACATGTGTGCCTCGGGAATTCCAAAAATCATACGCGTCCTGTCAACAGCACATTGTTCGGCTTCAACAAAGGCGATATAGCACTATGTTCATATGTGCCCAAGAAGAACAAAGCGGTAATTTTGCTGTCGACACAACATTATACTTGCGGTGTGGACATGCAAACTGAAAAGAATAAGCCGTTTGCTATTTTAGATTACAACTCCAACAAATCGGCCGTAGATACAATGGCCATTGGCCATGTTTTTTTAATATGGTGGACATTGCTGCATTAGCTGCATTTATTTCATACAACGAGGTGAAGCCAATAAAAAGAAGTGACAGACGACGGTCATTCCTGCTGATGCTGACACTACCAAACATAGAGGAACTAGCGCTGAACAACCGCATATCCAAGAATACGGAACGAAATGGAAGCATTTGATGTAAAGGTAAGAAAAAACAATTCTAATGTTCAGAAGCAGAATATCTACATAATTTTGTTCTTTTTAGATATTATCAAGACCGGCAGAAGGAGCTACACAGTCGTTTGCGTCTAGAACGAACAGACCGTCATGTCGCCTATGCCGTTCTAAGTACGGACGGCATCGGAAAACAAGGGTCTATTGACATTCCTGTAACAACCCAGTTTGTGCAGAGAAAATATGTTGGACGAGGGACAATCTACGCAACAATAGTTTTTTAGGCTTTTTTCATATAAAACTCATAAAAAATTAATAATGTTATATATAAAAAAATGTTTTTCTAACATTCATTATACATGTATAATTAGTAAATAATAACAAATCAAATCAAAAAAAGAAAAAAATGTGTTTTCATATAAAATTCCATACATAATAAATAGGACCTTGTACTTATACTTCGTATAAGGGCAACGGATGACTCAACCGTCGGAGGGTTAATGATTCGACTCATGGACTTTTGCGTGATTTTTATCTCACGGGCCATGATTTTCTGTTTTCGAAGCGGATTTCTGTGGATTCTTGATTTAACGGCTTTGATGACATGCGGTGTTCGAACAGAGCGTCGGTGGCCCGACCGGTGCTGGTCTTTTACATCTCCAGTCTCCTCAAACAGTTTTATGCATCGGTAGACGAACATGCAGCTAGTCCCTAGTGGCCGGAGCGTTTTGAAAATATCGATTTTTTTCATTTCACACTTACAAACGCTTTACAGCGATACGGTTCTCATTATCTGTCCACTCCATGATGAAAGTTGAAACAATTTTAAAATCCCGTCACATACTAACGCTATTGAGGTTAGCTTTCAAAACCCATATGACATTAACGGGGTATGTTCAGTTCTACTTTTGAAATGCATGTGTTAAATGTTGTAATAGTATTTATGTCCCTAGTAAGTAGTAATTGCATGTATTAATTTAGAAAATTAATATTAATTTTCTAAAAAAATCTACAAGAAATAGCATCGTTTGTATGGCAGTGCCATCTAGCGTGAGTTTTAGGTAAAAATAAATATCAAAAATGAATTCCGCCACCTCAAAACAGTAAGATACCACGACTTTCCAGGATAACAAAAATAAATAAGCATTATTTGATCAAATTTTCCGAAATCACCAACTTCAAACGCGCATAAACAAAAATCTAGCACTGAACTAAAGAAACCCCTTGCAGGTTTTGTTACGAATAATGTCAACATTCATTTGCAATTGGTCTCAACACATTCGCATTTGGAAAGTTTGATTTTGTATCACTGTGTTATTGCTGAGTGTTTGTGGGTTTTTTAGTAGTGATTTGCCTTTGCTTTACAACTTTTTTATTTAAATAAGTGTTTCTGTTATTTTTGTATTTTCTTTTGAATCACTAATAAGAGGCAAAAAAAACTTATAATTCATTAAATAAATCACACAATTAAATTGTTTTTTCACCAAGATGTGCTGGAATTTGTACTGCACTGTCAAGGAGCGGCGAGTTTCTAATCAATTACGTAAGGAAGGTCAAACTCTGGCAGTCATTCTAAGATCTCTCGAAAGATCGGAGATTTTTTATAAGAAGTGCCCTATAATGAAAAGCACCCACTGAAACACGGGGTAGACCACGAAAAAGAAGTTCAACCACAGACTCAGTTATAATGATATTGGCTAAAAAGAAACCATTGAAGTCTTCAAAGTGCATTTCTATAGTCAGTGCTGTAACAGTACGCCGCAGATAGCTAGAAAAAAGTATATCAGGTAGAGTCGCCGGAAAAGTTCCATTATTAAGTAGCAAAAACAAAGAAACTCGTATTCAATCAAATATAAAAACAAGTACATGGATGATTCTAAGGACATAACGTGAAGCGATGAGACCAAAATTAATTTATTTGGTCTGACTGTCAGCGCAATGTCCGGAGAACAAAAGACAATGAGCTTAACGCGTTATACAAAATACTAACGTTAAACACGGAGGCGGCAGTATCATAGTGGGGAGCCTTTTCCTCGTACGGAGTTGGACCATTACACATTATCATAGGGAAGGAACATGGATAAAGAAATGTATTGTGATATTTTGAAAAACACAGTCTCCGGATCTCAACCCGATTGTGGACAGAATTAAAGGAAACCTAAGTGGAAAGGTCTTTACAAAGTAACACCAACTTTGGGAAGCAGCAAAGAGTAGTTGGGAGAGAATTTTAATTGAAATATGTTAAAAATTAATAGAGTCCATGCCCCGCGAATCCGGACTATTTTAGATAATAATGGTCGGCATTCAGGATATTATTTAAAACTTCTGTTAATACTATAAGTAAGCCTTATTATATTTTCTTTAGTTTTTAAGATGTCTGAAATAAGTCTATTATCTTAAATCGTATAAAATGAAAATTGTGTGTTTTTTTTAATTATAAGATAGTATGCATTTTTAATTCATATTTAAAATATATAAAACAACACGAAGAAGATTTATGTAATACGTAAAATCCCCATAAAAGGGCTATTGTTTTGAACAGCACTGTAGATGTATTGTCAAGAAAGGCGATAAAAGCTATAGAAATAAATCCTAATCTGAATAATTGGAGGCACGACAAAAATATATTGAAAACAAAATTTGGAGGTTTCCAAACAGCTGATCAACTATATAAGTTTTGCGAGAAGCGCAATATCGAGGAAGCACAATTGAATTGTAAACTACAGAAATTAGACTTGCTAAATCATATGAGTAGACAAAAGAATAAAATTGCTGATATTAAACAAAATATTTAGCCAGCACGGAATACATTTTTTAACAAGGCTATATTTTAAGACGGTATTATGCGCACCTTAGCCCATAACGATGGAAGAAGCAACCCACGAGTTAAGCCAGTCGGCATACTTGAATGAGGAAAGGGAGTGAATCCAGAATAGAAAATTTTTAATAATCAACAGAAACCAAATCAATAATAAAGGCGGCAGAACCCACATGACAACATAGACATCAGCATTAACAACAAGAGCAGCAGACAATGGAAATATAGACAGCAGAGACTATAACAGCACCAAAAGCAGTAGCAGCAAAAGACCACCATAACAGCAACAAGTGAAACCAGAGTCGATGGACCTAGGTACGGTTCAATCCAGAGTACTAAACAACTTTCAAGAGCAGCCAAGAAGACTTAAAACTGAAAATGTTCAGTCGATGGCCTTTTCCAATTTAACGGTATACCCTTTATTTTACTCAAAGGAAGACCTCGTATACTTTGATTGTTGATTGACACAGGTTCGACTGAGAATTTGTAAAACAGTGACCAATGTTAACTAAATTTCATACTAAAAATGAAAATATCTTTAGCTATATTACGGGAGGCATTATTCCAATTAGCCATAAAGGAGAAGATATAAGTAGATATCAGTGAAGAGTGACAGACTGTTACATTTAAACATGTATTTTAAATGATAGATTTTAACCTCAATTCTGAGGGAGAGGATGATATTTGACCTACCACAAATTTATCTTTTAGATCCATTAGGGACATTAGATTCAATACGGGCAAGGAAGTTGAGTCTTTATGAGACTAATTAAGGACAATACGGAAATTTTTATTTCGAAAGGTCGAAAGTATATCATTTAAAAATAAGGTGAAACATATAAACGCTACAGGACTTTCAGAACAAATTTACAAAAAGATGTACAGATATCCGGCGATTCATACGGAAAAAGTAAAAAGCTAATGAAAGAAATGCTACAACAGGGAATAAGTTCTTACAGCGATATAAAATGCTCCTATATGAATAATTCCCAAGAAGCAAACTAATCTAGAGAATAAGGAGTGAAGAATAGTAAGTAACTATAGAAAATTGAATAATTTTCGATTCTTGATTTGAGAAAAATGATTCTACCAATTAGAAGAACTGGAGGACCGGGAATAGTCCGTATTTACGCAACTCAACGGACATTACGAATTTAGTAGTTTAGAAAAAACTATTACAGATTTCTCTACGCACAGTTCGATTACTATACGCAAAGGGTAATTCTGAGTAATTCAAATGAGACTCCCGTATAAGTCATTTGATTTGTTGGCGAAGTAATCGTTGCCAAAGAAAAACTTTGGCGGGCTTAGAATCATCTTTACAGTCTGCCAGACAGCCAAGCCAATACATTTCACCATATTTTACGTTGATTCTGAAAAAGAAACAACAAAAAGGTCTCGAACCAGAATAAAAACTGTTCAAGTCATAATTAAAATACCGAATAAATATAATCAAAAACGTAAAAGTACTAGTACTACAACATAATACACAGTCTTCCTTTTGTTCAAGTGGTTCTAAGTCTTAGATTAAGTCTATTGATTTTTAAACTTTTATATATTTATCATTTTTTCTACCGTTACAAAGTTATGACTACTTGACAGAAATGAATTTTTTTTGGAAGCGAAATAACGTCACAAATTTATTTGTTTTTGTAAATTAATACAAAAAAAATATATGCATTTCAGTCAAATACTCATACTTTTAAAACGGTAGGACCTCTGGGCTTTGTTTAGGTAATTATGGAATGGGAAGAGGTAGGGCTATCATTTAAAAATCCGAGCACTGGTTAAGAACTTAGAAATTTAACCCTAGTACCCTCCGACAACTAATCCGAAAATTTTCAAACCGCTGCCATTTTGAGACCTTGCATTTTCGGGTATAGCGGTAGATGGACATATTTTCATTAAATGAGCCAAGGAATCGCTGGTGAAATTTGTCCAGTCGTGAATAAATCAACCTATAAATCAATTTTCCTAATACGTCCAAAATTCCATAACAAATCATTAAAACCTCTACAAAACTATGTCTGTTTATGAAAGTTCCTAAAAAATAACTTTAGATATTGAATCGGCATTTAAAACTTCGCGGTATTATTGACTTTTTAGATAAAAAGTGAATACAATTCTCCTGGAAGACACACAAGAAATTCAAAAATTAAAAGATTTCACAGTCACTTAAACGAGCGTATTATTTAAAGCTAGAGAAGCAAATTTGGACATTGCGTATAACATAGATTTACTATTTCAAGCACTAGAAGCGTTTAATAACACAATAGACAAACAATAACACAATAGAAAAGCCCAAAAATTTTCATTTAAGATTAGATATAGCATGAGAAAAATAATTCGATAAATTAAATCGAAAAAGAAAAAAAATGTTGGAAAATTGAAATAGGAACCGAACAGACAACAACATAAAACCAAAATCTATAAAGAACAATAAGACAGAAAAGCATAGCGGTAAAACTAAAAAATATAGCAAGTAAAATAGAAAATTAAATAAATTGACAAAAAATATTAGGAAAATTAAAACCAATATAACACAAAGATCAGTTTATTCGAAATAAAAAACTGCGGATGTGGACCAGTTTCCGCAGAGTTAATTAATTTCGCCGCTGCAAGAAACATCGATATAAGTAGCACCAAATTTAAACATCGCTATAACCAAAAGGCTACGTGGCTGCCACCTGATAGAAAGACGGGAAGCAAAATCGATCATCTTGGGATTGATTGATGGTCGGCATAAATTCAGCGTGTTGAACTTAAAAAAGTTCTGAACAGCACATATCGATTCGGACCACTACCTTGTAGCAGCAAAGATTCGCACTAGATTAAGTGCTGCAAAAGTTGTTCATACCAACAACAGCAGTCAGCGAAAGCGAGCCGTGCTGGAGCGATAACGGAAGTTAAGAAGGGGAGAAAACGAGACAAATGGAGATGCCAATGGGAGGTGGTCGAGTTGAAGGACAACAGAAACGACGCCAGAAAATGTTATCAACGAGTCAAACACCAAACGAAACACTCGACTACTGACATAGCTTCAAGTAGAGATTGAAATAAGAATCTGATAACTGATACGTCGAATGTGCTGAGGATTTGGAAAGAATAACTTTTTATGCAGACCCATCTTAGAGTCGTCTATGATGATCTAACGGTAAAGAGAGCAAGACCAAAATGATGCTGGCAACTGTTAAAAATGCGCCGTGGGAAAGGCAAGATTTTTTCGTCCTCTACTAATTTAACGTCGAAGTAGTAGAGCAATTTTTATACCTCGGTTCAGACAAAAAGCAAAAGAACGATGTCAGCACTAAATTAAAACGAAAGACCGAGTTGGCCAAGATATGTTGTTTAAACTAGGTAAACAACTTAAGAACAGAACCCTATCTTAAAAAACCAAAGTTACACTGTCCAATACACAGGTGGAGAAGAAACTAGGGGTAGTTGTTGATCCTGCTGTTAATAAACCGGAAAGGCTACCAAATTCAATTTCAGTACTAAATGTGAACTTCAAACACCGGTTTCAAGTACAACTGCAAATGTAAGTGTTTAAAGCAGATCTTTTGTAATTATTATAGAAATGCACCTTTACTGAAATAAATATCACGTAGTATAACTTAGAGTAATAACACTGTGGAACATTTTTGGGGTTATTGTCTGGGGGGTGAGAAAATTTTTTTTTTGTTTTTTTTTTTATTTTTATTATTTTTTATGGCCAGAAGTCTGGAGTTATTGGGGAAAATTTATAAAAAAAAGGCGATAAATGACACTTTTTTGAATAAAAACATATATCAATATTCTTGTCGAAATGGGATACCTTCACTTAATTGTAAATAAAAGCAGAACGCGTTAATCGATTTCTATGATCTATGACGCATTTTGTTTATAGGTTATGTGACTTTACGTGAAAGTTATAAGTCTCTAAACGTTTTTCCGTTTGGGATTTATAAGTTTAAAAAAAAAAAAAATTTTTTTGACAAAATTTTCTTCATAAATTTATTTCTAATTGCAAAATTGTTGATTTGGTAGAGAAACAGTATATTAATGGATTAAAGAAAATGTAATTATTAATTTTTCTCAATTTATTTCAGCAAAATCGAACTAGTCGTTCTCGAGTTATGTCAAATTACGTTTTTGCCAACATTTTACAACTAAGCGAAAAAACATCAAGATAAGGAAAAAATGTAAAAGGTCATAAAAAAACTGGCACATACGAACGCAAAACCCTTTGAGGGTTTTAATATACTGACCTAGTACCATCACCCTGACTTGGAATTTCTCACCCCCCAGATTGGCTGTTGTACTGTGTAATCAGAATACGAGGGTTTCTAAATATATGTCTGGCCTAATAATGAAAATTAGACAAAAATAGGTTTATTGTTTTTCAATGTTTTCTCCAGCATGATTTATACAATTTTGCACTCAACTCAATTGTCCACTCCGATTGAGACACCTCTAAAACAAGGTTTTTGAACGCTTCAATAGCATCTCCTGGCGACAAAAATCGTTGACCACGCATTTTTTTCTTGATGTGCGGGAATAAAAAAGTCATTGGATGCCAAGTCAGGGCTGTGCGGCGGATAACCCATCAATTCGACGTTTTGTCCGGTCAAAAAGGCGCTGGTTTGAGCCGATGTGTGAGAGCTCACATTGTCATGGTGCACAATGATTCGTCTTCTCTTGTTCGTTTTTCGAATTTCTCCGAAGGCTTCAGGCAAACAAATTGTGGTGTAATACTCAGAATTGACCGTCAAGCGGAACAGTTGCCACATGACCAGATTTGCCGAAGAAACAGGCGACCATTTGCTTCGTAGTGCTTCTTCCATGAACAACTTTCATTGGATTTGGATCGTCTTCGAAGACCCACACGGTCGATTTCTTTTTTGTTTCGGGCTCATACACATTGATCCATGATTCGTCACCTGTGACGATCTTATAAACGTCTTTAGAAGCACCGCGATCGTATTTTTTTCAAAATTTCTTTGCACCAATCGACACGAGCCTTTTTTGAGCGATTGTCAAATTGTGCGGGATCCAACGAGAACAAACCATTTTTACGGCCAGGCGTTCATGCAATATCGAATTTATGCTGGTGGAAGAAATTCCCAAGGATGCCTCTATCTCACGGTATGTCACATGACAATCTTGCATTATCAGTTCACTCTGATGGGTAGTT
The DNA here is from genome assembly GCA_963513945.1 of Hydrotaea diabolus. Lineage (NCBI taxonomy): Eukaryota > Metazoa > Arthropoda > Insecta > Diptera > Muscidae > Hydrotaea > Hydrotaea diabolus. The sequence goes on along the minus strand of OY740717.1, from coordinate 94,150,092 downwards.
ACAAAGCGATAATCCACAGCTCCTGATGTGATAAATTAAAGTAATTTGCAAGTAGTGTATTTAAGTGCAGTAAAAAATAAAAACAATTATATGACAACATTGCACACAATAAAACAATTTTTCAAAAAAGAAAAACAATACTAAGTACATCTTCAAAATATAAACGAAGGAAAGAAAAAGTTCGACCTCAAGCAGTGGGATTAACTGCCGAGATGTTATCCAAATCCCATATTAATACCATTAGCAAGATTTCAACGGCGAAAATCAAGCGAATTCCGCGGGAAATGGTAATATTAGTTACTCCTTAATATTCCTGAGTATATACGTCATGAAAAATTCCGCCACAAATAGCATTAAACACCATTGGCTACACAGGCAATTGCATTAACTCCATTATGTTAGATAGAAACTGTGGTAAGCAATTGAAATCAATAGTACAACCTTCATATAAAATCAATGTTGAAAGGTTCAAATGAACGAAATCTGAAAGTGACAAGGCCAATATCCTAAGTTAACTGTCAAAAGTCAAGTCAACTGTCAAACATAGTGAGATAATTTAACTATACTTAAAATATTTCTTCAAGCGAGCAGACAACAACGACAACATTATTCAACAATTGAAATAAAAATGTACACAATGTCTCGAACACCGTAAGACACAAAATCCCATAAGAACAAACATAAATTAAATTCGCATTAAACTCAGTTTAACCCTACTTAAAGTAATCATGTTATGTTAAGAGAGTACCCCTAATTACTCCACAACTAACAGAAATAGAAAAATATCGCATGATAGGATAAAGTTAGACAGATCGCATACTGTTATCTCACCATTTAAAGTAGCGCCTATCTTTTGCAAGTAAAAGGAGCGAGTCATTACGATTCTCGTACTACGGCTGACTGCATAATACCGATTATCTCTTATTTCTAAAAGATATCAAACACAAAGTGTAATAGTGCAATAGAACACAGCACGAATTAAAAAAGAGTTAACAGAATTAGACGTATCATAACATTAGAACATTCTGTTATTGAACTAAAGTGTAAATGTTCTCAGCAATTTGATTTTTTCTTTCTAACTACAGAGTTTCCTATTTATATACAGTTTATTAGAAAATATTTAAAAGATATTGAAGTCTAAAAAATATTATATTTGAGACTTAAATACTGTTACCCATTGGAATTTTTTTACATCACAATGGAAGATTTTACATTTGATTATGACGATGTTGTCATATTCTGTTGCAATCTTGATACCCTTTCAGAGGAATATGTTTCTGATTACACTCTTGAAGTTACCCTTAAAGATCTTAATGATCGTTGGTCCCAATAACAAAGATCGTATAGAACTCTTTCACGCATGAAAAAAAGATATCTGATTTTCAGAAATCCTAAGTACCAGCCACAGCTGAACATCCCACAGCTAATTTCACACAATTTATGAAAAATGAAGAAAACAGTTGAACAACTTTGCCAGCATCCTTACCATCAGCCCAAAACACACCCCCATATCGTACAAGTTCCCACTTTAATATGAACCAAAACCCTGGTACCACATATAATACTCTATTACATACAGCAATAGTTCAAATTTTTCATGAAGAAGACACCTTTAGCGCACGGGCTTTATTGGACCAAGGATCTGAGGAAACTTTTAAATCAAGAAACTGCAGCAAAGCCTTATGCTTCCAACTGATACGAGGAATCGTGGGAGGTTCCATGCCAAAAACCGACGAGTATTGTGAATCTATATTCAATGAAACCTCTCAAGGCAGGTTTTCCAAACGAGACGCCCTTTGGCCTTCTCGGAGCTCCAGCGCTGATACAATACATCCGAAATGGCATACATTCGAAAAGCAAAACAAAATTAAGGGTTGTCTTTAATGCATCAAAACGAACATATTCAGCATATTCCTCAACGATGAGGGCGGTTCGGAAAGTTCTTAGCCTATCAATGAAAGAGAATAGTTAGTTTTTCAAAAATACTTTTATTTTTCAATATAATCTCCTGAAACTTCAATACACTTAGTCCAACGCTTATCTAGCAATTCTATCCCTTGATTAAAATAGTTTTCCTCAAGGTCTTCAAAATAGTGGTTTACAACTGTAATTGCATCTTCATTTGAGGTAAAACGCTTGCCAGCAAGGAATTTTTTTAGATTTGGGAACAGGTAAAAGTCACTGGGAGCTAAATCAGGAGAATAAGGTGGGTGGTCAAGCAACTCGTACTTTAATTCGTTGATTTTAGCCATTGTTAAAACACTCTTGTGCCGTTGTCTTGATGAAAAATTATATTTTTGTGTTGTAAGCCAGGACGTTTTTCTCGAATTTGTACATTTAATTGATCTAAAAGGTTGCAATAGTACTCTGAATTTATTGTTTTACCCTTTTGCAGATAGTCGATCAATAAAATACCTTTGAAGTCCCAAAAAACCGTTGACATAACCTTATTAGCCGATTGAATTGTTTTTGCCTTCTTTGGGGCACTTCCTCCAGCTTCAGTCCATTGTTTGGATTGTTCTTTTGTCTCTGGAGTATAGTGGTGGATCCATGTCTCATCAACAGTTATGAAACGACGCTTAAAATCCATTTTATTTCGCTGAAAACGATCCAAACAAGCTTGAGAAATGTTCATTCTTATGCGTTTTTGGTCGACTGTTAACAAGTGCGGCACCCATCATGCAGAAAGCTTTTTCATCTGTAGTTCTTCATGCAAAATTAAATGGACTCGATCATTTGAGATGCCCATGATATTAGCAATTTCACGCACTTTTATTCGTCGATCATTTAATACCATATCATGCACTTTGGCTACAATTTCTGTTGTTGTTGCTGTTTTTGGACGTCCACTACGTGGTCCATCTTCGATGCTTGTACGACCACTTTTAAATTCAGCAACCCAATTTTTTACTGTTGCATATGAAGGAGCACTTTCACCTAACACATTCACCATATCATTATGAATTTTTTGTCCCGATAAACCTTTTTTATGTAAATATTTAATGACACCACGCATTTATAATTTTTCCATTGTAAAAAAATCGCGGATGCGTCTTTTGTGAACACTTGTTTCTATATGAAGAAAAATTTAACATGTGTTCATAGCAGAGATGGAAGTTTCCAAAACACTTAACTTTTTTCTGTTTATACCGCGCTTTTTGTGCTAGGCTAAGAAGTTTCCGAACCGCCCTCGTATGTAGCCCCCACTCTACAAACTGCCCTTACCAATCTCATTTTGAATTGGCGCTTATACTAATACGTATTTAGTGGTGATATTGAGAAAATGTATCGCCATATACGAGTTCTCAGAGATGATGTGTCCTTTTAACGTATTGTTTTCTGCCCAACGCCAACAAGCGCCGTTTAAGATTATGCATTAAAAAGGTCACTTTTGGAGTGCCCCGTGCTCCTTACCTGACAATACATACTCCGATCCAGTTAGCTCGTGATTATGAGGAACAATTCCCACAGGCCTCTCAAATTTTTCAAAGGGAAACGTATATCGATTACCTATTTACAGACAGTCACGATCCAGAATTAGCAATGAAATCACTGACGCAACTGATCACACTTCATCAGTATCTCCAGAGAACATCCTTTACTCCGATTTCTTAAAATTTCGAGAGACTATCGAAAAAAAAACTATTGAAATACAATAGAACGCATTGTCAGACTGTTTTACGTATAAAGTTGCCCAGATTCACACCTCTGATATTGCACAAAGCGGCATATTCTATCCACAATTTCAAAGTTGTTTGACCCAGCGGAATGGTTATCTCTCATTATTATACAGGCAAAAATCCTGCTTCAAGGCACTAATGGAGTAAATGCGTAAATTATTCAACTTTGCAGAAATGGAACAATTTGATTCAAACTCTGAGGCATATACCCCACATTAAAATCTCTCGATTGGTTCGTTTAGTCCTTTCTCTAAGACCTATAAACCCGGCTTTTGTGATGGCTCTGAATAAGCACATTGTGCAACAATATACAGGGAGGCGCAAATTTACCGTTGTGGCTTTAATGTTTTATAACTTTTTTATTTATTGGTTAATTTTTATTATTATCATTTGTTATATAGTATATTAATGGGGAATATATTTGGCTAATATATGAAAAAATTATATCCCGCAAGTGGTGGCCATTTTCGGCTGCGCCCATTCGTGCTCTTTCCGCGATAGCCCTAGTTGTGCCGAACGTCTTCTTGTTGATGTTTCCGGACTGTCCTGCTCTATCCACAACACGTTGGATATTTTCGCCCGCGTGGACCGTAAGTGGTCTTCCGGTATATGGAGGGTGTATTACTGTACCTTGTTGTCGAAAATTTCCAACCAGGCGGTTTATTCTTGGTTCTGTAGGTGAAGTACGCACATTAAAAAAGCGACGATAAGCACGCTGTATCAAAACAATTGATTCTTGATTTTTAAAAAATTCAACAATTGCTGATCGCTGGTCTGTTGTGTAGTGTTCTATTTTAAATTCCCCAAGTTTGCTTTACAAAATTCTGTAATAAAAATTAAAAAAATATAAATAAATTTAAAAAGTTATTAAACAATCAAACCACAACTCTAGTTTTGCGCCACCCTGTATCTTCGCATAAAGAACAAAGAAATACGTACGCAGAAATACGTTTTCCTCGCCTCGATCTGTGCGCCGCTGTGCTCCTCATATAAAGCTGATTAAGCGTGCCTTAATCACTTAAAAAGTTATAATTATGAATTGTATTTATGGCGCGAGTCCTCCATTGTACAGGGTTTTTCATTGAAAACAAAACAATTTTGTATATTAATAAAACACAGAAAATTTAAGATATAGAGTTCAAATTTATTCCAGGTGTAGCGCAAATGTTACGAGCCCGTGTACAGGGATATATTCTTCGGACCCAATTTTTCACCACTCTTGCACACATTTTGACCGGAACGTTGGCGATTTCGAATTGGATGTTGTCTTTGAGTTGTCTTAAGTTGTTGGCATAGACCAATGACTTGATGAGGCCCCATAAAAAGAAATCCAATGGCGTTAAATCGCATAAACGAGGTGGCCATTCGATCGAACAATTTTTCGAGTTAACATGTTCACCGAATTTACCTTTTAGTAAATCGATTGTAACACGTGCTGTATGGCTGGTGGCACCATCTTGTTGAAACCACATATCAGCGATGTCAAGCTCATTCAATCCTGGCCAAAAATAATTTTCTAACATAGCACTCTCCATTGACGATAACATGACGATGGTTTTCATCACACGTTGAAAAAATACGGCCAAATCAAACCTCCGGCTTGAAAACCACACCTCACAGTAATTTTTTGCGGATGCAATTGTGTCTCTTAAAGGACATTTGGGTTTGTCATAATCACTTAGCCAGAAATGAGCTTTATTGTTAAAGATAATTTTTTAATGAAATTCTGGATTTCCGTGAAACATTGCCAGAGCCCAATCTGAGAAGTTTCGGCGTTTTAAATAATCAAGTGGCTTTAGTTCTTGAGTCAGTTTGATCTTATAAGGATGACGCAAAGATCTTTTCGCAAAATACTCCGCAGTATGGTTTCTAAGATGACCAATTCGTGCGAACAACGTGGAATCGACTGATTTGGCTCTTTTTGAAAGGATACACATACGGCTGCGAGCGGTACGGCGTCTCTTTGGCGCCGCATCCGTAATATTGGAAATTGTTCCGACAACACCGATAAAAATGACCAAAGTCTTTACATATACCCGAGAAATCCTCCCATAATAAAGAAAATCAAAGTGTTTTGTTCTATCGAAGAGTATTCTCACATTCTTGAAAGCTTTTCCAAATGGGATAAAGCCATTCGAGTTATGGCTTTTGTTCTCCGTTTCTACTCTCGAATTTCAAAAAAAAAGTCCGTCTGCTTTCCCTCATAGTCAATAACTCACTCTGAATTCCTTCATGCCAAGAATCGTTTAATAGCTCTAGGACAGCAGAGACATTATTACAGAGTATGCATCTTTGAACTCTTCTAAAACTGTAAGTAGAAAAAGATCACTTTTTCCACTTAATGCGTTTCTGGATGGCAAAAATATATCGGAGTCAACGGACGGCTTATTTACTCTAACCTCACTTTTATCATTCTTCCAGTCAAATTGAAGTACTGCGAATTATTCATCGCAATTACGCTCAACTTATTGATGCACGCGGAACATAATCTATCTGAAATGAGTAATATGTATGCAGGTTAAGATCTGCCATCAAAAAGTTCATCCGAGGCTGTAAAGCTTGTGCTATATACAAGCAAAAAGTACATTCGCAAATGATGACAGCCTTACCATCCGATAGAAGTAATTCAGCTCCTTTTAGAATTACATGAATAGATTTTTCCCATAAAGGCTTACGTTTTGCGACAGGCTACGTACCACAAAGGATATTTCTGTCCGTTTGTATCTTTTTGAACGAAAACAATTCATCTTGAACTATGCTCGGACTTGTCTTTTGTTTCATTCTTAGCAGCATTCACCAGGTTTGTTGGGCGACATGTCTACACAAAATGGTCATGTTGGACAATGGAACTAACTTCGTAGGTGCGAAACGAGAACTTAAAAGGGATTTCGAAGAATTCATCAAAACAGCATGAAAGGAAGCCGCACAAAAATATACTTCCCATGGTTTAAAATGTTCATTTATTCACCTATGACAGATGACCGACACGAGTTACTTGCACTGACTCCAGACACTTTTTGAGATGTGTACCTTTGATGAATTTTTCGGAGCCTGAACATGATTCTTTATCACCATATGACTGTTGGGATAAACTAAAAGCAATCCAACATCAATTCGCCAAGCGCTGGAAAGACGAATACTTAAGGGAGCTTCAGAAGAGATCGTCGTAAAAGATGATTGCACCCATTGCGAATGTAGACTGGATCGAGTTTAACGGACCATTCTAGGCCAAGATAACTTTGTTCCAGTGGCTGAAGTAAAAACCCTGAAGACGGGCATTGTACCGTCATCAGGCCTATTGTAAAATTTTTCACCCTGCCATTGGAAGAGTATCCAAATCGTACTTTAAACACATAATATATATTGTTTTTCCCAATCCTATTATTTCAGAACAATATCCCCAATCCCACATTGCCCAATTTCACACTGAATATCAAATTAATAAAAATTATTTGTTTCACAGGGCTCCCAGGAATCCGAAGATTCATGAAATCTTAATCTGTAACAATAAATAAGATATTGCAAAAGATGCCTAGCCATGAATCCAGAAGTACTTGGCAGAGTTGGTAGAACCCATCAATATTGTGTTGTGTTTGTTTTTATGGTCCGAATTGGAAGGCATGGATGTGGATATGTGATTATAACAGGACGGTGCCACTTGCCACACAGCTAACGAAACAATGTCTCTTTTGCGCGACAAATCAACATCGACCCTTAAAATTTAACCACCCTATATAAAAAATAAGAAAGACAAAGTGCGTTTCGCTTATAACACCAAGTCCAACTTTGAACTTCCCTTATAATTCAAACTTGCACATTCTCAATTTCATACAGAGTTGTTATTTCGCGTTTAGCAATTCTGTTTGTAATATCGCAACAACATTGCTTAATTTGAGAAGCTTATATATTTATACAGGGTGGGCCAAATATATTTATACAGGGCGGGCCAAAAGTTACCATGGGGTTTAAAAGTTTAATAACTTTTTCGTTTATATATTGTTTTTTTCAGAGTATACTTAATAATAACACTTGTAGAATAAATAATGGAGAGTTTCACAACTGAGCAAAGAACCAGAATAATAGAATTTTATTATTTAAATCAACGATAAATTATTTAATGCAGATTGATGAAGTTCATTTTCATTTGAATGACGTTTTTAATAAGCAGAAGTGTAGGTTCTGGGGTTCTGAAAATACAAGAGCTATTCATCAAAGCCAATTGCACCCCATTAGGTGTACAGTACGGTGTGGGATCACATCTGCAAATATCATTGGGCCTTACTTCTTCGAGAATGAAGATAGAAGTGCTGTAACCGTAAATGGAGAGCAGAATCAGTTTACGATAGAACATTGTTTACGTCCTGCTCTTGAAAACAGACCTGAGATGTGGTTTCAGCAGGATGGAGCACCTGCCCGAGACACAATGGCACTTTTAAGTAAAATTTTGGAGAGCGAATAATTTCCACAAATTATTTGGCCAGCGCGATCGCCAGATTTGTCAGCACCCGACTATTTTCTTTGGGGTTATTTAAAGTAGCGAGTATATGTGAACAAGCCCGAGACAATCATCAACTCAAGGCCAACATTGTTGCAGAAATTTGAACGCTACAGCAACAAATTTTGAAAGATGTTAAGGAAAAGAAAAAATCACAGAAAATTCAAATCGAATGGGTAAATTTTATTATCATTTGAAAGAACATTCTTTGACGTATATTTTTTGAATATTATGTATGTCAAATGTTGGCCGCGGCAACGTCTAAGATGTTCCATCCGTTGAGTTCAATTTTCGAAGACTCGATCATTCGACTGGTAACTGGCGAATGACACGCGTGATGTTTTGCTCCAAGGCCTGAATCGAAGCGGGTTTGGCCGCATAAACTTTAGACTTTACATATCCCCACAGGAAAAAGTCTAACGGTGTGATATCACACGAACTTGGTGGCCAATCCACCGACTCAAAACGTGAAATTATCTGCTCACCGAAGTGTTCTCTCAATAAATTCATTGATTGATGCGATGAGTGGAAAGTGGCGCCATCTTGTTGAAACCAAATGTCGCCGGGATCACGAGCTTCAATTTCAGGCATCAAATAGTCAGATATCATGGCACGATAACGGTCGCCATTGACGGTTACGTTCTCACCGGCATCCTTTTTGAAGATATACGGACCGATGATTCCACCGGCCCACAAACCACACCAAACCGTTGTTTTTTCTGGATGAAGTGGCAGCTCTTGAACCTCTTCTGGTTGCTCCTCTTCTTAAATACGGCAATTTTGCTTGTTTACATACCCATTGGGCCAGAAATGGGCTTCATCGCTGAACAAAATTTGGCTCGAAAGCGTCGGATCTTCGAGGATTTTTTCAAGAGCCAATAGAGCGAAGCGATGTCGCTTGGGAACGTCGGGCGGCTTCAGTTCTTGTGCAAGCTGTATTTTGTACGCTTTCAATTTAAGATCTCAACGTAAAATGCGCCAAGTCGTTCCATACGTCAGTCCGAGTTGCTGTGAACGGCGACGAATCGACTCTCCATGGTCTTGGTGTCAACTCAGCTACAGCCTTATTATCTTTTGTTATATAGTATATTAATGGGGAATATATTTGGCTAATATATGAAAAAATTATATCCCGCAAGTGGTGGTCATTTTCGGCTGCGCCCATTCGTGCTCTTTCCGCGATAGCCCTAGTTGTGCCGAAAGTCTTCTTGTTGATGTTTCTGGACTGTCCTGCTCTATCCACAACACGTTGGATATTTTCGCCCGCGTGAACCGTAAGTGGTCTTCCGGTATATGGAGGGTGTATTACTGTACCATGTTGTCGAAAATTTCCAACCAGGCGGTTTATTCTTGGTTCTGAAGGTGAAGTACGCACATTAAAAAAGCGACGATAAGCACGCTGTGTCAAAACAATTGATTCTTGATTTTTAAAAAATTCAACAATTGCTGATCGCTGTTCTGTTGTGTAGTGTTCTATTTTAAATTCCCCAAGTTTGCTTTACAAAATTCTGTAATAAAAATTAAAAAAATATAAATAAATTTAAAAAGTTATTAAACAATCAAACCACAACTCTGGTTTTGCGCCACCCTGTATCTTCGTATAAAGAACAAAGAAATACGTACGCAGAAATACGTTTTCCTCGCCTCGATCTGTGCGCCGCTGTGCTCCTCATATAAAGCTGATTAAGCGTGCCTTAATCACTTAAACTGACTGTTGGGATAAACTAAAAGCAATCCAACATCAATTCGCCAAGCGCTGGAAAGACGAATACTTAAGGGAGCTTCAGAAGAGATCGTCGTAAAAGATGATTGCACCCATTGCGAATGGAGATTGGATCGAGTTTAACGGACCATTCTATGCCAAGATAACTTTGTTCCAGTGGCTGAAGTAAAAACCCTGAAGACGGGTATTGTACCGTCATCAGGCCTATTGTAAAATTTTTCACCCTACCATTGGAAGAGTATCCAAATCGTACTTTAAACACATAATAAATATTGTTTTTCCCAATCCTATTATTTCAGAACAATATCCCCAATCCCACATTGCCCAATTTCACACTGAATATCAAATTAATAAAATTTATTTGTTTCACAGGGCTCCCAGGAATCCGAAGATTCATGAAATCTTAATCTGTAACAATAAATAAGATATTGCAAAAGATGCCTAGCCATGAATCCAGAAGTACTTGGCAGAGTTGGTAGAACCCATCAATATTGTGTTATGTGTTTGTTTTTATGGTCCGAATTGGAAGGCATGGATGTGGATATGTGGTTATAACAGGACGGTGCCACTTGCCACACAGCTAACGAAACAATGTCTCTTTTGCGCGACAAATCAACATCGACCCTTAAAATTTAACCACCCTATATTAAAATATGAAAGACAAAGTGCGTTTCGCTTATAACACCAAGTCCAACTTTGAACTTCCCTTATAATTCAAACTTGCACATTCTCAATTTCATACAGAGTTGTTATTTCGCGTTTAGCAATTCTGTTTGTAATATCGCAACAACATTGCTTAATTTGAGAAGCTTATATATTTATACAGGGTGGGCCAAATATATGTATACAGGGTGGGCCAAAAGTTACCATGGGGTTTAAAAATTTAATAACTTTTTCGTATATATATTGTTTTTTTCAGAGTATACTTAATAATAACACTTGTAGAATAAATAATGGAGAGATTCACAACTGAGCAAAGAACCAGAATAATAGAATTGTATTATTTAAATCAACGATAAATTATTTAATGCAGATTGATGAAGTTCATTTTCATTTGAATGACGTTTTTAATAAGCAGAAGTGTAGGTTCTGGGGTTCTGAAAATACAAGAGCTATTCATCAAAGCCAATTGCACCCCATTAGGTGTACAGTACGGTGTGGGATCACATCTGCAAATATCATTGGGCCTTACTTCTTCGAGAATGAAGATAGAAGTGCTGTAACCGTAAATGGAGAGCAGAATCAGTTTACGATAGAACATTGTTTACGTCCTGCTCTTGAAAACAGACCTGAGATGTGGTTTCAGCAGGATGGAGCACCTGCCCGAGACACAATGGCACTTTTAAGTAAAATTTTGGAGAGCGAATAATTTCCACAAATTATTTGGCCAGCGCGATCGCCAGATTTGTCAGCACCCGACTATTTTCTTTGGGGTTATTTAAAGTAGCGAGTATATGTGAACAAGCCCGAGACAATCATCAACTCAAGGCCAACATTGTTGCAGAAATTTGAACGCTACAGCAACAAATTTTGAAAGATGTTAAGGAAAAGAAAAAATCACAGAAAATTCAAATCGAATGGGTAAATTTTATTATCATTTGAAAGAACATTCTTTGACGTATATTTTTTGAATATTATGTATGTCAAATGTTGGCCGCGGCAACGTCTAAGATGTTCCATCCGTTGAGTTCAATTTTCGAAGACTCGATCATTCGACTGGTAACTGGCGAATGACACGCGTGATGTTTTGCTCCAAGGCCTGAATCGAAGCGGGTTTGGCCGCATAAACTTTAGACTTTACATATCCCCACAGGAAAAAGTCTAACGGTGTGATATCACACGAACTTGGTGGCCAATCCACCGACTCAAAACGTGAAATTATCTGCTCACCGAAGTGTTCTCTCAATAAATTCATTGATTGATGCGATGAGTGGAAAGTGGCGCCATCTTGTTGAAACCAAATGTCGCCGGGATCACGAGCTTCAATTTCAGGCATCAAATAGTCAGATATCATGGCACGATAACGGTCGCCATTGACGGTTACGTTCTCACCGGCATTCTTTTTGAAGATATACGGACCGATGATTCCACCGGCCCACAAACCACACCAAACCGTTGTTTTTTCTGGATGAAGTGGCAGCTCTTGAACCTCTTCTGGTTGCTCCTCTTCTTAAATACGGCAATTTTGCTTGTTTACATACCCATTGGGCCAGAAATGGGCTTCATCGCTGAACAAAATTTGGCTCGAAAGCGTCGGATCTTCGAGGATTTTTTCAAGAGCCAATAGAGCGAAGCGATGTCGCTTGGGAACGTCGGGCGGCTTCAGTTCTTGTGCAAGCTGTATTTTGTACGCTTTCAATTTAAGATCTCAACGTAAAATGCGCCAAGTCGTTCCATACGTCAGTCCGAGTTGCTGTGAACGGCGACGAATCGACTCTCCATGGTCTTGGTGTCAACTCAGCTACAGCCTTATTATCTTTTGTTATATAGTATATTAATGGGGAATATATTTGGCTAATATATGAAAAAATTATATCCCGCAAGTGGTGGTCATTTTCGGCTGCGCCCATTCGTGCTCTTTCCGCGATAGCCCTAGTTGTGCCGAAAGTCTTCTTGTTGATGTTTCTGGACTGTCCTGCTCTATCCACAACACGTTGGATATTTTCGCCCGCGTGAACCGTAAGTGGTCTTCCGGTATATGGAGGGTGTATTACTGTACCATGTTGTCGAAAATTTCCAACCAGGCGGTTTATTCTTGGTTCTGAAGGTGAAGTACGCACATTAAAAAAGCGACGATAAGCACGCTGTGTCAAAACAATTGATTCTTGATTTTTAAAAAATTCAACAATTGCTGATCGCTGTTCTGTTGTGTAGTGTTCTATTTTAAATTCCCCAAGTTTGCTTTACAAAATTCTGTAATAAAAATTAAAAAAATATAAATAAATTTAAAAAGTTATTAAACAATCAAACCACAACTCTGGTTTTGCGCCACCCTGTATCTTCGTATAAAGAACAAAGAAATACGTACGCAGAAATACGTTTTCCTCGCCTCGATCTGTGCGCCGCTGTGCTCCTCATATAAAGCTGATTAAGCGTGCCTTAATCACTTAAACTGACTGTTGGGATAAACTAAAAGCAATCCAACATCAATTCGCCAAGCGCTGGAAAGACGAATACTTAAGGGAGCTTCAGAAGAGATCGTCGTAAAAGATGATTGCACCCATTGCGAATGGAGATTGGATCGAGTTTAACGGACCATTCTATGCCAAGATAACTTTGTTCCAGTGGCTGAAGTAAAAACCCTGAAGACGGGTATTGTACCGTCATCAGGCCTATTGTAAAATTTTTCACCCTACCATTGGAAGAGTATCCAAATCGTACTTTAAACACATAATAAATATTGTTTTTCCCAATCCTATTATTTCAGAACAATATCCCCAATCCCACATTGCCCAATTTCACACTGAATATCAAATTAATAAAATTTATTTGTTTCACAGGGCTCCCAGGAATCCGAAGATTCATGAAATCTTAATCTGTAACAATAAATAAGATATTGCAAAAGATGCCTAGCCATGAATCCAGAAGTACTTGGCAGAGTTGGTAGAACCCATCAATATTGTGTTATGTGTTTGTTTTTATGGTCCGAATTGGAAGGCATGGATGTGGATATGTGGTTATAACAGGACGGTGCCACTTGCCACACAGCTAACGAAACAATGTCTCTTTTGCGCGACAAATCAACATCGACCCTTAAAATTTAACCACCCTATATTAAAATATGAAAGACAAAGTGCGTTTCGCTTATAACACCAAGTCCAACTTTGAACTTCCCTTATAATTCAAACTTGCACATTCTCAATTTCATACAGAGTTGTTATTTCGCGTTTAGCAATTCTGTTTGTAATATCGCAACAACATTGCTTAATTTGAGAAGCTTATATATTTATACAGGGTGGGCCAAATATATGTATACAGGGTGGGCCAAAAGTTACCATGGGGTTTAAAAATTTAATAACTTTTTCGTATATATATTGTTTTTTTCAGAGTATACTTAATAATAACACTTGTAGAATAAATAATGGAGAGATTCACAACTGAGCAAAGAACCAGAATAATAGAATTGTATTATTTAAATCAACGATAAATTATTTAATGCAGATTGATGAAGTTCATTTTCATTTGAATGACGTTTTTAATAAGCAGAAGTGTAGGTTCTGGGGTTCTGAAAATACAAGAGCTATTCATCAAAGCCAATTGCACCCCATTAGGTGTACAGTACGGTGTGGGATCACATCTGCAAATATCATTGGGCCTTACTTCTTCGAGAATGAAGATAGAAGTGCTGTAACCGTAAATGGAGAGCAGAATCAGTTTACGATAGAACATTGTTTACGTCCTGCTCTTGAAAACAGACCTGAGATGTGGTTTCAGCAGGATGGAGCACCTGCCCGAGACACAATGGCACTTTTAAGTAAAATTTTGGAGAGCGAATAATTTCCAGAAATTATTTGGCCAGCGCGATCGCCAGATTTGTCAGCACCCGACTTTTTTCTTTGGGGTTATTTAAAGTAGCGAGTATATGTGAACAAGCCCGAGACAATCCTTCAACTCAAGGCCAACATTGTTGCAGAAATTTGAACGCTACAGCAACAAATTTTGAAAGATGTTAAGGAAAATGCTTTAAAACCAGCCCATTATTGCGAAGCTGAAAACGGGGGTCATTTAAGTGAAATTATTTTTGATACTTTAGTGTAAAGTAATTTGCATTTTGTATATTATATAGCGTGATCCATTTCGAGGTTCCCTAGTTTTTTAAAGGAAAATCACAGAAAATTCAAATTGAATGGGTAAATTTTATTATCATTTGAATGAACATTCTTTGGCGTATATATTTTGAATATTATGTATGTCAAATGTTGGCCGCGGCAACGTCTAAGATGTTCCATCCGTTGAGTTCAATTTTCGAAGACTCGATCATTCGACTGGTAACTGGCGAATGACACGCGTGATGTTTTGTTCCAAGGCCTGAATCGAAGCGGGTTCGGCCGCATAAACTTTAGACTTTACATATCCCCACAGGAAAAAGTCTATCGGTGTGATATCACACGAACTTGGTGGCCAATCTACCGACAAAACGTGAAATTATCTGCTCACCGAAGTGTTCTCTCAATAAATTCATTGATTGATGCGATGGGTGGAAAGTGGCGCCATCTTGTTGAAACCAAATGTCGCCGGGATCACGAGCTTCAATTTCAGGCATCAAATAGTCAGATATCATGGCACGATAACGGTCGCCATTGACGGTTACGTTCTCACCGGCATCCTTTTTGAAGATATACGGACCGATGATTCCACCGGCCCACAAACCACACCAAACCGTTGTTTTTTCTGGATGAAGTGGCAGCTCTTGAACCTCTTCTGGTTGCTCCTCTTCTTTAATACGGCAATTTTGCTTGTTTACATACCCATTGGGCCAGAAATGGGCTTCATCGCTGAACACAATTTGGCTCGAAAGCGTCGGATCTTCGAGGATTTTTTCAAGAGCCAATAGAGCGAAGCGATGTCAATTGGGAACGTCGGGCGGCTTCAGTTCTTTTGCAAGCTGTATTTTGTACGCTTTCAATTTAAGATCTCAACGTAAAATGCGCCAAGTCGTTCCATACGTCAGTCCGAGTTGCTGTGAACGGCGCCGAATCGACTCTCCATGGTCTTGGTGTCAACTCAGCTACAGCCGTCCAATAATGAATGCTGGGTCTCAAGATGGCTGATTGTGTTGCAAATATAAGCTTAGTAGGCCGATTATGTTGACCATAAGTTGAACGAAGTGCACGAAACAGAACGCCTCACAGAACGTGAATTTTCGTATTTTCGTAAGTTGAACGATTTGTAAACATTGTGCATGACACATGACAGCATGACACGACTCACACTTGATCTGTCAAAAAAGGCTATTAAAAAAGCATCTCTACTTGGATCAGCCATTTTAATCTGAGAAAAAAATTAATAGACGAAAAAGTTTTTAACCACATGGTAACTTTTGGCCCACCCTGTATGCACATAAAGTTATACTTTTCTTTTTTTGTATTATTTGTTAACGACCAATTTGTTATTTACTTTTTTTGTTTTTAATGGGCTGAATATGGTCAATATTATAAATAAAACTAATTAATTTTTTCAATTGTTTTCTCGACGTCTCGTCGGCTTTTTTCCGACATTCTCAGGAGAATTTATTTTGATTATTACGATTAGTATATATTTCGTTTCAATTAC
This sequence comes from Hydrotaea diabolus, assembly GCA_963513945.1. Taxonomy (NCBI): domain Eukaryota; kingdom Metazoa; phylum Arthropoda; class Insecta; order Diptera; family Muscidae; genus Hydrotaea; species Hydrotaea diabolus. The sequence continues at coordinate 94,133,921 of OY740717.1, read as the reverse complement.
ATACGATTATTAAAAAACTGAAATGAAACAATATAAAATATAACGGGTTTAATTAAGACAACGAGCTACGCTGTTTCTACAGTTGACTTTAATACATATGGGACAGGGATCCTCAGCAAATACGAAACCTCAATAATCCTATTTATCATCAGTAAATGTTGCAGCCACAGCAAAATTCTTCAGTAAGTGAGGTGTTTATTGACGTTGATTTTAGAGACAGATCTTTTCAACCGGTTGATTTAGCCTGCCCGTCAGTTGTTAGTGGACCAAGTAAATTGACTGTCACTCCAGCAAGGAACACTGTTTTTATTTCATGATTTGCCTCTAACACTACTATTGAAGAAATTCAATATTACATTAAGTCAAAGTGACCTTGACTTAAAATAAATAAATTTAAATCATCTTCTAACCATTTATCTTATTAAAGTTAAGTCTCAAATCTCTTCAATAAACTAGATAAGGTTTAAACTTATCAAAACGTAAGAGATTTTTTACTAAATTAAGCCGCTTGTTTGTTGATAGCTACATATAACTTTGCTTCCGATATTGTTGTTTTTTCAGAGACATATTTAAAGAATTATATTTTGAACTCTGAGGATTTATAGGAAAGATAAAATTAAAAGAATATATGTGTTGACTTAATTGTGGTTTATTGTTGTCTTCCTTCTAAGCGTATTTTTTTCTAATGAGTTTAATAATTTGGAATTTATTGCCGTTTTTGTTGCATTAGGAACAAAAAAAAACTTCATTATCTGTTCTTACATGCCTCCTTTGTCCGATTTAAATGTTTATAATGAACATTTGACTGCCGTTAAAATGATAACACAGTACAACACATGATTTTCGTTTGGTCAAGGTACATCAAATAATAATTTAATAATTAATTTAAAGTTAGTAAGTATCGTATAGGGGAATTTGTTACTTATTAGGCTCTTTTGTTTGTCATTACTCTTGAACCACTAGTCCGAATAAGCTGAAACAAATTTAAAAAAATTAAAAATTACAATTACTTTAATCTGTTCATACAACGTTTCGCTACATACGTAACAGTTTCGCAGTTATAAATAAATGTATAAAGAAAAAAATATTTTTTGCCTAAAAAATTAAATTTATTTTTTTTTAATTTATAAAAAATACAAAACGGTAAAAAGTGTCAAGTCCTATTACTTTCACTTAAAGTCACATGACCTATAAACAAAATGAGACATAAATCATGAAAATCGATTTACGGGTTTCGCTTTTATGCACAATTACGTAAGTGAAGGTATGAATTTCAAAAATTTGCTCGAGATATGTACAAAATACTTTGGAAAAAAACGTTGATGACTTTTGTATGATTCTCAGAATTTAAAAAAATAAGTAATAAACAAAAGGTTATTTGATTTTTATGATTTTACGCTGAATTGGTGTTCTTGTTCATTTATGATACCTAATCCGTTCGCAGTCAATTAATGGGAAAAAAGGAAAGTGCACATAATTAAGTGTGTTCTTCCGTTGGCTACCTACATGATTTTTTTTACAGAAATTCGACCCACATTTTTGAGTGATCATGTTTTGGAACGTTTCGAAAAAAGACATTGTATTAAAGGATTTCCAAAATGCATTTGCTTCCTTTCTTATTGGGATTCACGATACACAGGAAATCAATATCAATGTAAAGCTTGGAAAGCAATAACTCCCGAGCTCGAGAAACAATTACGGAATAAACCTTTGATATAGGATCTAGATGATATTTTGTTGCCATCGCTCCACATGAAATTAGGAATAGCTGTAAAATTCGAAAAACTCAGTGAAGCTAAAATTAGAAAAGGTACGTATCGTTGTCAGTATTTTAATATTGTCATATCTAAATTTGTTCACTTCGATATATTCGCATTACCAATAATTTGTTCGCAAATGTTTTTTTTCATATTTCAAACAGGTATTTTCAATGGACCGGATATACGAAAATTAATTAAACGTTTTTGGAAAGAATCGTGTACAGCGAGATGACATACAGACTCGAGTGGACAACTTGCTGTATTATTTTGAAAAAATCAATGCATCCATGACGTTAAAATTACATTTCCACCTTGATACGTTTTTGGCACTATTACCTCAGGAATCGGACGAACAAGGAGAGAGGTTCCACGAGATGGCCATGCCAATGGAAAAGCGATTCAAAGGCAAAAAATGGATGCATTGCTTGCGGAGGTTTGTTGGTGGAGTTCTAAAATTATGCAGTTTGAAGATAAAGGCACCGAAGATGAAGATGACACTGAAATTTGTGGTGCCCTTGAATATTATGTCAATCTCGGATGATGATGCAGACTCAGAACATGAATATGAACAACCTACGAAGAAAATAAGGTCATCAGAACCACAAGAGTCAACCACAAGAGTCAATTTCAACGAGGATGGATAGTGACAATAATTAAAAATGTTCTTAATTTTGTTTCCCTGCATACATAACATATACAAATCTTATATTTTCTGTGTAAGAATAGCTGTAATATGAATCGGAATGTTTATTTTCATGCAAAATGAATTGACGATTGGCCAGTGCGACTTAAGGCGTGTGTAAATGCAAAAGGCGGACATTTCGAATAAGTAGATTCTTTTTGGATTCAATATACATAAATAAATATATTAAAAAATATTTTGTCCAAAAACATCCATACTTTTTATTTTACAGCATAAAACGTGTGTAACAGTATTTATGTGCCTACTAAGTAAGTACTTGTAGTCAACAGTATTTACGAGGTGGTAATCAGTGTTAATTTTCAGATAATCCTAACTGGATTTGTTGTACGATAAAAAGACGCATTGCCTTTTACATCAATGCCTCACAATTTCATCTCTGTAGCCAAGGCAGACGGTGGTATAAGCGTAATTTTAAATGACAATTTTGTGAGAATTATAAATGTTCTGAGATGGTGTATTTTCCAAGCATACAAAAAGAATGATTTGTTTATGTATGACAGTAAGGAAGGAGAACATAGAAACAAATCTTACAGTATTCCTAAACCAAGCGATGAGGCAACAAAATAGCGTAATACTCGTATATTTGGACATTTAAATTATAATTTTTTTCAAACAAATGATAACCAAGAAAACAGTGTGTCGTATTAGAATAAAATATATGCCAAATTCGCCAATGTAATCTTACTTAATAAAACTTCAACAACGTAATTTGCACCGAAAATACCCAATGTGTGATAAGTTGTTAAAACGAGGACAGTAAGGCATACATATTATAGAATCCCAATTATTCGCAGATTACCGGTGGAGACGTTACAGAGGATCATGTGAATGAAAATGTATTCCTAGCTACAGCAAGTGAAGAACTTTCTTGGTGTTAATCAAGAATTAGTAATTGAACAACCGGCCGTAAGAATTAAACAACCGGCAGGTAGACCTAGATTTTAACGAAAACGGCCGAGAATGTGTTATGGTGAACAATCCATTTGTGGTCCGTATGCAAAAGAATGGAAGAAACCTATGGCGATTGAGCATGATGTACTTATTAGAAATGACTCTTGGGAGCTAACTGCAGGTCAAGGGATGAAAATGGTACATTCCGTAAAGAGAAACAATGAGGGCGGTATTTACAAATTAAAATCTCGACTTTTAAAAAAGATTGTAGTCAGCACTATGGGTTCAATTATGACGAGACATTTTCCTCCTTCCCATAAAACTGGTGTTTTGGCCATACCATAAAGACTAAGCAAATCCTGAAAAAACGCCAAGAAGTCTCTTTTTTTAAACAAAGTGGCTGTAAAGGGAACTCCAAATTGAAAAAAGGTCTAAAGACTTTTTTCTTAAGCTGCGTTGTTTTAACTTCCGGTTGTCCGAAAATCAATGAAAAATATGTTAAAAATGTACAAAAAGTTAATGATATTGGTGTATCGGCATAAAAAACCTTGACTTACCCTGATTGCTTATTGCTAAAACTTATATCAACGGTTTTTTGACTACATATCTGTCCGAGCATAATTAAATAATGAAGTCACTGCAAAAGAATTTTGAATTGTTGATGGTGAATTATCTTATTTCCTTGGATGGAGTTCTGCCGTGAAGGTGACTGGCTTAAAAAATTAGCAAAATCGCAAAGATAATTACAAGTTGGTTTTTTAAACAACGTTCTCAACGCCTCATACACCTGCCCCTGCAATCCGAGGGGCCACCTTACTTTAACTTACACATTATGGACCGATGCATAATGGAGAGATGACGTGAAACGTCATTTATGTAAATTGGCTAAAGATAACTATCAACAGCCAATCGGCAAAAAAATTATAATAATCGCTAGAAAATATACCCAAACTTAAATATCACCGCCACCTTAATTTAACAAAATATTACGAACCATAACCAATTAAGAAATCGAAGTGTAAAAACTATTTAGAAGGTCTAAACGATCTTCTTAGAAGCAATAACTTCACGAATAATTGTATATACCATCATCGTATTCATCATAGTTCGCCTACTCTTTAACAAGGGCAATTTAATAAGATTTAACCTGCTATTTTAAGAAGGGAGTTCACAGCCAGTATTCCAATAAAAATATCTTAAGAAGAATAGTAAAAATTGTTTTTGCACGGACTCAATAATAATAACTATGTTAACAAAAATTGTTATCATATTGGGGATCCAAAAACCACTGATAAATGTTCTAAAATTGGCCTGTCTAGAGAAATATAAAGCTGTTTCGTAGAATATGGATCAGCAAAGTCTTTTGCCCACCCAGCGTTCATAAAATAGAAGACACCATATGCTTTATTTACATAGTAATGATATGGTTTGTAAAATTTAAGATTCCGTCCATCATAAAACCAACATCAATAAATGAAATTACCGATGTCAAATTCAGAGCCACATAATTTCAATTTAGTAGCCGACAACCTCTTCCAAGTCACCCTGCAGCATGTGACAGTCCGCAAAGCTTGCATTAGAAGAATTTAATTTCTTGTCGTCTGTCATCTTGGCTTCCCTGTGATAGGAGGAGAACCAGTTTATGAAATTATTATAAAATCCAATTTTGTTTAACTTGAATAGTAAGTGTCTGTGATTTACTGGGTTTGTGATTAATTTAGCAAACCTTCCACAGTTTGATACATTCAAAAAACTACCAGATTTATGAAGTGGAAACAATAAAGATCTGTTCCATAAAGTAGAAAAGTACTCCAATTTAAATTCAAAATAGCGTTTCAATAATATATTGAAGGCTAAGTCATGGGTTTCATAGACACTGTTTTAGATACAAATTCATTAAATATGTCATAAAATTTGACAGCAAAAATAAAATCAGCAGTAGTACACAACTGTAGATTGGTAAGGAAATGCAACGGAAAAGTATATTCAAAAAGTACGACGGGCTGCTATATATATTTCTGGCTTAATATTGAAAACGCGAATATGTATCATCAAAAATGGTTTCATTGTTTTTCAAAGTATTCTCCAGCTTGATTTATACACTTTTGCATGCGCTCAAACCAATTGTCCAAGCACTTTTTCCACGCCGATTGAGACACCTCCAAAACATGGGTTTTGAACGCTTTAATAGCATCTCCTGGCGACAAAAATCATTGACCACGCACTTTTTTCTTGATGTGCGGGAATAAAAAGAAGTCATTGGGTGCCAAGTCAGGGCGGATGACCCATCAATTCGACGTTTTGTCCGGTCGAAAAGGCGCTGGTTTGAGCCGATGTGTGAGAGCTCGCATTGTCATGGTGCACAATGATTCGTCTTCTCTTGTTCATTTTTCGAATTTCTCCAAAGACTTCAGGCAAACAAATTGTGGTGTAACATTCAGAATTGACCTCCTACGTTGCTCAAGCGGAACAGTCGCCACATGACCAGATTTGGCCTGTTTGAAGAAACAGGCGATCATTTGCTTCGTAGTGCTTCTTTCACGAACAACTTTAGTTGGATTTGTCTCGTCTTCGAAGACCCACACGGTCGATTGCTGTTTGTTTCAGGCTCATAGACATAGATCCGTGATTCGTCACCTGTGACAATCTTATAAACGTCCTTTGAAGCACCGCGATCGAATTTTTTCAAAATTTCTTTGCACCAATCGACTCGAGCCTTTTTTGAGCGATTGTCAAATTGTGCAGTATCCAACGAGAACAAACCTTTTTACGGCCAGGTGTTCATGCAATATCGAATGTATTCTGGTGGAAGAAATGCCAAAGATCCCTTTATCTCACGGTATGTCACATGACGATCTTGCATTATCAGTTCACGCACGGCCGATTTCGGACGACCTTCGCCTATGATCGAGCGTCGGCTACGATTGAATTCATTAAACCAGTTTTTCTCAGTGCTATAGGATGGTGCTTCGTCGCCATACAAAGATTTAAGTTCAGCGATGCACTCTTGTCGTGATAATCCACGTCAAAAGTTGTGAAAAATGATCGCTCGAAAATGATCACGAGTTAATTCCATTTTTTGCAAAATTTATTTTTTCAAGTCACTGTAAACAACAAAAAAGATTGTCGTACGTTCTGAGTACGTTTATGCTAAAAAATGTCAAACTTTCCAATGGAAATGTCAGATGGCGCTATATAGAAAATATACAGAAATATATAGCAAGGATGGTGGTTGTACTCCGGAGTGGTAATAGGATGCATTAAAAAAACTTGAAATGGACGTATTTCATGGTCAAAATCACATCAAGAAAATATTATTATCTGAGACAAATTTATTTTTGTCAATAGCCTAGCACCATCAGTGGACTAATCGCTGTTTGTTAAAGTTAGTGCTGTTGAATTAGGCAACATATGCCATAATACAGACGATAAGGTAAGGTCGCCCAATGTTCAGAAAATTCATGCTTAAAATTATCTTTTTATCGGCAGTCAAATGCTACTTACAAGCATTAAAATCGGCCGAAGGAGGAATGTATGAACAGTTAATGTTTTAAGTTCCCAATGCAACACTAACTGCAATAAATTCCAAATTATTGAGTATGTACATTAGAAAAAATACGCTCAAAAGGTAGACAACAGGAAACCGCAATTAAGACACCACCACCGTTTCTTTCTATTATATCATTTCTATAAATCGTGTCAATGTTGCACAGAACCTCAAAGTTCAAAATATCACTTTTTAACTAAGTCTCAGAAAAAACATCAATATAAAAATTAAAGTTACAGCCTCTTACGTATAGTGTAAACCTTATCTAGTTTTTTGAAGAGATTTACGACTTAGCAGGTAAAGTGGTTTAATTTGATTGCCCTCGTCTACTGCTTCTTTGAACTAGCTTAACTAGCGCCCTATCTGGCCAAAATTCGCTGTCAATGACTTTGGAGAAGATGTCTTCTGGCACATTTATCTTAAATAAAGATAACCGATAAGAAAATTACTAAATTTATAAAATTTAAGCCAATATTACACTTTCACTTCGATTTTATATAAATTTAAATTTGGTCAATTGTAGTGTCAGCGGCAAACCAAGAAATAAAAACAGCCCCTCTTCCAAGAATGACTGTCAATTTCCTCGGGTCACTTTTAACTGACGAACAGGCCAAATCAACCGTTTCAATTAACGATCTGTTTATGGTCTCAACGTCAATAAACACCTTAGTGGAATTAGCGGGACAACTAGGAACCGGTGTTTGAAGGTTCGCATTTAATGCTGAAATTGAATTCGGTGGCTTTTCCGGTTTATTAACAGCAGGATCAACAACTTGAGCAATTATTCTAGAAATAAGTTCTTCTCCACCAGAAGACGGACCTACATCCATCGACAAAACATTTACCTGTTCTATTATAGGTACTGCAGATAACGTCTTATCGAAAGATGTCTTTTCCGTCGACTTGGGAGAATTTTTCCTCGATCAATTTCTAGCTTCTTGTGTTATATGCAACGAATATCATTCGTTAGATTCTATATGAAGTAGAGATTGGTGTTTTTTAATACACTGGAAGTATCCCTTTTTAACTGGGACAGTTAGATTTAAAATGATTCGACGATCAGCAATTTGCGATAAGTTTATTAGCGTCAACATATATACTTTAATACGTTCATATACAGACAATGCTTTGAAATTTTCGCAGTTCCCTACATAGTGACCATTACATTTTTTTCATTTTTAAATTTTTATTTTTTCGGCTCCGCTTTCCGCGGAACGAGCGCGATTTATGGTTAAAACTATGATTACGTCTTCTTATATCAGGAATCGTTTCTTATAACGTAATTTTGGCCACTCGGAATACCCTCCTTCGAATGATTGTGTATCGTACGGTGGTGTTGTATCACGTCTTCTGATTTCTTCCAGTTGAGATTGCTTTTGCGGCATTAAATTATTTTCTTTTTCTTCAATTTGTTTACAGGATAACGCATACGAGCGAGCACCCTTTATCTGCCGTCATTAACTCCTCATAATCTGTAGTTAGTTTTTGCCATTTTCTTTCCAACTCATCTTCATCCACTTCAACCCCGCAAAGCTGCTACCAAATTCTGGTTTACACTCGACCGTAATTGATCAAGATTGAAAGGAAATCTAAGCCTAGCCGCTATTTTGAATTTTTTTACAAAATCCTCGACGTGTGGTGTAAGAAAGGTAAGGTTTTATATTAGCGATAAATATGGTTTACGCTCTAAGCAATTTCGACGTATATTCTTTAGAACGATTTTTTTATTTATGATAATCGGTTGCGTTATAAATTATTTTCAATTTTATCAAAAAATAATAATTTTTGTGTCCCTTATTTAAATTATGATATGCCAACTGCGTATGAATAACGAAAAAATAATAATAATATTGGTTTCTTGTTCATTTACAGAAAAAAAATGTTCCGTATTTAAAATTTTTGTGATTAAAGGTACGCTTTAATTCCTATAATTTTCTCTTTAAAATTAAAAAATGGTGATTTGGGTAGTTTAAATCAATTCCGTGTAATACAATCTCGATCGACATGCACTATTTTTTCTCGAGGTAGGCAATCCCTACCTATTAAGTGGGACGTCACACAACCAAATACACCGCCAGCTTGTTGCGTCGACTGCGAACAGTTTTGTTGCTTTTTCTTGTTCAAAGCAACCACACAAAATAAGTTGATATGAAAAAAGAACGAACGTCGACAGCGAGCACTGATCGTTATGGAAAAAACAACTACTTTTTGGCCGTTTCAGTATGTTGTTGTTTTTATTTCTCTTTGGAATAAATTCTTTTCGTTGATGAGTGAAGATTTTTGTACTCCCTTGTTCTTTTGTTGTTGTTATAATTTTTGATCCCTTTGTAGGAAATTCTTTTCGTTGGCTTTGAACTATAACTGGCCGGCGCTTTGGTTTTAAATTATTTTTGTTGATCCGTACTTTGTGGTTATTTTTTTTTTAATTATATCTTTATTTTATTCTAAGGCACGTCAATAATTCCGTGATTCCCTCCTAATCCTAATTCCAACTTCCCTCGTAGTTGTATGAAATGCAACACTGCTCCCATCAAGTACCATCTGTTAATAGACTACTGTCAAATTTTGAAAATGTTCCGTCATTTAGGTAGTGTTTAACAGCTTTTCAAAACATACAACGTCGTGGATTGGAAAAATGGAAAAAGTGAATTTCGAGTGTTCATTAAACATTATCTTTCGCGGAAAACCCCCGTCAATCTAACCACGGAAAAGCGTGACTCTGCACCATCTATTTCAATGTTAAAAAGTGAATTAGTGACTTTCGTTGTGGCCGCATAAGTAGTACAAATGACGCTGAACATTCTAGACGGCCAATTGAGGTCAATAGATCCGAAAATGTGAAAAAAGTCCACCATATGGTGTAAGCCGATCATATTCGGGAAAACCCCGTAAACCAAACCAATGGTAAAAAAGTGGTTTACTGTCTTTCGTTGTGGTCGCACAAGTTCAGATTACGCTGAACGTACAGAAAATGTTAATGTGGTAAAAGTTGTCAGTTGTGGTTAAGAAAGCTATCTGCAAGATGTCTGCCGTATTTGCTCTCAATTACCCAAAAACGAAATCGTGTGACAACTTCAAAGGATTGTGTGGAGTTGTTTAACCACAACTCAAAAGTTTTTGCGCGTTTTGTAACTGCGGATGAAACATGGATCCATTACAACACTTCGGAGACCAAGCAGCAGTCTAAGCAATAGAGGATTTAAAAAAGAACGAACCCATATGGCTAAGAAAAAAATTATTTTTCTTCAAGATAGTGCACGGGTGCACACGTGTGCAATCTCACTGGCAAAATTGCATGAATTGAGTTACGAATTGGTACCTCATTCGCCATAATCTCCGGATTCAGCCCCCAGTGACTATTTCCTATTTCCAAATCTAAAGAAGTGGCTCGGTAAAAAGAGATTCAGCACCAGCGATGAAATTATTGATCAAACAAATGCCTTTTTTATGGACCACGAAAAATCCTATTTTTTGAAGGGTAACAAATAATATGACGTTGGAATAAGTGTATTGAGCTAAAAGGAGATTATGTTTCCAAAAAAAAACTGTGTTTTCTTCGAAAAGTCACGGAATTATTAGTATACCCTCGTACCAAAAGTTTGTTGAATTTTAATAAAAATTACAAGGAATTTCTTTGACTCACTCTTTTTGCTGTTGTCGCCTTTGTATTTTTAGTAAATTTATGATTTTCGTTAATTTTCTTATGAATTCTTACTTTATTCGACTTTATAATGGAATTTTTATATATGTGTTTTTTGTTGCAATTTTTTATTTTTCTATTGTTTCGATTTACAGTTTTACATTTGATTTTGAAATGTTTCTTTTTTATAATTTTAAACGTCTTTGACTCGAAGTTTTTGTTGTTTCTTTTTTGACTATTTTAAATGATCAAACTCAAAGAAAACCAATTACTACTGCACATAACTGTTCCTGTCCTCTTACTCTTTTTCGAATTGATTTTTGGGTTTTGATTGATGTTGTCGCCTTCTTCTGCCACTGTTATTCTTTTGCCGGTAAGATGCCCTTTTCTTGATGACGTCAACTGCTCAATACCAAGAGATGTGCATGACTTCTGCTCTTGAAAGATGATGATGTATTCTTGTTGAAGTAAACGAATTTTTTTTGCTGCTGCTTTTGTCGTAGGATGACGATTGATGTCAACTTCACGTTGTTAATTTTGTGCGTTAACAGACTTAATGAAAGCTCAAAATCCAACTCTGATCAAATTTTGTACAGAACGTGACGAGCCACTAATAGTCTATCTTTCTGGATAGCCCTGCACAAACGTTCTTCCAGATTCGTATCCTATCGGCAAAACCATTGCATGGTACGTTGGATCATATCGCCCAATGTACCATACATCCATGCAAAGGTCTGTCCAGATTTGAGCTCCTGCCATTCCACAAGCCACATATAACATTCGATCTTCGTCAAATTGTGCAATAAGGAAGATCTATTATCAATCTTAGTAATATTGAAATAAATCGGTTCACGTTTTCATGTAGCTCCCATATGTAGGTAATTAGCGAGCCCCTGGCTACAAGTCCCTTATTATATCCGATCTCACTCAAATTAAGAATAGAACGTTTAGGGGTGCGCGACTTAAAACAAACCTACCGAAGCTCGACTATATTGGTTCATATTTTGAAATAGCCCTGCCATCTTTTATTTAAGTGATTTATTTTTCAGTTTTATTGAAAGAATTTTTTTTTGGTTTATTCATTCAAGCAATAAGAAATACTTATTCTGTAAAAAATAAACTATTCAATCGCGCAAAATTCAGTTTTTCGGGATACTGGAAATGGGTATCAAATGAGTTGCGGGGGTACTACGGTACTTTCCAAGTCAAAAAGTATCAAAAAAGAACCAAAGTATAAACTTTATCATCCCTTCGTAGAGCATTTAAAATTTTTACACTGTTGGCCAATTTCAGCAAAAGTAATTTCAGCTTTATTCTTTCTTTCTTTTATCAGTTTTATATTAATAATCAAACAGCTGGCAAATTTAATGTGCATTAGTGGATTTTAATGCACACTGACGGTGTCGTCTGTCTAACTGGAACAAATGTAATCCTAACAATTTTTGGATGTTTCTTCGAATGACCATATGATGAACTCTTCACCCAGATAGCCTTTTCAAACAAATAAAAAGTCCAACCGGAATTACTTCTATGTTGTAGCGGTTCTTTATTATGCAATGAGTTGATAGTAAATAAAGCTTAGGTGGCCTCAAGCGGTTATCTTAGAACGGTTTAGAGAGAGATAGTAGTTCAATGCAAATGAGACCAATATATGCAATTTAAGGCGAGTTCAATTCTAAACCTTAAGGGTACTGTAAAAAAAGGGATATGAAACAAAAGATTATAACGAAAATATGGAAATAATCAATGAAATGAATATTAAAAAAATTAAACCTTAAAGCTATTGTTTATTTAGGGATTCAACAGATATTGAGAACTTAACATTCTATTAATGTTGTTAATTTCGCACTTTTCTTTAGCGGCAAGCAACAAGTCATCAAAACAAATGTGAATTAATACTTCCTCCCCATTGATAACTATTCTCAAAGACATTGGTCTGACTTACTTCGTCTGAATCCATCAAGCCAATAAAGATATAATTTTTTGTCCTGTTCCAAACATTTGCCGCATATTTGAAAGCATAATTTATTTTCTTTAATTTGCAAACTTGATTTTTATCAACTTCGCCAAAGCCAGGTGGTTGTTTGGTATATATGGTTTCTTGTAGACAACTATCAAAAAAAGCACACTTTACGTCCATGTGTTTGCTATGCATTTGTGATAGCAATCAAGAATGATATATGTAGGGTGGGCGATTTAACATTTTAAATTTGAATCGGCTGTAAAAAAAACCAATAATTTTTTCGAAATTCTTTTTTTATTAAAAAGATTGAACTTTGTCATCTAATAATAGAATACCAACCTTTGCTCAAAGGGCTGAAGATTGTTTTGTTGAAGATAAGGAATTTTACCGAAAACTCGTGTCACTGTTTGGTGTGGATTTTGGCCTGGCGGCATCATTGCGCCATTTTTCTTCGAAAACGAGCAAGGAGCCGCCGTTAAAGTCCACGGTGAGTGTAACCGCTCCATGCTTAACGTATTTTTGATTCCAAAACTTTAACAGAATGACATGGGTTCAACAAGACGGGCCACATGTCACACAACCAACGCAACCATCGATATTTTTTGCACTGTTTATAAAAATCAAATAATTAGACGAAATTGTGATGTCAATTGGCTGCCTCGTAGCTGTGTTATGAGCCGTTTAGATTATTTTCTGTGGGAAGCCATTAAGGATATATTTTACACAAAGCATCCAAACACAATTTAAGAGTCAAATCAATCGAAATGTACTGAAAAATTGGGTTGATCGGATCAGGTACTGCCGAGCCAGTTGTGGTAGTCATATGAATGTTATTGTTTTCCATTGTTAAATAACAAACTTCAACCAAAATTTGAAAAAATTATCAGACGATTAACATTTAAAATGTTAAATCGCCCTCCCTGTATGTATATACATTCATATACTAGTATACCCTACAACCCAGTAGGTATTCAAAATTAATTGTTTAAAATTTACTAGTCTCAACTACAGGGTGGGCCAAAAGTTACCATGGGGTTTAAAAATGTAATAACTTTCTCGTTTATTTATTTTAAGCTTATATAAGTAAATAACATTTGGAGAAGAAATAATGGAAAGATTCACAACTGAACAAAGAACCAGAATAGGATTTTATTATTTAAATCAGCGATCAGTCTTGTACTATCAGTTGCAGTGAAACGTGGTGTTTTGTTTTCTTCTTTTCTCAAGTGATTTGTGCATTGTGGTTGTCGATTTACAGCTACATTACTTATTCTTTTCAAATTTACTTACAAATACAAACAAACAACATTAAACGGTCGTACGTAGAAAATGTTGTTGCCTCTAGTAGGCTTAACAAAATGAGCAAACAAGATAAAAATGCCAGCAACTCTCCAAGTGTAGTAAACCAAAACTATTTTCATCCTCTCCAAACTATTGAAGATGACAATCAAACAGCTGATGCTGTTATCGATACACATGTTAAGGTACAAGTACCCCCGATTACCATATTAAAGTGTACGGCCGAACAAGTGCACGAAATCTGTAGATTATTGAAGAATGCCGAATATTCAATAAGAAAAATATCGATTGGATTAAAACTTTTTTGTGTTATTCTGAAAGATTACAATAACCTCTGCGATCAACTAGTAAGCAACTTTCCACTAGAATTTTTTACTTACTCTTCTAAAAAAGATAAACCCTATAAAGCTGTGCTTTTAGGATTGGACAAAATGGATCCAAAAGTAGTTATGCATCATCTAACTGAAATGGGATTGAAATGTTTGGATGTCAAAATCGTAACACGCCCAAGAGAGGGTAGTAATGAGCAGGTCATCTATGTAGTTTTTTTCGAAAGGCAATCGATTACCATTAAAGAATTAAGGAAGAACTATTGGTCTTTTAATCGTATAAGGATCAGGTGGAAGTACCAAAAGCCGAACAAATCGTATACTGTCAGATGTTTGGCCATGGATCCAGCCGATGTAAAGTGAAGACATTCTGTGCACATTGCGCTGGAAATCACAAATTTACAGATTGTAATGCTACAATTGAAAAATGTGCAAACTGCAACGGGGCCCATAAATCGATGTCGGCCAACTGTCCTAGCAGAATTAACTACTTACAATTACGTGAGCGTGCCCTAAGAGATCACAGATTCAAAGGCGCGGCCAACAACAAAATCATAATATCGAAAATATGGATGTACATTTCCCTAATTCTCTAAACCAGAGATTTGTTCCAAACACTAGCAGTTGGGGAAATGCCCAACAAAACTTAAGTTCAAGTAATGGAGATTTATTTTCTTTTGAAGAAATAAAAGTTTTAACATTCGAATTGATCACGGGCTTGAGCAAGTGTAAAACGCGTGCTGACCAATTTGGTGTTTTAACGAACTTGGCATGCAAATTTGTATATAAATGAATAACTCCACCAAAATTATATGTTGGAATGCCCGCGGCATTCGTAATAAAAAAGACGAACTATTTAATTTCTTAGAAACACACGAAATTGACATTTGTCTTTTAACCGAGACTTGGTTGAGTAACAACGTAACGATTAAGTCCAAGGATTATTATTGCTACAGATGTGATCGTCAAAATGGAAGAGGTGGAGGGAGGTGTTGCCATTTGTGTTAGAAGGGTATTAAACATGAGCCGATTCCCCATCATAATACGACATTAATAGAAAATGTCGGTATCAAAGTATATATAAACAATGATGTCATTAATATTTTTTCCTGTTATTTCCCTGGAGGTGCCGCTGGTCCAGGTCGAAAACACTCCTTCTCAACTGATTTGAGAAAATTGACCAGTTGCGGAAAATACATATTAGGCGGTGATTGGAACTGCAGACATAGTTACTGGGGCTGTCAAAGGAGCAACACTTGGGGAAATATACTCTATCATAAGTTGAGAGCTGACGAAACTCAAATAATGTTTTCTTCTGACAGCATTTATGTTCCGGCTGATGCTAGAAGGCAATCTTCCACTTTAGATTTCTTTCTAACAAGCATTCCCCAACATTTAACCACAGCCAGAGTCATAAATGATCTCGGTTCGGACCACCTTCCGATTTGCAGCAGCTTAAATTTGCAACACGAATTTTGTGATAATCTATAATACAATTTTAGTAAAGCTAATTGGAAGCGGTACAAAAGGAGCATAAAGAGAGATCTCCCGACAGTAGAAACACCTACAAATACAAATCAAATCGACAACATGATAACCTTTTTTACCGATATCGTAAATGCAGCTATAAGCGAAAGCGTTCCAAAATGTCGACTAAAACCAGCAAAAAATCCTTTGCCATTAATATTTTAACCTTTATGCCATTAATACATAAAGGTCCTCATCCAACACAAAAATATATACAGACGAAACTGGAAGAGGTATAGAGACATTAGTGACCACCGAATAATGACAAGCCTGAATAACGAAATATCCAAACAAATAACAATCTTTAAAAATACATCATGAAATAGCATGTTATCTAAACTAGATAAGTCATCTTCCCCCTTTTGGAAAATATCAAAAGTATTAAAGAAGAAGTGCAAAGCTATTCCTTTTATAAAAGATAATAATATTGTCTATTATTCAAATAAAGATAAAAATGAAATCCTGGCTCAAAACTTCAAATTGAATCATTGTATTTCAAATAATCTTAGTGATCCGTCTACTGTTTCGGAAGTCGATATTGCTGCAAACTCCGTCAGGTCCCTAGAAGTAAATCAGCCAAATTCTTATTACATCGATATAAATAAAACCACAACACTCATCAAGAAACTGAAAAATAAGAAGTCTCCCGGTCTAGACGGTATTAACAACAAATGTTTGAAAATGCTACCAAGGAAAGGCATTCTATATTTTACCAACATCCTTAATGCATGTCTAAAGCTGTGCTACTTCCCATTCGTATGGAAGAAAGCAAAAACCATCCCAATATTGAAGCCAAAAAAGCCCCCTGAATATTCAAGTTCTTACAGACCATTCAGTCTTATTAGCTCGTTAAGTAAGATTTTGGAAAAAGTTCTAAAGGAAAAACTCACTTAATTTGTTGATGAAAATGATATCCTACCAACTCAACAATTTGGATTCAGAAGAGAACATAACACTTCGCAGCCACTAATTAAAATTAAAAATCTGGTGCACAAAAATTTTAAAGAAGGTAAATCTACTGGAATGATACTCCTTGACATAAAGTCAGCATTCGATTCAGTTTGGCATAATGGATTGATATATAAATTAAAAAGATTTAACTTCCCGATCGAGCTTATAAAGATTGTCCAGAGCTTCCTAAGTGACCGAACTTTCCAGGTTTTCATTGGACATTCGTTTTCCAATGAGATTTATCTATCTGCAGGATGTCTACAAGGATCGTGTCTTTCTCCTACACTGTACAATATCTTCACAGCTGATATACCACAACTATCTCAGTGCAACACGTGTGTCATTGCAGACGATACATCAATACTAGGTTTATGTATAAACGACTCAGATATTCAGCAAAACCTCACGTCTGCGTTAAGGCTTCTACACAATTATTTAAGTAAATGGAAAATCCTAGTTAATCCGGAAAAAACCCAGGCCATCTAATTCACAAGGAAAAGAAACCCCTGTTTTATTCCCCAATCGCCGCTTAGGTTCTTAAACCATGAAGTTCCTTGGGAAATAAATGTGAAATACCTTGGCGTCATATTAGATCGCAGGCTAAATTTTAAAGACCACATACCATATATTGTGGATAAACTGAACAAGGCGACCAGAATTATGTACCCTCTAATAAATAGGAAATCTAATCTTAACATGAATAATAAAAAGCTTATTTTTAATGCAATCTTCCAACCCATTATTTATTACTGTGCACCTGTATAGTCATCGACAGCAAATTGTCATGTTAAAAAACTTCAAATATCACAGAATAAGATTTTTAAGTTGATACTAAGGCTACCATGGCACTACTCCACTAGAGGTCTACACACACTTGCTGGAATTGAACTTGTACATGTCAAAATTCACAAACTTACTTCATACTTCAAAATGAGATGTCAGCAGTCCATGTACACACATGTTAATGATATATCAACTTAATTTTACTTAGTAATTAGACATTTTTAACATAAAAGATTTAAATAGCTTTTGTATACTTTTTCCTTCCATGTATATACTATGCAAATTGTACTGCAAATGTGATATAAACCTCAATTTAAATTACAAAGTAGAAAAGGAATCAAATTCCTAAACTCTTTACCTCCTATAGCCAAATTGTAAAAATTTTAATATTATAAGATAATAAAAAATGAAATCAGCGATCAATTATTTTAACACAAATGCTTGAGTGATGAAGCTCATTTTCATTTGGATGGCTTTGTTAATAAGCAGAACTGTAGGTTCTGGGGTTCTGAAAATCCAAGAGCCATTCATCAACGCCAATTTCACTAAGTATGGTTGGGGATCACATCTGCAAATATCATTTTGCCTTACTTCTTCGAGAATGAAGTGCTGTAACCGTAAATGGAGAGCAGTATCGGCTTATGGAAGAACATTTGTACGTCCTGCTCTTGAAACCAGACCTGAGATGTGGTTTCGGCAGGACGGAGCCACTGTCCACACTGTGCGAGACACAATGGCACTTTTAAGTCAAATATTTGGAGAGCGAATTATTTCCAGAAATCCTTCAACTCCAGGCCAACATTGTGGCAAAAATTGGAACGCTACATCTACAAATTTAGAAAAATGCTACAAAAATGCTGTAAAATGAGCCCATCATTGCGAAGCTGAAAACGGGGGTCATTTAATGACATTATTTTTCATACTTAGTGTAAAATAATTTACATTTTGTATATTACATAACCTGAAAAAGGGTCAATTTTTTCCAAAAGTTGATTAGACGGAAGTCGAGTTTAATTCTCGACTTTTTACTTTGACTTTGTAATACGACCCTCACAAGTTACAACTAGATGCATAACTGAGTTGAACAGCAAGTTGGCCGTTCACCTCACACGTTACAACTTTTCAACGAACGTCTTATTGAATCTGTTTGCAAATAACACTGTATAACACAATTTTTTTTTATATAAGCTTTATTTGAATTATTGAATCTGCTCCAAAGGAGCCTAACAATTAGTATACGAATCTTAAGTATAATTCAATAATGAATCCTAGTATGGATTTCTTGTAATGTGGATCTCTGCTTATTGGCAGGAATTTTAATTAATTTGGTCAAAATAGTATATAACTGGTATGGATCACATTTCTGAGAATTTTAAACCTAGTTTGGCTTAAACCTCGTGATAAAGGGCCAGATTACCCTTACAGTCATTTACAGAGTGTTCGCGATATTATGTAGAGTGAAGAACTCTAGTTATGTATGTATAACGGATAACTCTAGAATAGCAGAGTGGACGACGTAATTTAGGTTATGTAGGTTTTTCGTGTTGACTGTTTTAAGGATCACGTATGAGAGCATTTAAGCCACGTGACGTGGAATAAAGGATTCTACACAGTCTTTTTTGAGTGTTCGTCCGCGATTGATATTGACTGTTTTAAAGATCACGTATAAGATTATTTAAGCCACGTGACGTAGAAAAAAAGAATTCTGCACAGTCTTTCGGGCGTGTGTGTTCGCGATTACTGTTACGGATGAAGCACAAGTGCAGATTAGAAAACACGGCGTTCGTTTCTCCGAAGTCTTAAAGAGCTTGGACTGCATAATAATTGTCTAGCAAGTATGTTATCATGACGTTCGAGCCAGTGCTGTTGATGGACCTTAAGTTTCAGTTGAGTTTTCTTGGCTTCGATATGACTTCTCCAGGTGAGTCGGCGATCCAGGTGGATTCCAAGGTATGAAACATGATCAGATTGAGAAAAAGGGATATTGTTTAGTTTCAATGTCGGACAAGTGCTAAAATTCAGTGTGAAAGTTACCTGTGTGCATATAGCCTCATTGACTTTTATTCTCAAGTCAGAGAGCCAAGATTCTACTCGTCTGAGATGTACACCTAGATTCATAGATGCAATATCCTGCTTTTTATGTGTGGCCATTATAGCGGTATCATCGGTAAAAGTAGATGTTAGCACGTTTGGGCTGGTAGGGATATCTGCGGTAAACAGAAGGTAAAGGATAGGCCCCATGACGCTTCCCTGGGGAACACCTGCTAGTATTTCGCGGTCATCGGTGACGTGTTGTCCACATTTGACTCTGAATCTGCGGTTTTCTAAGTAAGAATCAAGAATTCGATGCGTATTTGCCGGTAAGTATTTGCAAATTTTGTAGGTCAAGCCAAAGTGCCAGACTTTGTCAAATGCTTGAGCAACATCCAGGAATACGGAGCAGCAATATTCTCGCCGTTCAAATGATTTTTCAATTGCTTGGGTCAGACGGTTTACTTGTTCGATAGTGCTGTGACCTTCGCGGAATCCAAACTGATGGTCTGGTATTATGTTATTTGACACGAGGAACGGTTTTATTTTCGATAAAAGAACTTTTTCAAATAGTTTGGATAAGCAGGGAAGCAAACTGATCGGCCTGTATGAGGAAGGTATTGATTTGTCCTTTCCTGGCTTTAAAATCATCTGAATCAGAGAAATTTTCCACACTTTAGGAAAGTAACCATGTCTCAAAATAGAGTTAAATAATTTTGCCAGGAACTTCACAGCAATATAGGGAAGTTCCAAGATCATTTTGGGCGTGATAAGATCATATCCAGGTGCTTTACCTGGATTCACGGTTTCTTTAATGACATTCAGAACTTCATTTGCGTTAGTAAACAATGGAATTACGGCAGACATTTTATCATCAGGTGGAAGGAGGTCGCTACTTGCAGGATTTGGGCGAAATACCTGGGACAGATGGTTTGCGAAAACATTGGCTTTTTCCTCTTCTGATATTGCCCACTTGCCATTTGCGTCGCGTATTGGAAATTGCGTTTCGGTGGGCATACTAGTATTTCTTAATGTTTTCCATAATGAGAATTTGGTTGAAGCAGTCGGAGTTAAGCTTGCAATGAAACTAGCATGATGTCTACTGTCTTCATTTCTAAGTGCGCTTTGCAACCTTTTAGTAGCTTCTGTTAGTCTTAGTCGGGCCGCATAAAAAATAGTTACAAGGTATTTGAAAGAGGAGACAAAAAAAGACTCGTGTATCGGCGTTTAAAAAGTTTGCATCTGAGTTTAATTTTAGGGGGAGGTAATGTTTCCCCCTAATGCAAATGTTGTATTGTCAATCGGAATAGAAATTCGAGTAAAGCTTGCGTTTAAAATATATGGTGTTTTCAGGAAATTTATGTAAAATGTTATGTAAACCCTCTAACTCCTTAAGGTATGTGTCTTTTTTGTCCTTCTTTAAAAAAAGAAAAGCACACCATTAAAACAGGGATTTAAAATGTTCCGCAAAAATATTTGCGGTGAAATTTTGATATAAATCCCTAAATACACCAAAACGGAAAATTCAACTAGAAAGTCAGAAATAAGACTCATCAAAAGAGAGCGATAAGTGTATGCTTTTGCCTTTATTTCGTTCTTCAATGGGTGCGAATATCTGATGAAATTGTTCACCATGCTCATCAGATTCTGATGGCAACTGGTTCACAAAGTAATCTATAAGGGAATGTAAAAAAAGGATTTTTGTTGACATATGAAAGCCTTCAAAAGCTCTAAGCATGGTGTCTACGCATATTCAAGCAGTAGGAGAACGATTTTTGTCTAAGACATTGTATATCACTTCCTTAATGCTTTTTCACGCAAAAAGCTCAATTGGTAAGAGCATTTCGTCGAAGTCAGCGTTTCGCATTAGCTTTCTAATCTCAGGACTAACAAAAACACCTGTTTGTATAAAACCAATTTCAAGGCTTTTAACAATATCAACGACTTGAAAAATACATACGTACATCTTTTAATCATTGCTTCGCTTAATTTTGGAAACATTGTTTTCAGAAAATAAAATGCTGATCATTAATATCCAGACATGTGATAGTATCCAGATATTTGAAGTTTGATATGTAATAGGGGAAAGACATTTTTTTTAGAAGTTACCAATGCTTGAGCAACGATATTGTGCTCTTTTAATGTTCCCTCAGCTCGCCATTCCATCTGCTATCCCAAGTGCATAAAAAGCATCCGTACTTAACGTATCCGGCCTGCATACCAGAATTGGAATACGATTTTAGTATTATCGTAATACAAAAGTACAGCTTATAGACTCTTCTTTGTTGAATCAATAAATATACGCCACTATTCCTTCAATACCATTGCAATAAGCTAACGTGTTATCTTCGTTTACTGAAAAGAACGAAAGAAAGCTCTCTTGACGCTTACAAAAGCTGGTAATATTGACACCAGGTCCATGTAGATAAAGATTTTTTAAGTCTGCAGCTGAAATTTCTGAACTGTTTTTAGACAGATTCAGTCTCCGAGCCAATGCATTTTAATGATCTTGCGACATTTATATTGGTCTTAGGATAATTTCAATTCCTGTGTACTCACTACCTGCGAAATCATCGGTGACTATGACTTCGAAGTTGTAGCACAAGTAATCGGAGTTCGTCAGAATGTGTACACTAACCGTGAAAAGGGGAGGTTCCGTCGCGAAGGGCAGCGAAATGGGTCACCAGCGGCCCGACTAAAACTGACTGACGCTACTAAAAGGTTGCAAAGCGCACTTAGAAACGAATACAACAGACAGCATGCTAGCCTTATTGCAAGTTTAATTCCGACAGCTTTAACCAAGTTTTCATTATAGAAAACATTCAAGAAATACTAGTATACCCACAGGAACGCAATTTCCAATACGAGCCGCAAATGGCGAGTGGGCAATATCAGAAGATGAAAAAGCCAGTGTTTTAGCAAACCATCAGTCCCTGGTATTTCGCCCAAATCCTGCAAGTAGCGACCTCCTGCTGTAAAATGTAACAATGTGTTCTTTATATAAATGTTCTATTGAGTAGATTTATTTTGACTCAATTTGAAGAAGAGTTGTAAGGTCTTCTCCTGGTGAGTATTTATTTTATACTTAAGATTAAAGAAGATTTTTAAGGTCGTCTTCGGTCTAGTAATGGTTTCATACTAATTTGAAATGTGTTCGCTTAAGACTGTACATATATACAAAAATTCTTATCAGGCGAACCACATTGGTCTTACAATTTCTAAGGCAGTATTTCTGGATGTTGCTCAAGCATTTGACAAAGTCTGGCACTTTGGCTTTACCAACAAAATTTTCACGTACATACCCGCGAAAAAAGGGACAATCCTTTAACTTCTGTTAACCGCAGATATGCCTACCAGCCCAACCGTCTATCATCCACTTTTGCCGTCGATACCACTATAATGGCTTCACATAATAAGCAGGATATTGCATCTATGAATCTAGGTGTTCATCTCAGACGAGTAGAATCTTGACTCTCTGACTAGAGAATAAAAATCAATGAGGCTAAATGCACACAGGTCATTACAATGAATTTTAGCACTTGTCCAACAGAGAATCTAAACAATATCCCTTTTTCTCAATCTGGTAATGTTACATATCAAGGAATCCACCTGGATCGCCGATTTACCTGGAGAAGTCATATCGAAGCCAAGAAGACTCAACTGAAACTTAAGGTCCATCAACTAAGCATTGAATATAAGGTCCTGATATACAACAGTGCAATCAAACCTATCTGGTAATACTGTGCTATGGGGCAAAGCAATCTCAACAAAATCCAAAAAGTCCAATCGAAGACATTGCGACTCATTACCGGTGCCCCTTGGTTAATGAGACTTAAAAATACCTCTCGATAAAAAACCAATTCGGAACATCAATATAAGGCACAAAGAGAAGCTCGAACGTCACGATAACATACTTGCTACACAATTATTGTACAGTCCAAAGTCTTTAAAAACTCGAAGATACGAACGCCGTGTTTTCTAATCTGCAGCTGTGTCTCAGCCGTAACAGTAATGTCGAACACACGCGTCCGAAATCCTTAAAACAGTCAATACAAATCGCGAATAAACACTCCAAAAATACTGTGTAGAATTCATTATTCTACTTCACGTGGCTTAAATGCTCTCATACGTCATAAACAATCCATAAACAATCAACACAAAAACTTAAAATACCTAAATTACGGAAATGTCCGGCTATAGAGGCCACCACCTCTATTTCACGAGGTTTAACTTAAACTTGGCCAAAAACTCTTAATGACCACTACGGCCTACGTAAAAATCGACCTAACCATTTTATTTTTTTTTTTTCAAATTATAGAAATAACATTTAGAGAATAAATAATGCGATATTCACAACTGAACAAAGAACCAGAATAATAGAAATTTATTATTTAAATCAGCGATCAATTATTTTAACGTCAATGCATGAGTGATGAAGCTCATTTTTATTTAAATGGCATTGTTAATAAGTAGAACTGTAGATTCTGGGATTTTGAAAATCCAAGAGGCATTCAACAACGCCAATTTCACCCCATTAGGTGTACAGTATGGTGTGGAATCACATTTGCAAATATCATTAGGCCTTAATTCTATGAGAATGAAGATGGGAGTGCTGTTACCGTAAATGGAGAGCTGTATAGAAATTTATTATTTAAATCAGCGATCAATTATTTTTACGCAAATACATGAGTGATGAAGCCCATTTTCATTTAAATGGCATTGTTAATAAGCAGAACTGTAGGTTTTGGTATTTTGAAAATCCAAGACACAATGACACTTATAAGTCAAATTTTTTGAGAGCGAATAATTTCCGGAAATTCGGAAATTATTTGCCATACGCGATCGCCAGATTTATCAGCACCGAATATTTTCTTTGGGGTTTTTTGAAGGAGCGAGTATATGTAAACAAGCCCGAGACAATCCTTCAACTCAAGGCCAAAATTGTTGCAGAAATTTGAACGCTACAGCCACAAATTTTGAAAGATGTTGTGGAAAATGCTCTAAAACGAGCCTATCATTGCGAAGCTAAAAACGGGGGTCATTAAATTTACACTATTTTTCATTCTAAGTGTAAAAAAAATCTACTTTGTATATTATATAATCTGATAAAAAAAAATAATAAACGAAAAAGTTATTAAAGTTTTTAACCCCTTAAACCCCTTAACTTTTTGCCCACCCCTGTACATACATAACTTAAAATTCTGACATGTAACCTATACCAGTTATATACTATTTTTACCAAATTAATGGAAATTCTTTCCAATAACCAGAGAACCACATAACAAAAAAGCCATACAAGAATTCATTATTGAAATATACTTTAGATTCGTATACTTATTGTTAGGCTCCTAAGGAGCAAATTCAATAATTAAAATAAAGAATATATAAAAAAAATCAAAACATTTTGGTTCGGTTGTCGCAACTGCAGCTTCACGCGGAGTAAAATTGAACGAAAAAAAAGAGGAAAGAAAAATGGCAATTGCAAATAATGAACTTTAACCTTTATTAACGAATTTAAAAATTTGAGAGATTTATGGGACATATTTGGCAAAAATAAAAAAGCTAACAGGAAAATGCATACGTTTTTCCGCTTGTGTCTTTTTCTACAGCTACTCACAGTACTGAGATTGCGGCGACAGTCGCCACATAAGTATTGACCAAACAAAATATGTTGCTGCCATACGTTAGACTCGTGGATAATTTTTTCTGACATCCTACGTATTGGCGTACAACTCGATCTCCTCACATTGGTGTCTTTTCAATTTGTCTCTTCTTTCCCTGAAACAGATGATTCCTCTCAGCGATTTCACCATCCTCTAAATTTTGCTTTTTTGGATCCTGTTTCGATAGTATTAATTAGAGTTGCTGTAGTTCTGATTTAATTTCAGATAACACAGTACTGACTGCCCAGACCATAATTTGCCTTGACTAATTTGCATACTAGGTTTTTACATCCTTCAAATTTCGAAACCACTTTTAAGCAGTTTTCTTAACCTTTCGACAGGAATAAGTCGACGAAAGATCAGGAGTAAAATCCTTCTTTCGACACTTCGAATACATGTCTCGCGCAACGAGCGCCACGCTGTACCTTCATGTCCAGACCATCAAGAGCATCTGATTGTTCAAGAACCGTACCATCGATAGATAATGATGACCCTAAGGGGTCAGTGGATCGCTTGTGAGACAACAAGCAGCACTGCGTTTTCTCGCATTAAAATCCACTCTATTTATTCGACCCCAGTCGGATGGCATGTAAATTGCGGCCAAGTGATTTACCAAACATCGCCTTCTATCTTTAATATCTTGAAGACTTGGCCTATGGTTGAATGAATAGTATGACAAAGGTTGCTGTCATCCGCGAGTAAATTGGATTCACGGTCTGACTTAAAAGATTGTCAATGAAAATAAGAAATAAAGTAGGGGAAAGGAAAGAGCCCTGTGGTACACCTGTGGTAAGCCAATGCTGGTTGGATGATAACCATTATACAACAACTCTTACAGTGATATCACTTAGAAAGCTGGACATAAAACGAGCGAAAGTATTACCGACACCAAATGCGATCAGCTTTGATAAAAGTGCGCCGTGCCAGACTCTATTAAAGGCCTTGGAAATATCCAGAGCCACAACCTTACTCTCACCAAACTGGTGGATAGTCCGACAGGAAAACGTTAGGTCTTCCGTAGAACGATATCTACGGAAGCCGTACTGTCGATCACTAAGAAGGTCGTTGGACTTCAAATACCACACAAGATGGTGGTTAAACATGGTCTCCATTAGCAAATTGCGATTGGCCGACAATTTGCAGGATTATTGTCTTCACCCTTTTAAGGAGTTAGCTGGACATTTGCTTGCTTCTAACACTCTAGGAAGACTCCCGCACGATACGCAAGGCTGAAAATGTTGCGTAATGGACGGACTAGCGTCGATGAAAACTTACATAGGAAAAGTGCCAAAATACCATCCGGGCCCGGGGACTTGTTTACGTCCAAATTCGCAAGAACCCTTTTAACCCCACGTGTTTGAAAAAAATTTTGAGGCATGAATTGTTTTCGATCACGGGCATTGGTTGATTGCTTTCCGGCAAGGAAGAATTTCCTGCAAACATTTCAGCTCATAGGTTATCTTTATCAACCGGGTCAGTGAATGCCAGATCGTCTTTGGGATAGATGAAGAACTATCCTTTGCTCTTCTTACAAACGACCAAAACTCTTACTTCCCCTGGAGGAAGCAAGAACCTTAGTACGAAGACGTTGTTCTTGCAGAAATTTTTCACGCCTAGGCACTCAGGCACTCGAAGTTCTTGCCTCTTTCCGCAGCAGTTCAGTATTGGGGTTTTTGTTCAGACGCCAATTTCGGAACGCCTCCTTTTTGGATCTGAAAGCATCCAGGAAGCATGCCTGGTTAAACCAACTGTTTTTGGCTGGTTTAACCGACATTACTTTTTTCTGAATAAATGTCTTTATTCCAAATAAAATTATATTTTGGATCATTTCAGCCGCAGCATTTACCTCGTTGTCAAGACAGCAAAGTTTCCAATTAAATGTGGTAGAGCTCAGCCAAACGTGCTTTTTCGTTCTTTTTGTCCGCAATGTAGTAATCAGAGTTACCAAGAGGTGCAAGGACTTTAACAACGTACTTTTCGCGGTGCGAAGTTTAGTAAAGGTCAAAAATATTGTGATGGTGCCCTTCGACACACGGAATATGAATCGGTTCATTCACTAGTTGCGTCAAGTCATTTTGCGAGCGAAGAGGTCGGCGTATTGGCCCTCCGGAGTTGTTTGGCTCGAATGCGAAACCAGGCGGAACTGTGGACATTGAAATCTTCAGCAGCGACCAAAACTTTCGGTATTGACTCAGAAAGGGCGTCGAAGCCGTTTAGGGAAGCCTCCCTTTCGGAGTTTGGGCTTCTGTATACTTATATAAACCCAAAATGAAATACGTGTGTTCCAATCCGGAAATTAACCCAAAGGAAGTGAAATTCTGGATCTTGTGAGCACAAGTGTTGCTGGCTCTGAAAGACTATATCGTTATGTATAAGTACATATACAACAAGTCCTCTGTGGGAAATAAAAAGGGGTAAGGTGTGGTACCCAGGGTAGCGGAAACCAGGCAAATTGTCGACGATCGAACGACAGGTGAATAGGTGTCCGAAAAATCCTCCTCTCTCCGTTGGGAGCATCCCTTTGCCACTAAAAACGTCTTTCTTTTATTGTTCATTTTGGTGCGAAATGCAAATATATTACCAACGACCTTTTTATTTTTTTGGCCGTTCGGTATTTTTCACAAGCATCCTCGATTGCTATGTGCAATCCATCGCCTCGTCATAGGTAACTTTGTAAGTGGCGCAGATATACCAAAACAAATCAAAGTTTCCCAAACAATTTTACACTTTTGGCAAAAAAAAAGTTTTACACGTAATGATTAACTGTTTACTTTAATTTTTTGTTATTTTTTAAAAAACAAAACAAATTATATACACAATTTATACACCGCAAATTGAGACATATTCAGTACAAAAATGATATATAGCACTTGATTTTTGTTTTGATTTTTTGTTATTATCTAATCAACCAAAGAACAGATGGCAAGAGGAGTTACAGGGTTAACATATTCTACAAAAATAAAATATGCTGGACACATGCTCAATTTTTGGGGTTTTTTAAAATAAAAGTCTTAATAAATGCAAAATTAACCAGAAGCTCTTTCTGGTTGAATTTTTCGTTCTGATGAAAGCTTTTACGGCGAATATTTTTGCGGATCATTTTAACGCCTTAAACCCGTTTTAGTGGTGTTTTTTAGCTATTTTTTAAAAGAAGGACAAAAAAGACCCATACCTTGATATACCCATACCTTGATATATATATATATATATATATATATCAAGGTATGGGTCTTTTTTGTCCTTCTTTTAAAAAATAGCTAAAAAACACCACTAAAACGGGTTTAAGGCGTTAAAATGATCCGCAAAAATATTCGCCGTAAAAGCTTTCATCAGAACGAAAAATTCAACCAGAAAGAGCTTCTGGTTAATTTTGCATTTATTAAGACTTTTATTTTAAAAAACCCCAAAAATTGAGCATGTGTCCAGCATATTTTATTTTTGTAGAATATGTTAACCCTGTAACTCCTCTTGCCATCTGTTCTTTGGTTGATTAGATAATAACAAAAAATCAAAACAAAAATCAAGTGCTATATATCATTTTTGTACTGAATATGTGTCAATTTGCGGTGTATAAATTGGGTATATAATTTGTTTTGTTTTTTAAAAAATAACAAAAAATTAAAGTAAACAGTTAATCATTACATGTAAAACTTTTTTTTTGCCAAAAGTGTAAAATTGTTTGGGAAACTTTGATTTGTTTTGGTATATCTGCGCCACTTACAAAGTTACCTATGACGAGGCGATGGATTGCACATAGCAATCGAGGATGCTTTTGAAAAATACCGAACGGCCAAAAAAATAAAAAGGTCGTTGGTAATATATTTGCATTTCGCACCAAAATGAACAATAAAAGAAAGACGTTTTTAGTGGCAAAGGGATGCTCCCAACGGAGAGAGGAGGATTTTTCGGACACCTATTCACCTGTCGTTCGATCGTCGACAATTTGCCTGGTTTCCGCTACCCTGGGTACCACACCTTACCCCTTTTTATTTCCCACAGAGGACTTGTTGTATATGTACTTATACATAACGATATAGTCTTTCAGAGCCAGCAACACTTGTGCTCACAAGATCCAGAATTTCACTTCCTTTGGGTTAATTTCCGGATTGGAACACACGTATTTCATTTTGGGTTTATATAAGTATACAGAAGCCCAAACTCCGAAAGGGAGGCTTCCCTAAACGGCTTCAACGCCCTTTCTGAGTCAATACCGAAAGTTTTGGTCGCTGCTGAAGATTTCAATGTCCACAGTTCCGCCTGGTTTCGCATTCGAGCCAAACAACTCCGGAGGGCCAATACGCCGACCTCTTCGCTCGCAAAATGACTTGACGCAACTAGTGAATGAACCGATTCATATTCCGTGTGTCGAAGGGCACCATCACAATATTTTTGACCTTTACTAAACTTCGCACCCCGAAAAGTACGTTGTTAAAGTCTTTGCACCTCTTGGTAACTCTGATTACTACATTGCGGACAAAAAGAACGAAAAAGCACGTTTGGCTGAGCTCTACCACATTTAATTGGAAACTTTGCTGTCTTGACAACGAGGTAAATGCTGCGGCTGAAATGATCCAAAATATAATTTTATTTGGAATAAAGACATTTATTCAGAAAAAAGTAACGTCGGTTAAACCAGCCAAAAACAGTTGGTTTAACCAGGCATGCTTCCTGGATGCTTTCAGATCCAAAAAGGAGGCGTTCCGAAATTGGCGTCTGAACAAAAACCCCAATACTGAACTGCTGCGGAAAGAGGCAAGAACTTCGAGTGCCTGAGTGCCTAGGCGTGAAAAATTTCTGCAAGAACAACGTCTTCGTACTAAGGTTCTTGCTTCCTCCAGGGGAAGTAAGAGTTTTGGTCGTTTGTAAGAAGAGCAAAGGATAGTTCTTCATCTATCCCAAAGACGATCTGGCATTCACTGACCCGGTTGATAAAGATAACCTATGAGCTGAAATGTTTGCAGGAAATTCTTCCTTGCCGGAAAGCAATCAACCAATGCCCGTGATCGAAAACAATTCATGCCTCAAAATTTTTTCAAACACGTGGGGTTAAAAGGGTTCTTGCGAATTTGGACTTAAACAAGTCCCCGGGCCCGGATGGTATTTTGGCACTTTTCCTATGTAAGTTTTCATCGACGCTAGTCCGTCCATTACGCAACATTTTCAGCCTTGCGTATCGTGCGGGAGTCTTCCTAGAGTGTTAGAAGCAAGCAAATGTCCAGCTAACTCCTTAAAAGGGTGAAGACAATAATCCTGCAAATTGTCGGCCAATCGCAATTTGCTAATGGAGACCATGTTTAACCACCATCTTGTGTGGTATTTGAAGTCCAACGACCTTCTTAGTGATCGACAGTACGGCTTCCGTAGATATCGTTCTACGGAAGACCTAACGTTTTCCTGTCGGACTATCCACCAGTTTGGTGAGAGTAAGGTTGTGGCTCTGGATATTTCCAAGGCCTTTAATAGAGTCTAGCACGGCGCACTTTTATCAAAGCTGATCGCATTTGGTGTCGGTAATACTTTCGCTCGTTTTATGTCCAGCTTTCTAAGTGATATCACTGTAAGAGTTGTTGTATATTGGTTATCATCCAACCAGCATTGGCTTACCACAGGTGTACCACAGGGCTCTTTTCATTCCCCTTCTTTATTTCTTATTTTCATTGACAATATTTTAAGTCAGACCGTGAATCCAATTTACTCGCGGATGACAGCAACCTTTGTCATACTATTCATTCAACCATAGGCCAAGTCTTCAAGATATTAAAGATAGAAGGCGATGTTTGGTAAATCACTTGGCCGCAATTTACATGCCATCCGACTGGGGTCGAATAAATAGAGTGGATTTTAATCCGAGAAAGACGCAGTGCTGCTTGTTGTCTCACAAGCGATCCACTGACCCCTTAGGGTCATCATTATCTATCGATGGTACGGTTCTTGAACAATCAGATGCTCTTGATGGTCTGGACATGAAGGTACAGCGTGGCGCTCGTTGCGCGAGACATGTATTCGAAGTGTCGAAAGAAGGATTTCACTCCTGATCTTTCATCGACTTATTCCCTTATTCCTGTCGAAAGGTTAAGAAAAGTGCTTAAAAATGGTTTCTATATATATATATATATATATATATATATATATATATATATATATATATATATATATATATATATATATATATATATATATATATATATATATATATATATATATATATATATATATATATATATATATATATATATATATATATATATATATATATATCTGTATAGGGTATAAAGAAGTTTTTTTTGCAACTCACAGCTTCATGGATAGCCTGGCTGGTTGATGAAAGCCGCTACCAAAAAAAATGTAATAACATATTTTCTATTATATGAATCTGGTTAATTTGTTTTTATTTGCAGCTTGGTTTTTAGATTTGACAAAAATGAATAACTGGGAAACTGAAGCAAGAATTTGGATTGTCCACCGCTATCACGCACTGGAGTCCGTAGTTTAGGTTCAAATAGAGTATAGGCGCACGTTTGGCAATCCTCCGAGCACATGGACCATAATGAAACTTTTTAACAATTTTGCCGAGCATGGGCAGTCAACAGAAGACCTTATTATCGAAACCCTTTAGTTTTTACTGTGAAAACAAACGCTGTCGTAGCTGCTGCCATACAGAACAATCCAAAAGTTTCGACAAGAAGCCTATCTGCCCAAATGGATATAACCAGACAGTCATTGTAGTCTGTTATACACAAACATTTGGACTTATTCCCATATAAAATACATATGGCCAACAAACTGAACGCAGCAGACTTCCTGATTCGATTGGAATTTTGCCAAAACAGGCTTCAAATTGTGGAATAGGACGGAAACATTTTACCTGTCTTTTCATGTTTTACGAGGACCATTTCGATTTAAATAATATAAATACAAACAAAATTGTCAATTAAGGAGTGATTTCAACCCACATATTCTCCATGAAACGGAACTACATCCATTTCGTGTCACAGTGCGGTGGGAAGTTTCATCACGCTGCCTATTCGGGCCCTACTTCTTCGAAGAAAACTGTCACATCGTTACGATTACTGGAGACCGTTGCTTGAGCATGTAGTGAGTTTTTTCTATGAATGAGAATTTCTTTCAACTCTGTGTGGTTTCAGCAACATGGTACAACTCCTCACATAGCCCGGCGACGAAAACTTTTCAATAAGTTTATATGCAGAAATGTCACATTCCGTTGGTCCCCCAGGTCAACTGGCCTTACCGCAGCTGACTTTCATGAATGACATACACTGAAAAAAGTTATTTGTGTTTCTTAATGTAGCAATCGTACTATACCTCTACAATGATTGCGTTAAAAGGCATATTAAGACATTCACATTGCATACTTTCTCTGTCAATAAAACAAACTAGTACTTTTGAGATCATTCATTTCGAAACAAAATATCAAGTCATTCAAGACATTTTTAATTTAAGCAAAACAAAAGTATTAAGTGTGTTCGTTTACTTGCAAATTTGTGCAAATCTTTACTGGATCGTGTTCGTTTACACAAAAAGTCCAGTAAATGAGAGCCAGAGAGAGAAAATTTTGACAGTTCGATGATAGAGAGTTTACATTATTTGGTTGGAGAAATTTTAGTCAACCAAAATTTACAAGATAGAACAGATGTTTAAAATCAGCTGTTTTATGTAAAAAAAAATAAAAGTAAAAAAAAAATTTACAACAGAATAGGTATGTAAAAATTAGAATATTATTTTATTTTATTTAATATATATATTACACTGAAATTAGAAAGAAAAAAATTTCCTTTGCTCATTTTTTTATTACAAATCTTAACACTTCAAAATTTAAAATGAAATGTAATGCAAACATTAAACAAAATCAGCTATTTCATTGCAAATTTTTACTGGAAGCTGTTCGTTTACTTTTCTTGCACATTTTAATAAAGATAGTAAAATTGGCCATACGCTCTCAAGAGAAGCAACTTGCAAATTTTTACCGGGAAAGTAAACGAACACACTTATTAAGTGCGTGCACTTATTAAGTGTGTTCGTTTACTTTCCCGGTAAAAATTTGCAAGTTGCTTCTCTTGAGAGCGTATGGCCAATTTTACTCTCTTTATTAAAATGTGCAAGAAAAGTAAACGAACAGCTTCCAGTAAAAATTTGCAATGAAATAGCTGATTTTGTTTAATGTTTGCATTACATTTCATTTTAAATTTTGAAGTGTTAAGATTTGTAATAAAAAAATGAGCAAAGGAAATTTTTTTCTTTCTAATTTCAGTGTAATATATATATTAAATAAAATAAAATAATATTCTAATTTTTACATACCTATTCTGTTGTAAATTTTTTTTTTACTTTTATTTTTTTTTACATAAAACAGCTGATTTTAAACATCTGTTCTATCTTGTAAATTTTGGTTGACTAAAATTTCTCCAACCAAATAATGTAAACTCTCTATCATCGAACTGTCAAAATTTTCTCTCTCTGGCTCTCATTTACTGGACTTTTTGTGTAAACGAACACGATCCAGTAAAGATTTGCACAAATTTGCAAGTAAACGAACACACTTAATACTTTTGTTTTGCTTAAATTAAAAATGTCTTGAATGACTTGATATTTTGTTTCGAAATGAATGATCTCAAAAGTACTAGTTTGTTTTATTGACAGAGAAAGTATGCAATGTGAATGTCTTAATATGCCTTTTAACGCAATCATTGTAGAGGTATAGTACGATTGCTACATTAAGAAACACAAATAACTTTTTTCAGTGTATGTCATTCATGAAAGTCAGCTGCGGTAAGGCCAGTTGACCTGGGGGACCAACGGAATGTGACATTTCTGCATATAAACTTATTGAAAAGTTTTCGTCGCCGGGCTATGTGAGGAGTTGTACCATGTTGCTGAAACCACACAGAGTTGAAAGAAATTCTCATTCATAGAAAAAACTCACTACATGCTCAAGCAACGGTCTCCAGTAATCGTAACGATGTGACAGTTTTCTTCGAAGAAGTAGGGCCCGAATAGGCAGCGTGATGAAACTTCCCACCGCACTGTGACACGAAATGGATGTAGTTCCGTTTCATGGAGAATATGTGGGTTGAAATCACTCCTTAATTGACAATTTTGTTTGTATTTATATTATTTAAATCGAAATGGTCCTCGTAAAACATGAAAAGACAGGTAAAATGTTTCCGTCCTATTCCACAATTTGAAGCCTGTTTTGGCAAAATTCCAATCGAATCAGGAAGTCTGCTGCGTTCAGTTTGTTGGCCATATGTATTTTATATGGGAATAAGTCCAAATGTTTGTGTATAACAGACTACAATGACTGTCTGGTTATATCCATTTGGGCAGATAGGCTTCTTGTCGAAACTTTTGGATTGTTCTGTATGGCAGCAGCTACGACAGCGTTTGTTTTCACAGTAAAAACTAAAGGGTTTCGATAATAAGGTCTTCTGTTGACTGCCCATGCTCGGCAAAATTGTTAAAAAGTTTCATTATGGTCCATGTGCTCGGAGGATTGCCAAACGTGCGCCTATACTCTATTTGAACCTAAACTACGGACTCCAGTGCGTGATAGCGGTGGACAATCCAAATTCTTGCTTCAGTTTCCCAGTTATTCATTTTTGTCAAATCTAAAAACCAAGCTGCAAATAAAAACAAATTAACCAGATTCATATAATAGAAAATATGTTATTACATTTTTTTTTGGTAGCGGCTTTCATCAACCAGCCAGGCTATCCATGAAGCTGTGAGTTGCAAAAAAAACTTCTTTATACCCTATACAGATATATATATATATATATATATATATATATATATATATATATATATATATATATATATATATATATATATATATATATATATATATATATATATATATATATATATATATATATATATATATATATATATATAGAAACCATTTTTAAGCACTTTTCTTAACCTTTCGACAGGAATAAGGGAATAAGTCGATGAAAGATCAGGAGTGAAATCCTTCTTTCGACACTTCGAATACATGTCTCGCGCAACGAGCGCCACGCTGTACCTTCATGTCCAGACCATCAAGAGCATCTGATTGTTCAAGAACCGTACCATCGATAGATAATGATGACCCTAAGGGGTCAGTGGATCGCTTGTGAGACAACAAGCAGCACTGCGTCTTTCTCGGATTAAAATCCACTCTATTTATTCGACCCCAGTCGGATGGCATGTAAATTGCGGCCAAGTGATTTACCAAACATCGCCTTCTATCTTTAATATCTTGAAGACTTGGCCTATGGTTGAATGAATAGTATGACAAAGGTTGCTGTCATCCGCGAGTAAATTGGATTCACGGTCTGACTTAAAATATTGTCAATGAAAATAAGAAATAAAGAAGGGGAATGAAAAGAGCCCTGTGGTACACCTGTGGTAAGCCAATGCTGGTTGGATGATAACCAATATACAACAACTCTTACAGTGATATCACTTAGAAAGCTGGACATAAAACGAGCGAAAGTATTACCGACACCAAATGCGATCAGCTTTGATAAAAGTGCGCCGTGCTAGACTCTATTAAAGGCCTTGGAAATATCCAGAGCCACAACCTTACTCTCACCAAACTGGTGGATAGTCCGACAGGAAAACGTTAGGTCTTCCGTAGAACGATATCTACGGAAGCCGTACTGTCGATCACTAAGAAGGTCGTTGGACTTCAAATACCACACAAGATGGTGGTTAAACATGGTCTCCATTAGCAAATTGCGATTGGCCGACAATTTGCAGGATTATTGTCTAATATCAAGTCATTCAAGACATTTTTAATTTAAGCAAAACAAAAGTATTAAGTGTGTTCGTTTACTTGCAAATTTGTGCAAATCTTTACTGGATCGTGTTCGTTTACACAAAAAGTCCAGTAAATGAGAGCCAGAGAGAGAAAATTTTGACAGTTCGATGATAGAGAGTTTACATTATTTGGTTGGAGAAATTTTAGTCAACCAAAATTTACAAGATAGAACAGATGTTTAAAATCAGCTGTTTTATGTAAAAAAAAATAAAAGTAAAAAAAAAAATTTACAACAGAATAGGTATGTAAAAATTAGAATATTATTTTATTTTATTTAATATATATATTACACTGAAATTAGAAAGAAAAAAATTTCCTTTGCTCATTTTTTTATTACAAATCTTAACACTTCAAAATTTAAAATGAAATGTAATGCAAACATTAAACAAAATCAGCTATTTCATTGCAAATTTTTACTGGAAGCTGTTCGTTTACTTTTCTTGCACATTTTAATAAAGAGAGTAAAATTGGCCATACGCTCTCAAGAGAAGCAACTTGCAAATTTTTACCGGGAAAGTAAACGAACACACTTATTAAGTGCGTGCACTTATTAAGTGTGTTCGTTTATTTGCAAATTTGTATAAATTTGTGCAAATTTTTACTGGATCGTGTTCGTTAACACAAATAGTCCAGTAAATGAAAGCCAGAGAGAGAACATTTTGACCGTTCGATGTTAGAGAGTTTGCAAATTTTGGTTGGAAATTTTAGCCAACCAAAATCTGCAAGATAGAACAGATGTTTGAAATATGCTGTTTTATAAGTATGGATTGCTCTCCGCGCTCGAAGAGAACGGTCGTTAAAAGAACTCCTCTCGGAAATTAATTCTAATAAAATAAAATAAGCAGGGAAAGTGCAAAAATAAACTCATTGTCGGGAAAATAATTATCTAAATTGTTTGAATTCATTATAAGTATCAACTTGTAAGGAATTCAAACAGTTTTTGACAAAATAAAATTTAAGTTGAACAACAAATCCAGTTGTGTAAGAATCAGTGTAATAAAACAACCAAAACAAAAAAGGCACACACACAGCTAAACAAACTCACAGCTTGATGAGCCATCGTCTCACTCAAGAGTTAGAACAACGCAGACACTCTTTCTGCAGTGTAAGTTCGCGGAATGCATACTTCGCGATAAATGCAGATGTAAACAATGGAATGAGAGAGGTAGCGCCACTAAGACAAACTCTCTCACCAGGCAGTGCTAGCAGCAACAATAATAACAAAGAAGGTGGAAGCACAGCGAACATAGAAACAACACAGGAAAACAACGACAAACCATTAAAGGCAATGCAGACAGGCATGGATCGCTACATTACTATAAAGCGTAAATCCAGCCCTGCCAAAGGTAACTCTAACAAAAAAAGTTGCAAAACTGTAAACGGTGAAGAACCACCGACGTCCGTCACGGGTAAGAACCGGTTTGCATTGCTGAGCGAAGAAGAACCTCAATCTTCTTCTTCGGCAAATGCCGCAACTCCAAGGCCACCCCCAATATACCTACGTGAGAGTAACTCAAATGAGCTAGTAAATATCATTGCCCAACTTGTTGGTAGTGGTGGCTTTCACATAGTGCCCGTAAAGAAAGGGAGCATTAACGAGACAAAAATTCGAACTTCAACCTGACTCGCGGAAACTAAAGAAAAATGAAGTTCATCCTATATACAAACTTCAATATTTGTTATATAGAAGAATTACGGTCGAAGAACCCCACAAAAGAAATGGTCCCGTTCAATGCCAAAATTGTCAAGAGTATGGACACACAAAATCATACTGCACTTTGCCAACCGTTTGTGTTGTATGTGGTGATCTACACCAATCGTCCGTCTGCCAAGTTAAAACGCAGGAACAGAAAAAGTGCAGTAATTGCGGGGAACAACATACCGCAAATTACAGAGGTTGTAGGGTTTACAAAGAACTTAAGCATAAACTAGAAGAGAAGCGTAAACTCATTTCTAACCGAAACGCGCCGAATCCTATAATCGACATCCAACAGACTCCAGTTTACTCTAGCAACGGAAACGGTATTACAAACGGTATAACATACGCGAATGTTCTAAGGGCGCATATCCCTAATGCCCCAGTGCAACAACATGGTAACTCTGAATCAATGATTCAACAACTGGTACAGAGTATAAACATGTTCATGTCAACTATGCAATCAATGATGCAAGAATTCATGCGAAACCAGAATCAGTTAATTCAAACTCTACTTAACAAAAAATAGGCCCTCTTAAGATATGTACATGGAACGCAAACGGTGTGAACCAACATAGACACGAACTGACCGAGTACCTAGATCGGCAGAATATTGATATAATGCTACTATCAGAAACTCATCTCACAGACAAATACAATTTTCAGATACCTAATTTTAGATTTTATGGTACTCACCACCCCGACGGTAAGGCTCATGGGGGCACTGGTATCCTAATACGTAAACGAATGAAACATGAAGTCGCTGAAGGAGTCTCACAAAACTACCTTCAAGCGACAACAATTCGTATCCAGATTCAAGGTAGTTTTCTTACCATTTCAGCAATATATTTCCCCCCGCGGTTCGCGATATCAGAAGATATACTTCTGAACTTCTTCAATGGTCTCGGACACAACTTTATTGCTGCTGGTGACTACAATGCCAAACATACGCACTGGGGTTCCCGTTTAGCAAGCCCTAGGGGAAACCAACTGCATAAATGTTTAATGCGACGTCAAAATAAATTGGACTTTATATCTCCCAGTCAACCTACATATTGGCCTTCTGATATTAACAAAAAGCCTGACTTGATAGACTTCGGTATAATAAGAGGAGTTAGTAAATCTAACTTATCTGCTAGTACCTGCACTGACTTATCGTCAGACCACTCGCCAGTTATATTTCTTCTTCACGAGAAGACAGTACTTGTAGGCGACCCACTAAGGCTTACTTCATACACAACTAACTGGTTAAAATACAGGAAGTACATTAGTAGTCATTTAGATTCGAATCATCTAATTTCTAACGCGGATGAGATCGATAACAACGTATCCAACTTGAACGTAATCCTGGCACAGGCGGCCATTCACGCTACACACAGACAAATAAAAGCGACAAATAGTTTGAATACTTACACTAACTGGGAAATAGAGCACCTTGTAAGTGAAAAAGGAGGTTCCGTCGCGAATGGCAGCGAAATTGGTCACCAGCGGCACGACTAAGACTGACTGAAGCTACTAAAAGGTTGCAAAGCGCACTTAGAAAAGAAGACAGTAGACAGCAGGCTAGTTTCATTGCAAGTTTAACTCCGACTGCTTCAACCAAATTCTCATTATGGAAAACATTAAGAAATACTAGTATGCCCACCGAAACGCAATTTCCAATACGCGACGTAAATGGCAAGTGGGCAATATCAGAAGAGGAAAAGGCCAATGTTTTTGCAAACCATCTGTCACAGGTATTTCGCCCAAATCCTGCAAGTAGCGACATCCTTCCACCTGATGATAAAATGTCTGCCGTAATTCCATTGTTTACTAACGCAAATGAAAGTCTGAATGTCATTAAAGAAACCGTGAATCCAGGTAAAGCACCTGGATATGATCTTATCACGCCCAAAATGATCTTGGAACTTCCCTATATTGCTGTGAAGTTCCTGGCAAAATTATTTAACTCTATTTTGAGACATGGTTACTTTCCTAAAGTGTGGAAAATTTCTCTGATTCAGATGATTTAAAGCCAGGAAAGGACAAATCAATACCTTCCTCATACAGGCCGATCAGTTTGCTTCCCTGCTTATCCAAACTATTTGAAAAAGTTCTTTTATCGAAAATAAAACCGTTCCTCGCGTCAAATAACATAATACCAGACTATCAGTTTGGATTCCGCGAAGGTCACAGCACTATCGAACAAGTCAACCGTCTGACCCAAGCAATTGAAAAATCATTTGAACGGCGAGAATATTGCTGCGCCGTATTCCTGGATGTTGCTCAAGCATTTGACAAAGTCTGGCACTTTGGCTTGACCTACAAAATTTGCAAATACTTACCGGCAAATACGCATCAAATTCTTGAGTCTTACTTAGAAAACCGCAGATTCAGAGTCAAATGTGGACAACACGTCACCGATGACCGCGAAATACTAGCAGGTGTTCCCCAGGGAAGCGTCATGGGGCCTATCCTTTACCTTCTGTTTACAGCAGATATCCCTACCAGCCCAAACGTGCTAACATCTACTTTTGCCGGTGATACCGCTATGGCCACACATAAAAAGCAGGATATTGCATCTATGAATCTAGGTGTACATCTCAGACGAGTAGAATCTTGGCTCTCTGACTTGAGAATAAAAGTCAATGAGGCTAAATGCACACAGGTAACTTTCACACTGAATTTTAGCACTTGTCCGACATTAAAACTAAACAATATCCCTTTTTCTCAATCTGATCATGTTTCATAACTTGGAATCCACCTGGAATGCCGACTCACCTGGAGAAGTCATATCGAAGCCAAGAAAACTCAACTGAAACTAAAGGTCCATCAACTGCACTGGCTCCTAAACGCGAACTCAAAACTAAGCCTTAAATATAAGGTCCTGCTATACAACAGTGCAATCAAACCTATCTGGTTATACGGTGCCCAGCTATGGGGCAAAGCAAGCTCGAGCAATCTCGACAAAATACAAAGAGTCCAATCGAAGACATTGCGGCTTATTACCGGTGCCCCTTGGTATATGAGGAATGAAAACATCCACCGAGACTTGAAAATACCTCTCGTTAAAGAGACAGTTCAAAAAATCAATATAAAGCACAAAGAGAAGCTCGAACGTCATGATAACATACTTGCTAGACAATTATTATGCAGTCCAAGCTCTTTAAGACTTCGGAGAAACGAACGCCGAACGTCTAATCTGCACTTGTGCTTCATCCGTAACAGTAATCGCGAACACACGCGCCCGAAAGACTGTGTAGAATTCTTTTTTTCTACGTCACGTGGCTTAAATGCTCTTATACGTGATCTTTAAAACAGTCAATATCAATCGCGGACGAACACTCAAAAAAGACTGTGTAGAATCCTTTATTCTACGTCACGTGACTTAAATGCTCTCATACGTGATTCTTAAAACAGTCAACACGAAAAACCTACATAACCTAAATTACGTCGTCCACTCAGCTATTCTAGAGTTGTCCGTTATAAAGGGTGTTTTTTATTGGGGTATAGAACTTTAAGTTGGCATCACTTTTTTAACTGGCGGCCATTTTGTCAGCTGTCAAGTGATTAATATTTAGTTTGGTTTGCCATTTCATCATGAACAGGTTGACAAAAGAACAACGCTTGCAAAATGGGCCGAAAATGAGATTCATCTCGATGCTGATTTTCATCACAAAATTTTGTTCAGTGATGAGGCTCATTTTTGGTTGAATGGCTACGTCAACATGCAAAATTGCCGCATTTGGAGTGAAGAGAATCCACATGAGACCCTTGAGACGCCATTACATCCACAAAAAGGAGTCATTGGGCCATACTTCTTCCGAAATAATGCTGGAGAGTCAGTTACCGTTAATGGAGACCGGTATAGAGCCATGATAACCGACTATTTTGTTCCAGAATTGGATGGCATGAATGTGGATGAGTTGTGGTTCCAACAAGACGGCGCTACATGCCACACAGCGCACGTCACAATCGAATTATTGAAGGAAACATTCGATGAGCGCATAATTTCGCGGAATG
The DNA here is from genome assembly GCA_963513945.1 of Hydrotaea diabolus. Taxonomy (NCBI): domain Eukaryota; kingdom Metazoa; phylum Arthropoda; class Insecta; order Diptera; family Muscidae; genus Hydrotaea; species Hydrotaea diabolus. Next base: position 94,092,314 of record OY740717.1, on the reverse strand, counting down.
GACCTGTCAATTGGCCACCAAGATCGTGTAATTTGACACCATTGGATTATTTTCTTTGGGGATATGTGAAGTCGCTCGTCTACGCCAACAAACCAGAAACGTTAGGGGACTTGGAAGCCAACATTCGTGGCGTTATTGCCAACATACGGCCCCATATGCTCGAAAAAGTGGTTGAAAATTGGACCTGTAGAATTGGCTTTATTCGAGCCAGCCGCGGCGGCCACATGCCCGAAATCACATTTAAACATTAATGGCATAAAATTATCCTTTATTTCAATTCGAAGTTCTATACCTCAATAAAAAACACCCTTTACATACATAACTAGAGTTCTTCACTCTACATAATATCGCGAACACTCTGTAAATGACTGTAAGGGTCCTCTGGCCCTTTATCACGAGGTTTAAGCCAAACTAGGTTTAAAATTGTGATCCATACCAGTTATATACTATTTTGACCAAATTAATTAAAATTCCTGCCAATTAGCAGAGATCCACATTACAAGAAATCCATACTAGGATTCATTATTGAATTATACTTAAGATTCGTATACTTATTGTTAGGCTCCTTTGGAGCAGATTCAATAATTCAAATAAAGCTTATATAAAAAAAAAGTATGTAAACAAATAAAAGTAAAAATAAATTTACAACAGAATAGGTAAGTAAAAATTGGAATATTATTTTATTTAATATATATGTTAATCACTGAAATTAGAAAGAAAAAAAGTTTTCTCTTGCTCATTTTTTTTATTACATGTCGGCTGGGGAGCCTTTATTGGGATAAGTTAGTTAATATTAGTATTGTTAAATTGAATTTTATTATATACAACTAGATTGTAAAAACTGTAATTGAATACACTTGTACTATGTAATATAGATTAATTGGCCTTATAGGCTTTGTATATTACAATGAAATAAATAAATAACACTTTAAAATTTAAAATAAAATGAAATTTAATGCAAACAGTAAACAAAATAAGCTGTTTCATTGCAAATTTTTACTGGAAGCTGTTCGTTTACTTTTCTTGCAAATTTTAGTAAAGAGAGTAAAATTGGCCACACGCTCTCATAAGTAGAAACTTGCAAATTTTTACTGGGATAGTAAACGAACACACTTATTACTTTTCAGAGTACACTGAAATGAGTACTCATTACCGTTTCAAATCAAAAAAAAACATTGCTTTTTATTCCATGACTTTCATATCACTACAGAGTGTGATTCTCTTTCACACTCTGTAAATATTTCTAACATTGTTCGTGTTTTGTACGATGGAATGCTGATCGTGATTGGCACATGGTATTTATATGCATTCTTGTGCAAATATCATCTTTTAAAAAATTAATTGTCTTGGTGTACATCAACACATTTTCAGAATCAAACAGAGTTTATAATTCATTGCAAAATAGCAAGTGGAGTATTGTGCTTGGTTTTCATATGTGAATACTTATTCTTTTAGCAGTCATTGTAAGAAGTACTACTTTATAGAGTGCAATGAAATAAAACAATGGACAGCCAACAGAAGACCTTATTATCGAAACCCTTTAGTTTGGACGGAGGAAACAAACGCTGTCGTAGCTGCTGCCATACAAAATAATCCAAGAGTTTCGACAAGAATCTTATCTGACCAAATGGATATAACCAGACTGTCATTGTAGTCTGTTATGCACAAACATTTGGACTTATTCCCATATAAAACACATATGGCCAACAAACTGAACGCAGCAGACTTCCTGATTTGCTTGGAATTTTGCCAAAACAGGCTTCAAATTGTGGAATAGGACGGAAACATTTTATCTGTCTTTTTATGTTTGACGAGGAACATTTCGATTTAAACAATATAAATATTAATAAAATTGTCGAATAAGGAGTTCTTTCAACCCACAGTTTCTACACGATACGGAATTACATTCACTTCGCGTCACAGTGTGATGTGAAGTTTCATCACACTGCCTATTCGGGCCCTACTTCTTCGAAGAAAACTGCCACACCGTTACGGTTACTGGAGACCGTTGCTTAAACATGTTGAGAGAGTTTTTCTATCCAGCATTACGCTGAATGAGATTTTCTTTCAACTCTGTGTGGTTTCAGCAACATGGTGCAACTCCTTACATAGCCCGGCGACGAAAACTTTTCAATAAGCTGATATCCAGAAATGTCACATTCCGTTGGCCCCCCAGGTAACTGACCTTACCGCACCTGACTTTCATGAATGAAATACACTCAAGAAAGTTATTTGTGTTTCTTAATGTAGCAATAATTATCAGCCACCCTGTATGTACGTCGTTCGTCCGACTCCTAATTAAAGCGCGGCACGCCGTCAGTACTAAAATCAATACATAATCTTTATTAAGGGTAGGACATTTTTAAGCAAAACAAAAGTATTACTTTTCAGAGTACACTGAAATGAGTACTCATTACCGTTTCAAATAAAAAAAACTTTGCTTTTTATCTCATAAGAAAAAAATACTTTAATATCACTACAGAGTGTGATTCTCTTTCACACTCTGTAAATATTTCTAACATTGCACATGGTGCATTCTTGTGCAAATCACATCTTTTAAAAAATTAATTGGCTTGGTGTACGTCATCAACACATTTTCAGAATCAAACAGAGTTCATAATTCATTGCAAAATAGCAAGTGGCATTTTGTGCTTGGTTTTCTTATTAGAATACTCATTCTTTTAGCAGTCATTGTAAAAAGTACTACTTTATAGTTTACCAAAACGTAAGAGGTTTAAAAACTAAATTAAGTCGCTTATTTGTTGATAGCTATAATTTTGATTTTGATATTGTTGTTTTTTCTGAGACATGGTTAAAAACTGATATTTTGAATTCTGATTCTAATTATTCTAATTATACAATTTATAGAAAAGATAGAACAGAGAAAATCGGTGGTGGTGTCTTAATTGCGGTTTCCTGCTGTCTACCTTCTGAGCGTATTTTTTCTGATGAATTTAACAATTTGGAATTCATTGCAGTTTGTGTTGCATTGGGATCTATAAAACTTTTTAATACCTGTTCCTACATTCCTCCTTCGACCGATTTTAATGTTTATAATGAACATTTGACTGCCGTTGGAAAAATAATTACAAGTATGAATGAGTCTGATATTATCCTAACATTGGGAGACTTCAACTTATCTTCTGTATCATGGCATATGTTGCCTGATTCAGAAGCACTTACTCCTCTTACTAACAGCGATTGGACCACTGATGTTGCTGGCCTATTGGCAAAAATGAATTTGTTTCAGATTAATAATATTCTTAACCGAATGGAAGGATTCTTGATTTGATTTTGACCAATGAAATACGTTCATTTCAAGTTATGAGAATGCATCCAATTTCTACTCCGGAGGACAACCACCACCCGACTAGGTATTTCATTTTCAGTTACATTACCTTACCAATCACCATCTCCTAGTCCTGCTGGTGATTTTTCTAGATTTTGCTTCAAACGTTGTGATTTTCATAGACTTAATTCCCTTTTATTATCTGTTGATTGGAATGCTATCTGCTGTTGAAGTACTATTGCGGAATTTGATTTTGCTGTTAAGAAATTTTATGGCATACTAAATGAGTTTGTATCTCAAACAGTGCCTACGGAACCCATTGTTGTATAAAAAACTATGCCTTGGACTTCTATGAAGTTATGTAGATTAAAAAACATAAAGAGTAAATCATTTAAAAGATTCCAAAGAACAGGACTAACTGCTGATTATGGTAGATATTCCATAGCGAGACAACGGTACAATGTCGAGTCTCGTCGATGCTTTTTAATTTTAAAAAAGACCCTAAATCATTTTATCGATTTGTTAATTTAAAACGTCGAACATCTTCTAAGCCATCGAGAATAAGATTTAATGGTGTTGAGTTCTCAAGCGATCAGTCTATTGCAAACCGTTTTGCTGACTTTTTCCAAAATACATATTCACTACGTTCGTTTAATCCTGCAATTCCGTACCCTTACAAAATTTCATCAGTAGGTCAAACAGTTCCTCCTTTTTTAGATTTTTCACTTATTGAATTAAACTTGCATCGTCTTAAACCCACTAGTACTTCTGGACCCGATGGCATTCCGAATGTTTTATTGAAAGGCTGCTCTGAATCCCTGGGGTTACCCTTATCCTTATTATTTAATTCATCATTACAATTGGGGTACTTTCCTGATTTATGGAAACGGTCTTACTTGTTTCCACTTCACAAATCTGGTAGTCTGTTCGATGTATCGAACTATAGAGGGATTGCTAAATTAAGCGCAATTCCTAAGTTATTTGAAAAAATTGTAACAAATTTTGTTTCACATAATGTGGCGCCCATACTCCATCCATGCCAACATGGATTTCGTAAGGGTCACTCTACTATTACAAATCTACTTCAGTTTTCCTCTGAAGTTATAGATGCATTTATTCGTCGCAAGCAAACTGACTTTATATACACTGATTTTAGTAAGGCATTTGATAAAGTAAATCACAGGCTATTACTATTCAAGTTAAACAAAATTGGGTTTAGTAATAATTTCATAAATTGGCTTTCCTCCTACCTAATTGGGAGGGAACAAGTAGTTTTATTTGAAAAAAGTCTTTCCAGATCAATTCGTATCTCCTCTGGTGTCCCACAGGGCAGCCACCTTGGACCTATTCTCTTTTTACTATTCATTAACGACTTGCCCGACTCTATTATCAACTCTAATTTACTAATGTTTGCAGACGACGTTAAATTATTTTCCTCTTATGCTAGCTTTGCGGACAGTCACATACTGCAGGGTGATTTGGACAGATTTAGTACTTGGTGTGAATTTAATTTTATGGAATTAAACCTTAAAGAGTGTAAGCATATGTGCTTTTTTAGACGTAGTTTGTTGGCTACTAAATTTAATTTATGTGGCTCTGAATTGGCATCGGTTGATTCATTTATTGATCTCGGTTTTATGATGGATAGAAAGTTGAATTTTAATAACCATATCATTACTATGGTAAATAAAGCGTATGGTGTCTTTTATTTTGTGAAACGCTGGGCAAAAGAGTTTACTGATCCATATACTACGAAACAGCTTTATACTTCCCTAGTTAGGCCAATTTCAGAATATGGATCAGTGGTTTGGGATCCCCAATATGATTACTATGTTAACAAAATTGAGTCCGTGCAGAAACAATTTTTAATATTCTGCTTAAGAGGTCTTCACTGGAATACTGGTTATGAACTTCCTTCTTATAATGGCAGGTTAAATCTTATTAAATTGCCCTCATTGAAGAGTAGGCGAACTATGATGAATACGATGATGGTATATAAAATTATATGTGGGGTTGTGGCTTCTGAATACTTAATATCAAAAATTTCTATTAACGTCCTATTAAGACCTACTAGATACTACTAGATACACTTGGATTTTCAAAGGCACAATTATGCATGTGGTGACCCATTTCGAAGAATGTGTGCTGATTTTAATTCGTTATATCATTTAATTGATTTCTCCTTAGGTTTTGATTCATTAAAAACTGTAATATTTTTTTATTTAAACTCATTACACCAAGGCTCATTGTCTTCATAACATTTTAGGCTGCTATAAAAAAATTTAGTAATTGTTATTATTCGTAAATACTTATGTATATTATGCTTTATATTATTTTTATTAGATTTTAAAATTGTAATAAAGAAAGTTGATGGTTATATTTTGATTTTGTATTGCATGCTTCTAGTCCTTCTCATACTTTGATTGGATTGTATTGTTGTATTAAATTAAGGTGGTGGTTATATTATAAAGTATTAAATTTGGTGTTTATATTTTCTAGTGATTATTATTAATATTTTTTTTTGTACCGATTGCCTGTTGATAAATATCTGTAGCTAATTTACATGGATGACGTTTCTTGTCATCTCCATTATGGATAGCTCCATAATGTGTACGTTGTCCCTACGTCATGGGGACGTGGCCTCCTCGGTCGGCAGGGGCGGTTGTAAGTGGCGTGGGAACGTTCGTCCAAAAAAAAAAAATAGAGTGCAATGAAATAAAACAAATGCGGACACGCATTAATTATTGTCTTGCCGCAGACCTATAATTCGTCCAGGGAAAACAAAGAGTCGATTATGTCGACTTTTTTAACATCAAAAGTCGACTTCATTTTTCATCAAATTTTTACGACCCTAATCCTAAGTATCACTCGATTTTGTCAACAAATATATTTCTACAATTGTGAGACTATTGGTATGTCCCTTCCTTAGATCCAACCATCAACATAATGAGAAGAGTGAACTTGTAGATGAGCCTCTTGCGAATGGCAGCGTATAAATCTCCAGGGGCGAGACTTCGATCAAAGCGCTCTTTAAACCGAAGACAGTAGACAGCATGCAAACGTTATCGCAAGTCTTACTCCTACAGCTTCAATCAAATTGTCATCATGGATACTCAATTTCCTTTACCCAAACGCAAATGGCGAGTGGGTTATATCGAAAGAGGAGAAACCAGTGTTTACGTAAACCATCTGAACCAGGTTATTCGCCCAAATCATGCAAGTATGTAGTGTATTCCTTCCTCCAGATAAAATGAATCCCGCCGATATTCCATTGCTTACAACTCCTACTGAAATCATGCATATTATAAGGGGAACAGTAAATCCTGGTAAAAAATCTTGTAACGCCTAAATTGATAATGGAACTTGCTTTTTTGTCTGGAAGTTCATTTTTTGATTCAAATGATCTTAACGTCTGGAAAGGACAAATCAACCCATTCCTTATATAGACCGATCGGTTTACTTCCCTGACCATCCAAATTTTTTGAAAAAGTTCTCCTATCACAAATTAAACCGTTCCTTGTGTTAAACAAACCATCAGTTTGTATTTCGGGAAGGTCACAGCCATTGAACAAGTAAACCGTCTGACCAAGACAATAGAAAAATATTTTGAGCGGCGCGAATACTGCTGCGCTGTGTTTCTAGATGTTGCACAAGCATTTGACAAAGTCTTTTGTTTGATCAGCAAAATTTGTAAATATTTAGCGTATTGACGTCACCGACTTTCGCTAAGTGAAAACCGCACTTCAGCTGTCCATGCAGTAAACAGTGTTGCTGATGATTACGAGGCGGATATTTTCATATTCCTAGCAGTGAAGAAGCGTGCTAAGTCAGTGAGGTAACAGTTGATTTTTGGGCAACTGCCATCCACTTTAGGTCGTGCCGCAGAATTGTGGAATCATTAGTGTACGACACAATTTCAACGCCGTCTGGTGATAAGGGAATTTTAGAGAGGTAGAGGTTAAACAGAGCCGGGGATATCACTCCACCCTGGGAAACTCCTTGTTTAACTATACGGGGCGCCGACTTCCTGTCTCTAACTTCTACATATGACTGGCGCCCACACATATAGTTTACGACCCAACGTTTCAAACTGGGCGGAAGGGACGTTTCTTCAATGTCCTTGAGCAGAGTGGCGTGATTGACCGTGTCGAAGGCTTTTGTTAGGTCAAGAGCCACGAGGACCGTCCTGTCGTTTGGCTTGTTCTGGTTAAGGCAGCCATCACCACACGTAAAAGTGTGTGGTGATGGCGTGAAAAGCAGTTTTTGTGCTGTGCTGCTTACGGAACCCATTCTGATGATCAGCACAGAGAAGATGTTCAATCAGGCTGGGAAGGAGCCGTGCTTAAAGCGTCTTTACTACTGGCAAAAGCATGGAGATCGGCCTGTAAAACTCTAATGTGCTTGCAACTTTGTCTGGCCTCAGTAGCTGTACCACTCTGCCCACTTTCCAGGCATCGAGAACTAAGTGAGTGGCTACCGGGGTATCCAAGTGCTTCAGCATCAGCATTGAGCTTCCATCCGGACCCAGCGCATTTGATGACTTTGCGCTGCGGATGACGTGGACAACTTTGCCAACGGAAAATCCTGGTGGTGCCTTTTTGACTCGGAAAACGCGGATACGACGCAATACTCTGCTTATCGCTCTCTGAGTGCTCAATTAAAAGCCGATAAAATAACTCGCGCACCGCTTCAGATATGTCACTGTTATGTCACCGAACTTGACGGCAGTCCGATCATCCTGTCTACCAGGGTTAGAGAGTGATGACCGTTGTCCACAGGGCTGTCAACCAGTCAATAAAAAATCGTCGTTTTTTAAAAAAAATCCTTAAAATCGTCATATTTAAAAATAAAAAACGTTGTAAAATCGTCACACACAATTTACTCAATTTTCACATAGGAAATTAAGTTTATTTAAGAGTCACTACTCTCGCAAGCCATACCGCTATCACCGCTATCGTTGTTTCTCAAATACTGCGAAGAATTGCAAAAATTTTGCGAAGAATTTATGTACACACACCACTTGTAAGAAATGTTTTGTCCCGGTGAAAGGCGACATATTTTGTGCTTATTATGCCGACCTGCTCTACACTCCTTTCCCAAGCTATATGTACTAATTATTGAATTAATGTGAATATGTGCAAAAGAAAAAATATCCAAAAAACACCGCTTTGGTATGTAACTGCGTAATGGTTATATCAATAAAAAAAACATACATATACTGCGAATAATTGCAAAAATTTTGCGAAGAATTTATGTACACACACCACTTGTAAGAAATGTTTTGTCCCGGTGAAAGGCGACATATTTTGTGCTTATTATGTCGACCTGCTCCACACTCCTTTCCCAAGCTATATGTACTAATTATTGAATCAAAAAACACCGCTTTGGTATGTAACTGCGTAATGGTTATATCAATAAAAAAAACAAAGAAAATAATTTATATTTTTCCTGAAATATGTGCAAAAGAAAAAATATCCAAAAAACACCGCTTTGGTATGTAACTGCGTAATGGTTATATCAATAAAAAAAAACAAAGGAAATAATTTATATTTTTCCTGAAATTTCAATCTTTGCCTTAATAGTTTTGTCCTATTCAGCAAAACCCCGGAAGCAAGGGCTCCCTTATTTTTCACTATTCAATTACATTAAAGAGGCACTGTGCCTTTTTTGTTAGTTATTCTTAATTTGGATAATACATTTTAGTCCTTATTAATTTCATGTTTGTAGATTTAGTAAATATCTGATATTTAAAATAAATTAGGCTCAATAAATTGAAACTAAAACTATTTTTGTCTTAATAAATTATTACAAAAACGCGGGCACGTCATTTTCTTACTACGAACTTATCGAATCGAAGGGTTTGTCATTCTAAACATGTACAAATTTACATACCTTCCTCTGATTTATGCCTGGAGATCCTTTAGAGCATTGCAACCAACACAGAATAAAGCATTAAAAGTTGTTTTTGGTCTGCCAAATCGTTATCCATCTTTACGCTTGTATAAATTTAAGGATAAAACTGTTCTACCTGTACATGGTTTATACAAACAAAAAATTTCGTTTGTATGTCATTAAGAGGTATTAGGCCTAGGACATTAAGCTTCAGTGAAAACTTATTGAGAACTGGGCGAAATACTCGCCAGGCAGAACTTATTGAATTTGCGAGACGCCGTTTGGACTTAACTTAACAACGCATAAGATACGCTGGACCAACTGTATTCATCAGTTTACCTGCAATTGTAAAAATCTCATCTTCCGTTTAGTCATTTTAAAACATAAAAACTCACTTATTTTTTTGAAAACCTTGAAACACTTCTAATATAACTTGTTTATTTATTAATTTGCTATTTATTATCTAACGAAAGAATTAAAATGATCAGTCTGTCGTCCAGTCCGCACGCGTTTTCTATGTCTTACGCGTTAAATGTTGTCCATGTTACAGTTCTCTCGTCCGTCTCTAAAACAAACAAAAAATAAACAACAGAAAAACACAAACCCGCGAAAAAAAAACAAATAAACCACAGCGCGCAAACCAACAAATACAAATAACACACCATAGCCAAAACAACAGCAATAAATACAAATAACAGAAAAAAATAAATAACGAAAACAAATAAAACCAACAACAATAGACAATTTCTCAATGTTCATTATTCGTCGTGCGTTCGTCTTCCTTCTCCCCCTCCCTTTTCCATTCCATTTCGTGTAGTGCAGTTGGCTCTCTTCTTTCTTTGTCGCTGTCCGTCTAATGCTTAAGGCATAACACTAAGCATTTGATGGGATCAACAGCGGCAAAGGGGGTAAGATCGGCAACTGCATTCGTACACTGACACTTGTTTTGTTCTCTGGTTGGCGTAATGGTGAAGAAATTTCAAATCCATTTTGCCCACATACGAGGGTTGCGTGCGAATTTTTTCGCTGTGTTTTCTCATATCCACAGGATTTTCACGTTCCTGGGTACCACACCCTATCTCTTTTTATTTCCCACAGAGGTCTAGTGGTATATGTACGTAATGACATAGTGTTTCAGAGCCAGCAATACTTGAACTCACAAGATCCAGAATTTAACTCCCTTTGGGTTAAGTTCAGGATTGGAACACACGTACTACATTTTGGGTTTATTTATAGAAGTCCAAACTCGGAAAGGGAGGCTTCCCTTAACGGCTTTGACGCCCTTTCCGATTCAATACCGAAAGTTTTGGAGAGTTATCCGGACAGTGAAATTGTCGTTGCTGGAGATTTCAATGTCCATAATTCCGCCTGGCTTTCACATTCGAGCCATACAACTCCGGAGGGCCAATACGCCGAGCTCTTCGCCGCGCAAAATGACTTGACGCAACTAGTGAATGTACCGACACATATTCCGTGTGTAGAAGGGCACCAACATAACATTCTTGACCTTTACTTAACTTCGCACCACCCTGAAAAGTACGAAGTTAATGTACTTTCACCTCTTGGTAACTCCGATCACTGCATTGTTTCAGCATCCTTTCCGTATTCCGCTCTTCGTGTCGCTTCGATACCAGCCCCAAAGCGGACAGTATTTTTCTACGAAAAGGCACGTTGGGATGAGCTCAACCACTTTTTCCAGCATTTCAATTGGAAACTTTGCTTTCTTGATAACGACGTAAATGCTGCGGCTGAAATGATCCAAAACATAATTTTATCTGGTATAAAGACTTTTGTTCCAAATAAAATTATGTCGGCTAAACCAGCCAAAAACAGTTGGTTTAACCAGGCATGCAGGGATGCTGTCAGATCAAAGGAGGAAGCGTTCAGAAATTGGCGTTTAAACAAAAACCCCATTACTGAACTGCTGCGAAAACAGGCAAGAGCTTCGTGTGCCAGAGTGCTTAGACGTGAAAAATTTCTGCACGAACAACGTCTACGTACAAAGGTTCTTACTTCTCCTAGGGGAAGTAAGAGCTTTTGGTCGTTTGTAAGAAGAGTAAAGGATAGTTCTTCATCTATCCCAACTCTTGTTAAAGACGACCAGGCATTCACTAACCCGGTTGATAAAGCTAACCTTTTGGCTGAAATATTTGCAGGAAATTCTTCCTTGCCGGAAAGCAATCAACCACTCCCCGCGGTCGAAAACGTATCAAGTTCCATGCCTCAGATATTTTTTCGAACGCGTGCAGTTAAAAGGGTTCTTGCGAACCTCGACGTAAATAAATCCCCGGGCCCGGATGGTATCTCTGCACTTGTCCTATGTAAGTGCTCGTCGACGCTAGCCCGTCCATTACGCAACCTTTTCAACCTTGCTTACCGTGCGGGAGTTTTCCCAGCGTGTTGGAAGGTTGCGAACGTCCAGCCGATCCCTAAACAGGGTGAAGCCAATAATCCTGCGAATTATCGGCCAATTGCGATTTGCTCTGCGCTCTCCAAGGTAATGGAGAGCATGGTAAATCACCATCTTGTGAGGTATTTAGAGACCAACGACTTGCTAAGTGATCGACAGTATGGCTTCCGTAGAAACCGCTCTACGGGAGACCTGTTGGCGTTCTTGTCGGAGCGTTGGAGTCGGTCTATCCACCAGTTTGGTGAGAGTAAGGTCGTGGCTCTAGATATCTCCAAGGCCTTTGATAGAGTCTGGCATGGTGCACTCATATCAAAGCTGATCGCTTTTGGTGTCGGTAATACATTTGCTCGGTTTATATCGAGCTTTCTTAGAGATCGCACTATTAGAGTTGTTGTAGATGGGTTCTCATCCAACACACATAGGCTGACCGCAGGTGTACCACAGGGCTCTGTCCTTTCTCCCTCTTTATTTCTTATTTTCATTGACGATCTATTGGGTCAGACCGTGAATCCAATCTACTCTTTCGCAGATGATAGTAACCTCTGTCATTCGTATTCATTCGACCGTAGGCCGAGCCTTCAAGATAGTGAAGACAAAAGGCGAATTATGGATGAGACAGTTGGCCGGGATCTACTGGCCATTTCCGAATGGGGTCGAGTGAATAGAGTAGATTTTAATGCACGTAAGACATAGTGCTGCTTGTTGTCTCACAAGCGATTCGCTGACCCAACAATATCGACAATTTCTCTCGATGGTACGGATATTGAACAATCAGAAGCTCTCGATGTTCTGGGCATGAAAATACAATGTGACGCTCGTTGGGCGAGACATGTATTCAAAGTGTCGAAAGAAGCACTCAAGTGCATAGGCTTTTTAAAGCGGTGCAAGAAATACTTCACTCCTACTGATCTTTTCAATATCTATACATCTTTCATCAGGCCGAAGATGGAATACAACTCCCATATATGGGCAGGTGCTCCAAAATCATCCTTGGAGCTACTTGACCGTGTTCAAAGGAGAGCGATGGTGCTGATAGGTGACAGTAGGGTATCCAACTCTATTGTTTCCCTTGAGCATCGTCGGAATGTGGGTTGCGTGACGCTGTTCTATCGTTACTTTCATGGTGTGTGTTCATCAGACATCCGTCGCCTTATTCCTGACGTGAGGATGTTCGGCAGGGATACGCGACTTTCTAGGAATTCACACCCGTTTGTTATCGATTGGCCAGTTGACCGCACTATACACTACAGATCAAATTCGTTTTTCGCTCGTACAGTCCGTATGTGGAATCGACTTCCGGCAAATGTATTTCCCACTAATTGCGACATCCAGAAGTTCAAGGCAAGCGTCAACAAACATTACTCCCTCTTTCCCCCCTCCGATCCATTAATTTCCACTCGCCAACGCAATGCACCGCATGTATAGGGGGCATCCCCTGAGTGTTGGTTTTAAAAAAAAAAAAAAAAAAAATTAACTAAAATTAATTTGTATACATTTTAATGAACTAATTTAGAAATAAAATTAATTTTTATACATTTTAAAAAACTAATTTAGTTGCCATTGAATGAAACCTACATTAGTTAAAAAACATATGAAATAGAGAGGAATATATATATATATATATATATATATATATATATATATATATATATATATATATATATATATATATATATATATATATATATATATATATATATATATATATGTATATATATATATATATATATATATATATATATATATATATATATATATATATATATATATATATATATATATATATATATATATATATATATATATATATATATATATATATATATATATATATATATATATATGGCAAATGGCAACTGAATTAGTTCTTTAAAATGTATAAAAATTAATTTTATTTCTAAATTAGTTCATTAAAATGTATACAAATTAATTTTAGTTAATTATAATCATTTTAATTCTTTCTAAATAGCAAATTAATAACTAAACAAGTTATATTAGAAGTGTTTCAAGGTTTTCAAAAAAATAAGTGAGTTTTTATGTTTTAAAATGACTAAACGGAAGATGAGATTTTTACAATTGCAGGTAATCTGTTGAATACAGTTGGTCCAGCATATCTTATGCGTTGTTGAGTTAAGTCCAAACGGCATCTCGCAAATTCAATAAGTTCTGCCTGACGAGTATTTCGCCCAGTTCTCAATAAGTTTTCACTGAACCTTAATGTCCTAGGCCTAAATTTTTTGTTTGTATAAACCATGTACAGGTAGAACAGTTTTATCCTTAAATTTATACCAGCGTAAAGATGGATAACGATTTGGCAGACCAAGGAATATATATATATATATATATATATATATATATATATATATATATATATATATATATATATATATATATATATATATATATATATATATATATATATATATATATATATATATATATATATATATATATATATATATATATATATATATATATATATATATATATATATATATATATATATATATATATATATATATATATATATATATATATATATATATATATATATATATATATATATATATATATATATATATATATATATATATATATATATATATATATATATATATATATATATATATATATATATATATATATATATATATATATATATATATATTCCTCTCTATTTCATATAACTTTATTTCAAAAATGGCAGGCCGGGTTGTCCACACATGTCAATTGGTTATTGTTTGTATAATATGTGTTAAACGGATTTGTACTTTATTAGCTTGTGCAACTTTCGCGAGCTTTACATATAACACCAAGTACTGCGAATCTTCTAATAAATTGTTAATATAGGGTGATCCATTTAGAGGTATTTTTTCCAAAATAAAAAAGGCAAAAATTGAAATCAAGTGTGGAATCTTTATTGTTCATTTTTTTTTAAAATTTTTTGGACTTTTGTTTCTTTTTAAATCCATTCAGTCTGGATAATTCGAGTATTTACTTTTATTTAAAAATATAAAAATGCGTTAAGGAACAATGCCACTTTTTAATCGATAATCAGACCCTACTTAAAACCGAGTAAGAATTCGGTATATTTGAAAATTGTAATTATTACCTGGTTTGATGCAAGACATGCCACAAACTCCATCGCACAAACATTTCTTTTTCTTACTCTTGCAATCTTCATCCGAGGAGCACTTTCTCAAACACTTTTGGCCTAGTAATGTAGCTTGTTCTTCATCACGTGGACATTCTGTCGACGGGGAGTTCCGAGGATTTTTATAAATTCGACTATCATCATCCGCTTCCGACGAGTCGTCGTCATCATCCCACTCGTCGTCCTCATCATCTTGGGGAATTTCAGTTTGCGTAAGGGGTACCGCGAAAACTAAAAGAGATAAAAAGTAAGTGTTCTAACATTGACCCATATTTTTGTTCTTCGCACTGCAGGATGTCACATAACAATTCAATGTATAATCTTGCAATATATATCTGTACATACATACAAACGTGGATATTAACATACTATGTACAAACGTTTGTATTTCTTTTATATTTCACATTAGCATCTACTGTGTTTGTTGCCAATCTATTATGGATCTTGCGCAGACATCTATTATATAACAAAGCATGAATATTTCTTAATTTGAAAAATATAAAAATCCAAAGAAAAAGTTGTGCAACTCATGTGCTAAGCCACCCCCATCATCGTTTATATGGCATAAACATCGGAAGCAATCAATTCTTACCTTTGAGGCTGACTATGGTCAGAATAAGGATACGCAGGAAGAACCGATTCATTGTTATTCCTGCTGATGTGGTTTCTACTATTATTGTGAATTTGTTTATCCTTAAAGAAACCCGTGTTGCGTTTTTTTACATAATAATGTGAAAGTAGAATAGAAATAGTATTCAATTGCACCAGCAACTCCGTTCCACCTGCACGTTTTCAACGAACTTTGAGAAATGCATTAGATACATACATACATGTCAAATTCATTTATCTTACGCACAGGACATTGAAGCCGTACATTAGGGCGGCACAAATTTAAGTTAAAAACATACATTCGCTTGGTCGGGGGTCACGGTTACACTTTGTCGACTTTGGCGGCTGAACTCTGGTTTACAGGTATTGCTAACACTTTTTTAGAGTTTTTTAAGCGGATACCATCAAATCTTAAATATTATGACTGTCTTTATTAAAGTTTAACTGTCATTAAAATGATCCTCCGTTTGTTGGGGTTGCCACTAAAATGCACAAAAAGCTCACCGCTAGAGTTTGGTGCCGAAGGAAATTATCGGCGCGTGGATTTTTTGAGCGGCCATGTCGAGCTTCAGTTAAGCACCCGTAAAGCGACATGGCCACAAGTCAAACTCTTGTATGCATTGGTAATATTTTGTTATGTGGCCTTCACACGTTACAACTTTTCGTTCAACTTGACTAAGTTGAATAACAAGTTGTAACGTGTGAGGGCTAGTTAGTCGTTGGTTGGTTGAAAAATCAAAATATTTTGATTTCTGTTCAAGTTGGACAACCTGGTTGGTTCGTGTGAGGGCATGTTGTTCAACGTAATTGCTTTTTCTTCCTCATTTTTGTTTTGACGTTGATCAAACAACAGCAATTGTGAGCGGAAAGCAACCAGACAAAAATGAGTGAGAGTGAGGATGATATACCAAAGCGCGATTTTATCGAGGTATATAAAAGTATGCCAGAGTTGTGGAACTGTAAAAGCGAAAAATATAAGAAATAAATCGTACGAAAAATTATCAATGGTATATAAAAAAGTTAAAAGTGATGCAAATGTAGAAGACGTAAAAAGAAAAATTTCGAACATGCGTTCATGTTACCGGCGCGAGTTGAAAAAACATATTCAAAGCCAAAAATCTGGAGCAGGTGCAGATGATATTTATGCCCCAAGTCTATAGTACTTGGAAGAATTCAGTTGTTTACGGGACTTGGAAATGCCAGTGCCCGGTCGCTCGAATTTAAGTTCGGATGACGAGGAAAACTTTGCTGGCACGCCCTCTAAGGAAAGTAAAATAACAAAAACAAGTAAAAAACGTCACTAATCTTATATACCCATCACCATGATTGAGGGTATATAAGATTCGGCCCGGCCGAACTTAGCGCCGCTTTTACTTGTTATTTTTTGTATGGAGAAAAGGTTTTCCTATAAACGGATAGATTTTTGAAATTTTAATAAATTCTGTTCAATTTTTTAGCAAGTGCCAACTAAAATTAAGAAGAAATGCACACTGTGCATTGCACGCACAGTCGATGTAAGAGCAGAATTTTTAAAGAAAGCGACTGAGCATTTAGAGTCATCAATAAACAAAGAAATCCAGGACGATGCTGCGGTTTTTGCTAATGGATGGGCTTGCATGTTGCGTCAAATGCCACCAGACCAGCAACTTTTTGCTAAACAGGCAGTAGATGATATAATAATATAACAAACAAACTTTAAACTTTTTGAAAAATGCCAATAGTACCAGTACCCCAAATTACTTTTCCCAAAACATTTTAGAAGCGTCAAGATCATATTCTTCCAGTGTTGCCTCTCCTCGTATAGTCGCCGTTCCATTAATAAGCCCCGCTGCTTCCAACGATTCTGTCCAGTTTGTACCAGAAACTACGTACAATTCAGTACACGACTTCAGCGATGCGCAATTTCAGTAATTTTTAAATAAAATATGTATTACTTTAAATTTTTTAGATCTCATATAATTACTATTTTAGTGAAATATGTAAACATTTATTTCATGGAAGTGAAGTTGTTTAATTGTTTCACAAAAACGTTGTCTGGTTATCTTCGTGCCGTTGGTTGCATTTCTGCTTGTAGTTGGTTCAAAGGCAGACAGCCCTGGCAAACTTTCAGATTCCCCAGGAACCGTATTTGAATTTGATTGTTGGCGCAGATAATTGTGTAAATAACAGCAAGCGAGTACAACTGTTGTAACTTTTTCCGGGCTTAAATGGATGGTTGTCAACAATACTCGAAAACGAGAAGCTAAAATCCCAAAGGCATTTTCAACTTTGACACGCGCAGAGCTTAGAGTTTTGTTGAAAATAATTTATACTGGTGTCAAATTGTTATGCGCAAAAGGCTTTAGAATGTTAACTCGCAATGCAAATGTAGCATCGGAAACAAACACATAGGAGTATAGATCGAGGTTCCGGCACGTTTAGTTCTTCATTTTCCAACTTTTTGAAGAATTTTGTATTAGCGAAAACGCCACCATCTGAAATTCGCCCATTCGTTCCCACGTCAACCATCAGGAAATTGCTGTCACTATCGACAATAGCCATCAACACAATTCTAAATGTTTTTTTATAATTAAAATAGAAAGACCCAGAATGTGGTGGTCTGGTAATGTTTATTTGCTTGCCATCGAGGGCTCCAACACAATTTGGAAACATAGATTTTTCATAAAATTTTCCGGCAACATTGAACCATTCTTCTGGAGTTTTGGGAACCTAGAAATAAACGATTGAAATCATTACCATGCAGTACAACATGTATTAGATAACCTTACCGTAATTTATTCCTTTAATACTCTAATAATAGCTTCGCACGTTTCAATGACAATAAGGCTGATGGCTTGTGGCGATACTGCGTACGAGAATTTCAAATCTTCGAAAGAATTGCCTGTGGCAAAAAATTTCAATGTAATTGCTAAACGATTTTCCGCACT
The DNA here is from genome assembly GCA_963513945.1 of Hydrotaea diabolus. Classification (NCBI taxonomy): domain Eukaryota; kingdom Metazoa; phylum Arthropoda; class Insecta; order Diptera; family Muscidae; genus Hydrotaea; species Hydrotaea diabolus. The sequence continues at coordinate 94,074,033 of OY740717.1, read as the reverse complement.
AATAGTGTCTCTCATAATTGTGTCCTGCTTCTCAATATGAATTTTCACTCTCGAAAATAGGTCAGCGAATGTTTAGTCATTCATACGCATGTAATTTTTATAATCTTTTGGTTCGCTTTCCTTTAATGTTTATAAAAGTTTTTTGTTTGAAAATTTGTTTTTATTTTTTAACCATTGTTTTGGCCAAATTCTTTTCTTTTTTGTTTGCATTGTTCTTTAATTGTTTTTCTTCTTCTTCTAAAACTTCGTACATGACAAGTAACACAACCAAATCCGAATTCATGTTGACGCTTCAAAATTTATTCTTTGAGTGGAATGAATAAGAAGTTGGTCGAAAAATTGTTACGTGTGAGGAGAACGGCCAACTTGCTTCTTCATCTAAGTTGAACGAAAAGTTGTAACGTGTGAGGGCCGCATTAGGCTTATCACAGCTACACATCAAACTTCATTTTTTTGGACGCAAAATATTTTGTTGATTGTGAAAAAATTGTTTTTCTCTTTGTTTGTTTTGTTTTTTACTAAAATAGAGCGAAATAATTGATTGTTGGTATTTTCTTTATATTTTTCCAACAATATGCTATACTGCGCATTTTTTTTCATTTCTGCTGCTATATTCTTTAGATTTATATGTCATAAAGCTGGCAAACTACGATAAACTTCGATAAACTTCAAATAATTTTTTTTCTTCTATTTCTGCAAAACCCGCGTTACCAAAACAAAACACTTATCGCTTCGAAAAGTAAAAAAAGAATGAGAATTGAAGTATTTTCGCGCACACACATCAAACTGGCTTCATATCTCTGTCGCGACAAGTCAAATATCTAAATGGTTTTGATTTTCGTCAAACTCACATCAACCTATCCGTGTGAGTTTTTTTCACTAACACAATCAAAAAAATGGCGTGTGGCAATGCTGCTTAACCAAAGAAAAGGAACATAACACTTCAGTAACGCTCAAATTCTCGGTTTATTTATCCACATTCGTTTGTACACAATCCAAAGAACGCTAGAAAGTCAAAATTGAAACACAAAATTCGCACACTTTAAACACAAAAACAGCATTCTCAAAATGACTGATACTCATTTTCTGTTTTTCGATTTCTCGTTAAAGATCTTTTCGTCAATCTTCTACAGTTAATCTCCTTTGTCTGTAACATAACGTGTCAGCTGATAGTTTATATTCTTCGAAATGTAACGTAACGTAAATGTGCGATGCTCATAAAATTTAATTTTTCGGTGCTTTTAAGTGACATTTCTGCACACCTAATAGATAAAGTGTTTGTCTTTTGTAAAGGAAAATTAAAGAGCGCGATAAATAAGACTGGAGAACAAATCCGCAATAGATGAGTCATTTGTTAACCAATTGTGCATGTCTACAGAAAAAGCACTACTGTACTCTATTCTGGAAAAACATTTTAGAAAAATAATTTGTTGGAGCCTTTCCGTACTTTGTCGAAATATAGACTTTTACTCGATAGTTGAAGACTAGTACTTCTGGACTATTTCCTTAGACACGAACAAAATAGGCACTTTTTGTTAATAAATGACTTTACTTTATTGCGGTTTTGCTCTACAGTTTTATATATCGAGGCTTAACCAAAAATACCACTTTCAAATTATAGATATGGACGATGAGCCCCTAATCATAAGCTAGAACTACAAGAAAGTGGAGAAAATATATATAGGCCAATTTTTTGTTATAGTTCCGGTACACACTATTTGGGGCTTCCAGTAGGCATGGGCACTAAATAGCTAAACAATTTTCTCACGATGACAAAAATGAATATATTTTCGCAATTTCGGGTTGCAAACCCTTGAGGCGAATTAAGCATGAATATATGGGTAATACAAAACAATGAATTTGTCTCACAAATTGAAGTAAAACATTCGTTCTTTTGTACTTTTTCATTATGGAACTTTTATTAATAACTTGAAAATAAGCTATTCTTGGAAGTCGTCGCCGTACATGCCCGTCCAGTCAGAGAGAGAGTCCAGAAACCTTTTTTCAGTTGGTTTACTGAACATCCAGAAGTACAGGCCACGCCCAACTTTAACTTTTTTCACTACTTGTAAAATATGTTTATTTTGTTGTGGTTTTGTATGAACCTGTATTGAATGCCGTACGAACTAAGTAAATGTTTTCGTAATCACGAAATGGCAGTAACTCTTCTTCGATAATTTATAATAAAGTAGTAAGCCTAGGGCTAAGATCAACTCATGATTAATATGTACACAAAGGCATCCAAGCGATCTAGAAATACAATAATTGTTGGGTAAACTAAAACCGTGACCCCTATTGACAATAAAACTACTAGATTCTAGATTGAACGTTAAACAAATCCCAAATACTGTTGCTTGAATTGATGATTTAAGTATGAGAATAGGCTCGTGTCAACAGGATACCGATTCCAAGTACTAGCAAATCAAACAAGTTAATGTTATTATTGTTTTCGTATTTTAGAAAGAACCTTGGGAAAAAGGAGTCGGTATGGCTACTAAGCCCAAGATTGCAAACAAAGACACTTGATCTCATCTCCAAAATCAATTCTGACACCACTCATAAAAGTGCTAAAATTATGATCACAAAGGCTTGGGGCTTCAAAAACTAAAGCGTTAGTCCTGGAAACATTCTCAACAAAACTGTCACTATCTCCAAAACATGTACAGAGTTTACAATAAAGAAAAGATGGATGTAAGAAGCATATAAAAAAGATTAACAATGAATGTTACCAATGCTATTAGTAATATCATAACATATACAAATAAAAGTAGAGGACTCAACATAGGTCGCATATTCTTCCATTAAACGACACAAATTGAAAGCGACCAGATAAATAAGTAACAAATTAGTCTATAAGTACATACTCAGTAAGAAAGTAAAAATTGGCTCATTAATTTATTAATAAGCTTCACATTTTCCACTTTATCGATAAATTTAAACCAACTAGAACTCCACTGCTGCTATCTTTAACTGCTTTCCTGACGTTATCAGTCAAGTGCAACCAGTGAGTGGTAGTGTTAAGCTGCTGCCTAGAGCCATATTGATTATTAATACAGATGTGTTCCAGTACGTACTACTTTTTACTAGTTTTACTCGATGAATTTCCAAGTAAATGTAGATGGTAATTGACAAAAAAATCAACACAGTTTCTCGTACAAGTCTCAGAAACTGATTTCGATAAAACTTTGGAGACTGTTTAGGATTGTAACAAATCAAGCACAAATCCTCTTCAAAAAACAAAGTATTTCATACCGCGCTTGGTTCAAAAAAAAATTCAAAAGACTGTTAACGTCAAAGCTATCCTCCGAAACATCACCAGCGTTGTCATTTTAGGAAACTCCCAACCGCAAACCCACTAAATGCTGTTCGCTTACTCCAAAGAAAAGACTGCTCTATTTCTGTAAGAACAAAAAAAAATACGCCAACTACTTTCATCAAATACCTCGAGATAAAAAATCCTACCAAGTCAATATCCAGCATAGGATCTTGATGCGAAACATCCATATTTAATAAACCAACTATCAGGACTCTGGGTTTTATCAGAAAAAAATTAAAGAGAGGAGCTACTTAACAATGCGTATTCAAATAACGAAGTAGACCCATGAGCAATATTAAAATGATTTGGCAGTATATTGTGAGAAATATCAAGACCTAAACGCAAACAAGTTAACCTCAAAGCTGCTGCCTTCGACCTACAACTTGTACCTACGAGTATAGTGACAATATTCGTTGGCCCTTTTAATTAGCCAAAATAAGTCATCTCAAAAATCGCTTTACCATACTTATTAAGCTTTCTGCCGTCAGCATTGGAGGATTTAGCAATTTAGTTTTTTTTTTGTTGAAAAAAACATAAGTAAGTAATAAAAATACGATGAATTGTCAACAATAGGGTCAAGATTAGGGTTCTAAAAGTCTATTAACGATTAGTCGACTAATCAACTTTTTGATGCAAAATTTTTTTCGACTTTTTTGCTACCGGCTGAACATATATTTTACCCGGCACCACACTGTGGAATAGGTTAGTTTAATATTTGAGTTAGACCCACCTGTAAGTGTACTAATCGACATAGAATCACAAGCCGATTCGTCTATCTGTCCGTCTGCTGTCAATCTACAGTTAGTTATCCAATTTCAGGACTTAAAATCACTAGTTGATTCGATTAAACGATGACTGCCTTTTCTACTGTCCGCCCGTCTGATTTAGATCTTAAGATTGTAGTTTGACAGAAGTAGGTTTCTTGAACAAAGTACGGGTGCTTTGCAAATTGATGGAATTCGGACCCGATTAAGATATTGCTCCCACACATATGTTTATAATTTTAACTCCAGAGCCACATATTATATCCAATCCTGAGATAATTTGATATAAATAGATTTTGGACCAAGGATTTGCTTTATTAAAATTGAAGGAATTTGTTTCAGATTTAGATATAGCTTCCACACATTTCTATTCAAACGATTTTATGGCTTTAACTTGTTGATCATTTCTGAATTTGCCAGATATTTTATTTTATAAGCGGCGGATTTCTTTTGCACCACACTGTCTCAAAGTGTGAAATCCTTTTTTGTTCAAAATGTTATGAACTTACGGCAACTCCATTTATGGTTTGGCGTTTTTTTATATATTCTTAATTATTGCCAAATTTCGTTTGATCTCGAACTTTCCATAGATTACCGTTAGTTCGAAAATGATACATGAATAGAAAAAATTCATGACAATCGCGTGATCATAGTGGAGGAAAAAGAGAGTCTAGTTTACGCAGCGTAACAAGACACCACGTTTTCTTCCTATTTAAGTTATTTATATACAAAGAGAAAAATAGGCAACTTCTAAATTTATCATCACTAAGTACAGTTTCCTTAAATAACAATTCGTCTCAAAGAAGTACATGAAAAAGACATAAAAAAGGCAAGTCACATAAAAAACATAAAGACGAATAGTGGGAGAAACCCACGAATTATTTTTATTTTAAACTAATTAGAATTAGCAAAAAACGAACAGTTATTACTACATTACCGATCGTTTTTCTACTTTAAATTACTTCTACTAACAAATATTAACTTAAAAAGATCATTTTTTTATAAACATGAAAAAATTGTAATAAATTATTGAATTTTAAAATGAATCTGTTTAAAGTTGAACATATTTTATATTGTGTGTTGGGTAATGTTGCATCTTAAGTGCAGTCATAAAATGGTTAACTGCATGCTTTAGAATCTAAAATTTAGAATCTAATCTAAAGTTTAGATCCTATTTGTACGCTCGCACATGATCATGCGTTTCCACATGGTGATAACGGCCGGTGATAAGAGCAGCCCGCACAGACAGGAAATGTGACACTATTTGTGTATTTAGGATTGTGTACGGTTGTTTAAGGTCAACGGAGAATCCCTCAATTTGTAATCACCAGGAGACCAATAGCTCTAGACTATTTTTAAGATGTTAAATTTTCAATATACATACAATTATTTCAAATAAAATTTAGTATCTTACAAATACTCAAAACTGAATGACGTGCGTCATTCATTCAAAATCTTTAAATAGTTTTTGTATGGAGATGAAGGTAATAGTGATATTTTGTGAGCATATGAAGCGATTTAGATATTCTTTTTTGGGGTAGCATATAAAATACTGAGTACCCTATGTTGCCATTGCCATAGTTCAGAGGAACGCTGAGGAGGGAATTTTGAACTCCGAATGGCATACCATCTTGTCATCCCTTTTATTGTTGTTTATGTCAGAGGTAGTTTTTCTTGTTTATTAATCCTATTGCACATATATTAAATTGTGGTATTAATTGGCATGTTTTGTTCTTATGATTTCGCGGCGATGAACTTGTGTCGTCAACCTAACCACTTATGGCCGAGCTAGCCAGGAACTTTAACATGCCAGCGCGTAACATAAATGGCGCCCAATGCAATGCTTAGTCAGCAGATGAATTATTAATAGATGTAGTAAAACCAACCAATTAACAGAAGTGTAAGGAATGCACAAGTAGTGCCTGTGGTGTTTCGAGATTTTATTCGAGAGCATCCTTTTGTTTTGCTTATTATACTGACATGGAAAACAATCAATTTTAAAATAATTGTGAAGTGAGACATTGATTTGGCATTAAAAATGCGTTCAATGACAGCAACAACAAATATTTTATTTAACTTTTTTAAGAACACCCTATTCAATTTATTTGTTTTGAGAACTCATGGGTCGTATACTTAACGATTTGTCTTGTCGAAGTAATACTTGTTTTGGAGATTTCTACTCAGAAAATTGAGTTAAGCTTCTTATTGAATTTTCCAGTCGGAAAACTTTCATTTGCTAGAAGGTAGTTGTTTATTGCGGAAAATGTAATGAGAAGCCAGCGCGTAACATAAATGGCGCCCAATGCAATGCTTAGTCAGCAGATGAATTATTAAAAGATGTAGTAAAACCAACCAATTAACAGAAGTGTAAGGAATGCACAATTAGTGCAAAACCTGTGGTGTTTCGAGATTTTATTTGATGTTGATTGATCGATAAAAATCATCGAATTAAACATTCGAGAGTATCCTTTTGTTTTGCTTATTATACTGACATGGAAAACAATCAATTTTAAAATAATTGTGAAGTGAGACATTGAGTTGGCATTAAAAATGCGTTCAATGACAGCAACAACAAATATTTTATTTAACATTTTTAAGAACACCCTATTCAATTTATTTGTTTTGAGAACTCCTGGGTCGTATACTTAACGATTTGTCTTGTCGAAGTAATACTTGTTTTGGAGATTTCTATTCAGAAAATTGAGATAAGCTTCTTATTGAATTTTCCAGTCGGAAAACTTTCATTTGCTAGAAGGTAGTTGTTTATTGCGGAAAATGTAAAGAGAAGCCTAGTAACGAACATAACTTTTATGTTGAAATATATAATTAGAAGGATTTTTTTTTGTTTTATTACATAGTAGATTATATTTTATATCTGAATTGAAATATGGATCATTATGTTAAGTTATTTTAAGCACTGTCGGAATAGATTATACGAAGTAATGATCTGCTCTTTGTGTGATCAAGGGATATGAATAACTGAATGCAGGTCAATTCTTTACTTTTACTGAATTCTTATATTCTGTTTAGCTTTCATCTCAACATTATCTACTCCAAAAAACGTAACATTAGACTAGTTTCCTACCTTTTTCATTATACCTTTATTATTATATCTTACTTAATTTATATATTATCTATCATATACGTATAACAAAGATCGATCTCATAAACATATGAGATGAAATGTCAAAACTTTAACACACTCTCTGCATGTCGTCAGATAATCAAAGTAGATTTATCCGTAGTACATCTCGAGGCACATCAAATGTTTTTAATAAATCGTGAGGTCGCGGGAAAATATCGGTAAACCTATGAGTAATTCAAAAACGCTAATCACTGATGATAATCCAGATAATATAACCTCGATATCACCTAACAAAGATATTTAGACAATACTGAAATAACCCAAATTACTACCTTACTAGGATTCCCACTAGATCAACTTTCAGGTCATTCAGACACCATGCCAACTACTTCAAACGATAAGAATAATTTGGACGACACCGGTGCAGCAGCAGGAGATAATAATATTTTTATAGCTGCGAATATAAATCAAAATATAATGCCAGTTCAGCAAAATATTCAGGTCGCGCAATCAGCTTTTAATTCTGAGCTAAGATCTCTTAGGGAAACTGTATCTAGTTTGTCTCAGATAACTGATTCTAGTGATGCTGTTCATCCGACTTCTAGATCTATTCAGGAGAGTCATATTACTGATGTTAATCCTAACCCTAATTTTCCGGCGAATAATTGTAGAAATAAAGTTGATTTAGAAAAAATTTAAAGTGGCATTTGATGGTACACGCAGCGTCAACCATTTCTCTTTAAGATTGATACACTGTTAGAAGGAACGCGTTGTCCCATAGAACAGTTGGAAGCGAACTTTCAAATTTTCCTTACTGGGAAAGCGGAATCGTGGTACTGGGACCTTGTTAAGACCAACATTGATCCACCTTATCGCCTTATCAAACGTGCACTCTGTAAGGAGTTTGCCATTTCTGAAACCGATGATGATATTTTATTCCAAATGAACTAGCGGAAACAAATTCCAAAAGAAACATACGATGAATTCCGCACCAGTATTGTAGGCCTAAATTCGCGAATGTGCAAACCATTTTCCGATAGTAGACTCATGGAATTTTTAGAAATAATGTCAAACCTGAATTAAAAAAGAATAGTCTGAGAGACCTTGCCAGAGAAGCTGAAAACGTTCTCAAGGAAAACATATATATTTTATATATATATATATATATATATATATATATATATATATATATATATATATATATATATATATATATATATATATATATATATATATATATATATATATATATATATATATATATATATTGTCCAGATGAAACCAGATCGATTTTTTGTTTTAAATGCGTCACTACCACAAATTGTAAAACCGGAAGAGGAGCGAGATGGTCACCGGGGACTCTCGTTCCCAAGCTGATTTCCCGAGTCCACAATAGATCGAATGAGGAGTCTTCCACAGGAAAATAACTCTAAATTACAGTCCTCGGGAGAATTTATTCTAAAACTACTAAATTTGTCAAACAAGTCCTGTCTTTCAAAGAAAATATTGAACTGTCGTCAACGCTTTAAGAAAAGGAAAGCTTATCGCAAGCTTATAGAAACTTCTCCTTTATGTTACACCTCCGATTAGAGACCATTTGCCAATGAAACTTCTCCTTTATGTTACACCTCCGATTAGAGACCATTTGCCAATATCACATACTTAAACTAAAATTTTCGTGGTTTGCTAGATTCTGGTGTGTTCTGCCAGTGTATCAGTGCTAGGCACAAATAGTTTGGACTTCATAGAGCGCAACAATTTATCATTGAGGCAGTTTAATACATTTATTTCAACAGCAGATGACTCTAAAAACCCTGTTCTAGGATATTGTAATTTATCATGTTACTATAAATGCGTCAGCGGCAATATCGATTTTTATATTGTACCTTTACTTAGCCAAGAAGTATATTTCGGCTTAGATTTTTGGCAAAGTTTCGCTATAGCACCGAATATCATCTCACCTGTTGAGTCATTCGACGTAGACCTACCAAATAATGGCAAACATTGCACATATTTTTATAAATTATCAGCTGAACAACAATTGCAGCTTGATTTTACCATCTCTGAGTTTCCTTCATTTGAAAAAGTAGGTCGTACCCACCTACTAAGTTACCATATCGACACAGGCGACGCTGTTCCGATAAAGTGTAGGCACTACCCACTATCACCTCCAAGGCAGGCAGAAATGTATGGTGGACTCGACCCACCATACAGAAGAGTCAACCTCGCCTTGGTGTTTCAACGTCCTGAATGTTAGAAAACTAGGTAAGGTTCGTCTATGCTTATACTCACGAAAATTTAACCTGATAACCAACAAAGATTTATAATCGGAATTGATTTAAAAGATGCATTTTTCAAATACCTTTGACAGAGTCCTCAAAAGAAAAGACGGCTTTTGCTGTCCCAGGTAGACCACTCTACCAGTATAGAGTCATGCGCTTTGGTCTCTGTATTGGTCCACAAACTATGAGCCGCTTAATGGACAAGTGTATCCCCTCTCGTCTTAGGGATAATGTTTTTTTTATTTAGACGACCTGCTCGCATACAGCGCGGATTTCGAGGGTCATATGAGAATGCTTCGTGAGGTGGCTACATGTTTAAGAGAAGCAGGTCTTGCCATTAACGTAGCTAAATATAATTTTTTCTGGTCTTTCCTAAATTCTTTTGACATCGGCTGAATTCGACTGTCTAGCTTATAAACGTATAAAAGATACCTGATATAAAAGATAACTGATAACAAGGATAATTTGCTGACATCCGACCGATAATATAAACTATAAAAGAGTAAGACTCCGTCAGGGCATAGACAATAAAGAAGAAAGTCTCTGTAGAGTTTGGCTTCCTAAACCCTTATCGGAAAAGGCAATAAAATTTGGACATGAATCCACTTGCCACGGCGGACCTACAAATGGCCTTCCATGGCGAGTGATGTCAAGGATTTTGTCAATAGGTGTGATGATTGCAAAATCATCAAACCTTCCGATGCAACGTCTATACTTTGACTTTCTTGGTCCATACCCATGTTCTAAAGCCCAGAACTGCTATATATTTATCGTCATTGACCATTTTACGAAATTTCTTTTTCTAAAGCCATTAAAAACGGCTACATCAATCAACGTGATTGATTTTTTCAGATTTCTGTATTCAATACTTTCGGTGTACCGCAATGTGTACACAGTGACAATGCCAAACAATTTATTTCCAAGGAGAAACAAGATTTTTTGAATTATATGGCATAACTCATATTCATATTCTTCGGAACGAGCAAATCGGGAAATAATCTCTAAAATCAGATTTTTTCTTAAGGACGAGTCAAATCATTTGAACTAGGATTTGTGTATACCCCGCATTTTAACAATTTTACGAAGTAATTTTAATACCTCCATACAGTGCTCTCCTTATTACGCATTGTTTGGCAAAACATGTGCCTGGAAGTTTCGACATATCCTCTCTTGAATAATTAGACATGCTTAAGGACGACACGGTGGTTACGAGAGCTGATAAAATATCACGTATTCGGAAAAAAATATCTCTGAATTTGGAGAGCGCTCATGAAAAGGCATCTAAGGTGTATAATATCCGGACAAAACTCATACAGTACGGCGTAGGTCAGGAAATTTTCCGGAAAAACCACAACCTTAGCAACTTCCAGAAAGCCGTTAACGCTAATTTCACCGCAAAATTCATCAAGTGCAAAGTTCGCTCAAAAATGTGCCTGGAAGTTTCGACATATCCTCTCTTGAATAATTAGACATGCTTAAGGACGACACGGTGGTTACGAGAGCTGATAAAATATCACGTATTCGGAAAAAAATATCTCTGAATTTGGAGAGCGCTCATGAAAAGGCATCTAAGGTGTATAATATCCGGACAAAACTCATACAGTACGGCGTAGGTCAGGAAATTTTCCGGAAAAACCACAACCTTAGCAACTTCCAGAAAGCCGTTAACGCTAATTTCACCGCAAAATTCATCAAGTGCAAAGTTCGCTCAAAAATTGGCAATGCCTTGTACAATCTAGATTTGAAAGGTAATTTCGTGGACAGATTCCATGCTTCCGATTTAAAGCAATAACTTAATTTTTCTCGTTGTTTCTTTTGTCCGTCTTGTCGTGCCACACGATTGAGCTTGTATCTTGAAAAACATATTTTTATTTTTTTTGTAAATTCTTTCTTTCTGTTTGTTATGCAATTAGAACCTGCATAACAAAGCAGTTTTGTTGGGGATATCTGAGTTTGCCAGATTTAATATTTTATCAGCGGCGGATTTCTTTTGCACCACACTCTCAAAGTGTGAAATATTTTTTTGTTCAAAATGTTATAAACTTATGGCAACTCATTGCTAAATTTCGTTTGATTTCGAACTTTCCATAGATTACCATTAGTTCGAAACTGGAGCCATGAATAGAAAAACTTCATGACAATCGCGTGATCATAGTGGAAGAAAAAGACAGTCTTGTTTTGACAGCGTAACAAGAGACCACGTTTTTTTCCTATTTAAGTGATTTATAAACAAAGAGAAAAATAGCGAACTTGTAAAACTTATCATTACTAAGTACAGTTTCCTGAAATAACAATCCTTATTTTTGTTTAAAATTAATTCAAAGACCCAAAAAGAAAAAAAAGGAATATACAAATATGTGCCTAAATTCTACGCACCAGTGACATTGTTTATGACAATATTTTTAAACGGTTGCGAAATTGTTTGTTCCATGAACATGAATCGTGTGTGTTCCATGTTACTCGTGGACAATAAACAAGTTTTTCTAGAAAAGTTCACATACATTAAACCGACTAGAGTTTGGTGTAGAAGTTATCCTAAAATTGTACTATATTGTGTTTAATGCAAAAGGAAGTAATAGTTATAAAAAAATCAAAAAAAAATCTCAAAGTAGTATATGAAAAAGACAAAAAAGGCTAGTCACATAAAAAAAGACGAATAGTAGGAAAAACCCATAAGAAGCCAACATTATAAAGAAATGGGAAACAAGAAACAATTAAACTTAACTAATAAATGAAAAGGAATTATAACTAAATGAAATGGACTATAAGTATAATAAAACGAAATAATTTTAATAGAAAAAACAGAACTAAAATACATTAAATATTAATAAAATACATTAAATGTTGATAACATTAGACATAGTTCATAACTATTGATTAGTTACTATCTCAGATAAAATTATGATATATCAGTCCACGTTTTAATATAGTCCAAGTTCCTCCCGGTTTTATATACAAACGCTCTAGATCCATTTTTTTGGTCCGAAAAACGGCCTACACATGGATATATGGGAGAGTGGGTATCAAATAAGAATGATATTTTCGCACGAGATAAAATATAAACTTATTTTTTGAAATTTAGTGATTTTATAATTCTACGTGATTTTCTTTATACACTGCATCAAAAGTCAGAAGATATCTTCTCTAAAGCGTTGTATACACACTTCAAGCGGTTTCACCAACATTGAGGACGTGTGTGATGTTTGAAGCAAAATCAAAAAATTGTTATTTTCGTTCAAGCGGGTCGTCAAATTTTATGTGTGTATATCACAATTTGACCGTTTGATCAAACATGACTCATTTTTGTGTGGAAAGGATCGAGTTAACATGTCAACTGAAGAGCGGAATATGGAAGAAAGAAACTTTATTTTGGAATTCATGGAAGTTTATCGGTCTCTACTGGCGTTGTGGAACATAAAAGGAAAAGAGTATGCAAAACGGAATATAATTCAAGAATTACATCATATACCTCCTCGTGCATCCAGAGGGAATTTCGAAAACCATTTGGCGAACTTAATCTCAGCTCTTTAAGAAGATTTCGTGTGAAAACTAGTCACGTTTTTTAAGCCATGCCTTCATCCGCACCTGCTTCCGACGAACGATTTTGTTTTTCTTCCTCAGTGCTAAATCCAGTCCCATAGCGATACAGCAATCGTCCGTGTCACTCATTTTTTTTGGACTGTAGACGAAAATAACAAGTAGCCGACAAGAAGCCTTACATTCCCATAAGTGTTTGAAGTACCACGTTTCAAACCCATTTAACTAATACATTCACATTGTTTGTCAAACCGCTTGATGTGTGTATACACCGCTTAAGGTGGATGACCCTGAATTTTGGCCAGATGAGGCGCTTGTCAAAGAGTTTGTTCAAGAAAAATTGCAGAACAGGGAGATCAAGTTTAGCAAAATAGCCAGCTAAGACTCAAAACTCTTCAAAAAACAAGGAAAGGTATATACGTTAGCTTATCAACGCGTGAAAGGTTAAAATACTAAATTAGGCTTCTTATTTGTTGCTAGCTATGACTTTGATATTGTTGTTTTTTCTGAGACCTGGATAAAAAATTATATTTACAACTTTTGAGGTTCTGTGTAATAAGATAGAAAAGATAGAATTGAGAGAATCGGTAGTGGTGCCTTAATCAGTGTTGCCCTTTTTGTCGTTTTCGACCAAATGTGTCGAAAAAATGGTACCTGTTCGATTTCTATGAACACATTAGTAAATGTTACATTGGAAAATAAAAACGAATAGTTGATTGAATTTAGTTTTACTTTTATTTTTATAATTTATTAATGTTAAGTTTTCAACACAGATAAAATTGGTCTGTGATAGCTGCAATATGACACATAAACTTTTGATTCTATCCTATCTAAATAACGCGAGAAAACAGCGTCAATTGAAGTTCCTTGGATAGTAGTTGGTATAAATAATAAGCTTGAATTTATCGTAGAGGAATTCGATAAGACGCAGCGCTTCTGCGGTTGAAAAGTTTGAATTAAAGTCACCACCCATTATTAAAAATATTTGAAAACATGTCATTATTTTCTTGCTTAACACTTTTATACCCACAATACAAAGAGAATGCACAGCAACAGACACATGTCCATACATACAGTATGTCAAACAATTCTTTAGAAAACTAATTTTATTTGAAAAAAAATTAGTTTAACAAGGCATAATGGAAATATAATAAAAAAATTATTATTTATTCTTCTAAAAAGAAACTACAAATTCATTTTAAATTATGTCAAATAATTCTTTAGAAAATGCTTTTAGTTCACTTTCCGTTAGCTACAATTACTGGTTGCAGTCTTCTTTTCACAGATCCAATTAATTTTTTGAAATCGTATTCTAGTGGAAGTTTTTCCCACTCTTCCTCTAAATATTTCATTAACTGATTCTTGTTTTTTGGGGCTCTTCTAGCAACATTTTTTTTCAAGTGCGTCCACAAATTTTCAATAGGATTTAAGTCGGGACTTTGGGCGGGCGTGTCTATAACTTTTGAACAATTATACAAGAGCCATACAGGATTTATGCTTCGGATCGTTGTCCTGGTACAGTTTATATTTATAACGATGGTTATTATCTGGATCAACAAATCCAAACTTGCCAACACTGGAAACTAAATCATTCTTTAAAATGTCAAGGAAAACTTCCTTCGTCATTACTTCATTTAAAATTTTAATTTTTCCAACTTCTTTGCTCGATATACAACCCCATACCATTACGGATAATTTTCCAAATTTTACAGTGGGTATAATGTTCTTTGTTTCCAATGCAGTTAATGGTTTCCTCCAAACTTTTTGTGGTCCGTCATGATAATATAACATTATTTTCGCTTCGTCACAAAAAGTAACATCATCCCAATACTCTCTAGGGAGGGAAACGTGGCTATTTGCAAAAGATAACCTTTTTTCAATATTCGCGTGTGAAAGTAGAGGTTATTTTCTGGCTACACGTGATGAATATTTGTTTTCGACGAGTACTTTTCGAACAGTTTCATGTCAGACCTCAACTCCGCAGCCATTTTTTAGGTCGAGAGCCAAAGATCTTGTGCTGGCGTAAGGGTTATCTTCAATAGTTTTTACTATTTTTCGTTCATCTCTTTTGTAAACTTTTTTGGTCTCCCTGGAGACTGCTTCAGCTCAAGCCTACCTTCCTTTTCTGTGCGGTTTATTATGTTATATACCGTTGCCAGTTTCAACGAAAACATTTCGGCTAATTCCTTGGCTGATTTTTCTTTGTAGAATGTGAAATAAAACAATTGAATGACATTATCACTCGTTCTTTTGCCCGGCATTTTTAAGTGATGAAACTGCCCTTCCTATTGTCGTTTCTAAATGATATTTTTACTTTAAATGTTAAGTGGTATGTAGTTCTACGCTATCGATTACGTTTCTGACATCAATTGCATCGACTACTATGGTTTTTCTAATTTTCCCGCGAATTCAAAACATTTTCTAAAGATTTTTTTGACAGCATAAAAATTGGACGTTATGCTCATTTGTTCAATATTTTTCCTAATGTAACAAAAAACATATTTTTTTTATGAATTCATAGTTTAAAATGATTAAACAAATGTGTTATGCAAGAAAATTAATGTAAAATGTGGATACTTTGTTATTATTAACAATTTAAGTGCAAATTTTCAAACAATTATTTTATTCTAAACAATTGTTTGACAAACTGTATATTGTTATGTTCGTACATACGCTACACAAGTTCACACAATTTTCGACCCTATTCTCTTTGTTCTGGGAGTGCTTCGCAACAATACACACAAGACACCTATTCGTTGCCGCTACATCAGTGTGTGTTTTTTTTGCCAACAATCTGTGTCTCGCAGTCGGACGAATCTGTTCTCTACATATGGGTGGGTCGCCGTTATCATGAAGGGGTATGAAAAACATATTTTGGCCGATTCTAAGAACTACCCGATATGCACACAAAATTTCATACAAATTGGTTCAGCCGTTTCAGTTCCGTTTTGCCACTTATTATTATATGTTAAGCCTCTATAAATAATATGTTACAATCAAGTCAATTAAGAAACAAATAAAATAATTACCCAAATAGTAAAACCGAAACATTTAAATACCTATTTTCAGCAAGTCTCGATTGTAAAAAAAATAATAAGCATGGATAGACGCCAATGCTCGATAGTTATCCAGGTTAAGTACTAAAATGGCTAAAAAAAAGTTTTATATAAGCTTTATTTGAATTATTGAATCTGCTCCAATGGAGCCTAACAATAAGTATACGAATCTTAAGTATAATACAATAATGAATCCTAGTATGGATTTCTTGTAATGTGGATCTCTGCTAATTGGCAGGAATTTTAATTAATTTGGTCAAAATAGTATATAACTGGTATGGATCACATGTCTGAGAATTTTAAACCTGGTTAAGCCAAACCACCTCGTGATAAAGGTCCAGAGGACCCTTACAGTCATTTACAAAGTGTTCGCGATATTATGTAGAGTGAAGAACTCTAGTTATGTAAGTATAACGGATAACTCTAGAATAGCAGAGTGGACGACGTAATTTGGGTTTTGTAAGTTTTTCGCGTTGACTGTTTTAAGGATCACGTATGAGAGCATCTAAGCCACGTGACGTAGAATAAAGGACTCTACACAGTCTTTTTTGAGTGTTCGTCCGCGATTGATATTGACTGTTTTAAAGATCACGTATAAGAGCGTTTAAGCCACGTGACGTAGAAAAGGATTCTATACAGTCTTTCGGGCGCGTGTGTCCGCGATTACTGTTACGGATGAAGATTAGAAAACACGGCGTTCGTTTCTTCGAAGTCTTAAAGAGCTGGGACTGCACAATAATTGTCTAGCAAGTATGTTATCATGACGTTCGAGCTTCTCTTTGTGCTTTATATTGATTTTTTGAATTGCCTCTTTAACGAGAGGTATTTTCAAGTCTCGGTGGATATTTTCATTCCTCATATACCAAGGGGCACCGGTAATAAGCCGCAATGTCTTCGATTGGACTCTTTGGATTTTGTCGAGATTGCTCGAGCTTGCTTTGCCCCATAGCTGGGCACCGTATAACCAGATAGGTTTGATTGCACTGTTGTATAGCAGGACCTTATATTCAAGGCTTAGTTTTGAGTTCGCGTTTAGGAGCCAGTGAAGTTGATGGACCTTAAGTTTCAGTTGAGTTTTCTTGGCTTCGATATGACTTCTCCAGGTGAGTCGGCGATCCAGGTGGATTCCAAGGTATGAAACATGATCAGATTGAGAAAAAGGGATATTGTTTAATTTCAATGTCGGACAAGTGCTAAAATTCAGTGTGAAAGTTACCTGTGTGCATTTAGCCTCATTGACTTTTATTCTCCAGTCAGAGAGCCAAGATTCTACTCGTCTGAGATGTACACCTAGATTCATAGATGCAATATCCTGCTTTTTATGTGTGGCCATTATAGCGGTATCATCGGCAAAAGTGGATGTTAGCACGTTTGGGCTGGTAGAAATATCTGCGGTAAACAGAATGTAAAGGATAGGCCCCATGACGCTTCCCTGGGGAACATCTGCTAGTATTTCGCGGTCATCGGTGACGTGTTGTCCACATTTGACTCTGAATCTGCGGTTTTCTAGGTAAGACTCAAGAATTCGATGCGTATTTGCCGGTAAGTATTTGCAAATTTTGTAGGTCAAGCCGGAGTGCCAGACTTTGTCAAATGCTTGAGCAACATCCAGGAATACTGCGCAGCAATATTCTCGCCGTTCAAATGATTTTTCAATTGCTTGGGTCAGACGGTTTACTTGTTCGATAGTGCTGTGACCTTCGCGAAAACCAAACTGATGGTCTGGTATTATGTTATTTGACACGAGAAACGGTTTTATTTTCGATAAAAGAACTTTTTCAAATAGTTTGGATAAGCAGGGAAGCAAACTGATCGGCCTGTACGAGGAAGGTATTGATTTGTCCTTTCCTGGCTTTAAAATCATTTGAATCAAGAAAAAAAAGTTAATTTTACTACTTTGTCATTCTTTTTTTGAAGACTAACCCGCATTCATAAAAATTTAAAACGGCTTTACAAACCGTTGTTAAGCTAAAAGTGTGAAAACAATATTCATTAACGATTATTAGCTTTGATTTTCTTTTGTAAACTATTAGTAAATGTGTAAATTTTAATATTCCTTCGACCCTACTTTAATCGTTTTTTAAAGAGACGATTTTTCAATAAAAACAAAAAAGTTAATTTTAAAATATACAATGGATACGTTAAATTTAATCCAAAGAATTGGTGAGAACTATTGTTATTTTCCTTAAAATACGTTGTTAATTGTGTGTCATTTGGAATAGAAACTATTACTCAAATATCAAACCATCGTCAATCGAAAATGTATAAGAAGAGAAAAGACCAATTTTTTGTTCGGAATAAGCAATTCAAACAAAGATTCCAATTGAAACAAAGATACGAAATTTTACAAAGATCACTAGTGATGTGTACACAATCAAAATAAGAAAAATGTTATTCGTGATTCGAATACCTTTTATTTAATCATGAGTTAATTAAATGGCTTAACAATTGCGTTTTTTTAATCCAGTCTTATTTGTGGAGGCAAAACCAAAAAAAAAACAGTATTATTAATATATTAATAACTTTTTAACTATATCCTATATACAAACTTCAATATTTGTTATATAGAAGAATTACGGTCGAAGAACCCCACAAAAGAAATGGTCCCGTTCAATGCCAAAATTGTCAAGAGTATGGACACACAAAATCATACTGCACTTTGCCAACCGTTTGTGTTGTATGTGGTGATCTACACCAATCGTCCGTCTGCCAAGTTAAAACGCAGGAACAGAAAAAGTGCAGTAATTGCGGGGAACAACATACCGCAAATTACAGAGGTTGTAGGGTTTACAAAGAACTTAAGCATAAACTAGAAGAGAAGCGTAAACTCATTTCTAACCGAAACGCGCCGAATCCTATAATCGACACCCAACAGACTCCAGTTTACTCTAGCAACGGAAACGGTATTACAAACGGTATAACATACGCGAATGTTCTAAGGGCGCATACCCCTAATGCCCCAGTGCAACAACATGGTAACTCTGAATCAATGATTCAACAACTGGTACAGAGTATAAACATGTTCATGTCAACTATGCAATCAATGATGCAAGAATTCATGCGAAACCAGAATCAGTTAATTCAAACTCTACTTAACAAAAAATAGGCCCTCTTAAGATATGTACATGGAACGCAAACGGTGTGAACCAACATAGACACGAACTGACCGAGTACCTAGATCGGCAGAATATTGATATAATGCTACTATCAGAAACTCATCTCACAGACAAATACAATTTTCAGATACCTAATTTTAGATTTTATGGTACTCACCACCCCGACGGTAAGGCTCATGGGGGCACTGGTATCCTAATACGTAAACGAATGAAACATGAAGTCGCTGAAGGAGTCTCACAAAACTACCTTCAAGCGACAACAATTCGTATCCAGATTCAAGGTAGTTTTCTTACCATTTTAGCAATATATTTCCCCCCGCGGTTCGCGATATCAGAAGATATACTTCTGAACTTCTTCAATGGTCTCGGACACAACTTTATTGCTGCTGGTGACTACAATGCCAAACATACGCACTGGGGATCCCGTTTAGCAAACCCTAGGGGAAACCAGCTGTATAAATGTCTAATGCGACGTCAAAATAAATTGGACTTTATATCTCCCAGTCAACCTACATATTGGCCTTCTGATATTAACAAAAAGCCTGACTTGATAGACTTCGGTATAATAAGAGGAGTTAGTAAATCTAACTTATCTGCTAGTACCTGTACTGACTTATCGTCAGACCACTCGCCAGTTATATTTCTTCTTCACGGGAAGACAGTACTTGTAGATGACCCACTAAGGCTTACTTCATACACAACTAACTGGTTAAAATACAGGAAGTACATTAGTAGTCATTTAGATTCGAATCATCTAATTTCTAACGCGGATGAGATCGATAACAACGTATCCAACTTGAACGTAATCCTGGCACAGGCGGCCATTCACGCTACACACAGACAAATAAAAGCGACAAATAGTTTGAATACTTACACTAACTGGGAAATAGAGCACCTTGTAAGTGAAAAAGGAGGTTCCGTCGCGAATGGCAGCGAAATTGGTCACCAGCGGCACGACTAAGACTGACTGAAGCTACTAAAAGGTTGCAAAGCGCACTTAGAAAAGAAGACAGTAGACAGCAGGCTAGTTTCATTGCAAGTTTAACTCCGACTGCTTCAACCAAATTCTCATTATGGAAAACATTAAGAAATACTAGTATGCCCACCGAAACGCAATTTCCAATACGCGACGTAAATGGCAAGTGGGCAATATCAGAAGAGAAAAGGCCAATGTTTTTGCAAACCATCTGTCACAGGTATTTCGCCCAAATCCTGCAAGTAGCGACATCCCTCCACCTGTTGATAAAATGTCTGCCGTAATTCCATTGTTTACTAACGCAAATGAAGTTCTGAATGTCATTAAAGAAACCGTGAATCCAGGTAAAGCACCTGGATATGATCTTATTACGCCTAAAATGATCTTGGAACTTCCCTATATTGCTGTGAAGTTCCTGGCAAAATTATTTAACTCTATTTTGAGACATGGTTACTTTCCTAAAGTGTGGAAAATTTCTCTGATTCAAATGATTTTAAAGCCAGGAAAGGACAAATCAATACCTTCCTCGTACAGGCCGATCAGTTTGCTTCGCTGCTTATCCAAACTATTTGAAAAAGTTCTTTTATCGAAAATAAAACCGTTTCTCGTGTCAAATAACATAATACCAGACCATCAGTTTGGTTTTCGCGAAGGTCACAGCACTATCGAACAAGTAAACCGTCTGACCCAAGCAATTGAAAAATCATTTGAACGGCGAGAATATTGCTGCGCAGTATTCCTGGATGTTGCTCAAGCATTTGACAAAGTCTGGCACTTTGGCTTGACCTACAAAATTTGCAAATACTTACCGGCAAATACGCATCGAATTCTTGAGTCTTACTTAGAAAACCGCAGATTCAGAGTCAAATGTGGACAACACGTCACCGATGACCGCGAAATACTAGCAGATGTTCCCCAGGGAACAGAATGTAAAGGATAGGCCCCATGACCTATCCTTTACATTCTGTTTACCGCAGATATTCCTACCAGCCCAAACGTGCTAACATCCACTTTTGCCGATGATACCGCTATAATGGCCACACATAAAAAGCAGGATATTGCATCTATGAATCTAGGTGTACATCTCAGACGAGTAGAATCTTGGCTCTCTGACTGGAGAATAAAAGTCAATGAGGCTAAATGCACACAGGTAACTTTCACACTGAATTTTAGCACTTGTCCGACATTGAAATTAAACAATATCCCTTTTTCTCAATCTGATCATGTTTCATACCTTGGAATCCACATGGATCGCCGACTCACCTGGAGAAGTCATATCGAAGCCAAGAAAACTCAACTGAAACTTAAGGTCCATCAACTTCACTGGCTCCTAAACGCGAACTCAAAACTAAGCCTTGAATATAAGGTCCTGCTATACAACAGTGCAATCAAACCTATCTGGTTATACGGTGCCCAGCTATGGGGCAAAGCAAGCTCGAGCAATCTCGACAAAATCCAAAGAGTCCAATCGAAGACATTGCGGCTTATTACCGGTGCCCCTTGGTATATGAGGAATGAAAATATCCACCGAGACTTGAAAATACCTCTCGTTAAAGAGAAAATTCAAAAAATCAATATAAAGCACAAAGAGAAGCTCGAACGTCATGATAACATACTTGCTAGGCAATTATTGTGCAGTCCCAGCTCTTTAAGACTTCGGAGAAACGAACGCCGTGTTTTCTAATCTTCATCCGTAACAGTAATCGCGAACACACTCGCCCGAAAGACTGTGTAGAATCCTTTTTTCTACGTCACGTGGCTTAAACGCTCTTATACGTGATCTTTAAAACAGTCAATATCAATCGCGGACGAACACTCAAAAAAGACTGTGTAGAATCCTTTATTCTACGTCACGTGGCTTAGATGCTCTCATACGTGATCCTTAAAACAGTCAACGCGAAAAACCTACGAAACCCAAATTACGTCGTCCACTCTGCTATTCTAGAGTTATCCGTTATACTTACATAACTAGAGTTCTTCACTCTACATAATATCGCGAACACTTTGTAAATGACTGTAAGGGTCCTCTGGACCTTTATCACGAGGTTTAAGCCAAACCAGGTTTAAAATTCTCAGACATGTGATCCATACCAGTTATATACTATTTTGACCAAATTAATTAAAATTCCTGCCAATTAGCAGAGATCCACATTACAAGAAATCCATACTAGGATTCATTATTGAATTATACTTAAGATTCGTATACTTATTGTTAGGCTCCATTGGAGCAGATTCATTAATTCAAATAAAGCTTATATAAAAAAAAAACTTTTTAACGACTTGGTATTGAAAGTGTACAAACATTTGCACTTGGTTTATTTTGCATTACCATATTATGTTTTGCTACCTATTTTCTTACACAATTAAACCTTGGTAACACAATTAAAACATATATTTTTAATAAAATATTTATTTGTATAAAATTACATCAATAACATTTTATTTGGTTCAAAAAGTTATATTTTATTTAATTGCTTCCTCAACAACACTATAGCAATAGGCAGAGTTCTCACTTGGCTTAAAGTCAGTGAGAAAATTATCGTTTTCAAGTTGAGTCAATTTACAGAAAAACTGTTTTAAGCGATTACTTTTAAAGTAGAATCGAAACAAATGTGATATTACCGATTTAGAAGGAATGAGTGGAATAGGAATCGGCAATTTTTTTACAAAAACAGTGAAGGTGAGAATGACATCGGAGTGACGTCAAATCGGTAATTTCAGTCGGTAGCTGCGATCGGTACGAGTTACAGAAACGAGGTTTTGTTAATAGACCACTGTAAAATTTTAAGAGTTCCGTAATAATGTTTGTATTTAACAGCTGTAATTAAATTTGTGTTTAACACCTGTTAAAACATACAACCTCCTGAATTTTGTTAAAAATGAAAATAAGTAAATTTCGAGTGCTCTTTGCAGAAGGAAAAACATTAGAAATACTATTGGAACTCTGCAGCATCGATTTCAATGGTAAAAAAAGTGGTTTACTGACGCTGAACGTTCTGGACGGACAATTGAGGTCAATACTCCCGAAAATGTCGAAAAATCCACCACGCCTTAGGGTTCGAGTGGCTTCCAAAATCGTAGTTGGTTTGTTAACATATACTTAGGACTTTATGTAACCCTAAAGAAAAAAGTCTAACAGCCGTATTCATAAAAAAATCTTAATTGGGACTTAAAGTACATATTAGTTAACAAACACTTTTTGCCTAACAAACGATTGTTAAGAAAACGTATTCATAAACACTACTTAAACTAATATTCAATTTAAGCAATTTGTCGATTCAATGCTGGCAACACGGTCGTTTTGACTTGCCATTTCAATCTTAATGATGCAGTAATACGATTATCAATTATGCGAGTATAATTGAATCTATATATTTTGTATTGTTTATTTTACAAAGAACTGATTTAATAAACAAATATATATATATATATATATATATATATATATATATATATATATATATATATATATATATATATATATATATATATATATATATATATATATATATATATATATATATATATATATATATATATATATATATATATATATATATATATATATATATATATTTGTTTATTAAATCAGTTCTTTGTAAAATAAACAATACAAAATATATAGATTCAATTATACTCGCATAATTGATAATCGTATTACTGCATCATTAAGATTGAAATGGCAAGTCAAAACGACCGTGTTGCCAGCATTGAATCGACAAATTGCTTAAATTGAATATTAGTTTAAGTAGTGTTTATGAATACGATTTCTTAACAATCGTTTGTTAGGCAAAAAGTGTTTGTTAACTAATATGTACTTTAAGTCCCAATTAAGATTTTTTTATGAATACGGCTGTTAGACTTTTTTCTTTAGGGTTACATAAAGTCCTAAGTATATGTTAACAAACCAACTACGATTTTGGAAGCCACTCGAACCCTAAGGCGTGGTGGATTTTTCGACATTTTCGGGAGTATTGACCTCAATGGTCCGTCCAGAACGTTCAGCGTCAGTAAACCACTTTTTTTACCATTGAAATCGATGCTGCAGAGTTCCAATAGTATTTCTAATGTTTTTCCTTCTGCAAAGAGCACTCGAAATTTACTTATTTCCATTTTTAACAAAATTCAGGAGGTTGTATGTTTTAACAGGTGTTAAACACAAATTTAATTACAGCTGTTAAATACAAACTTTATTACGGAACTCTTAAAATTTTACAGTGGTCTATTAACAGTACCTCGTTTCTGTAACTCGTACCGATCGCAGCTACCGACTGAAATTACCGATTTGACGTCACTCCGATGTCATTCTCACCTTCACTGTTTTTGTAAAAAAAATTGCCGATTCCTATTCCACTCATTCCTTCTAAATCGGTAATATCACATTTGTTTCGATTCTACTTTAAAAGTAATCGCTTAAAACAGTGTTTCTGTAAAGTGACTCAACTTGAAAACGATAATTTTCTCACTGACTTTAAGCCAAGTGAGAACTCTGCCTATTGCTATAGTGTTGTTGAGGAAGCAATTAAATAAAATATAACTTTTTGAACCAAATAAAATGTTATTGATGTAATTTTATACAAATAAATATTTTATTAAAAATATATGTTTTAATTGTGTTACCAAGGTTTAATTGTGTAAGAAAATAGGTAGCAAAACATAATATGGTAATGCAAAATAAACCAAGTGCAAATGTTTGTACACTTTCAATACCAAGTCGTTAAAAAGTTTTTTTTTTTATATAAGCTTTATTTGAATTAATGAATCTGCTCCAATGGAGCCTAACAATAAGTATACGAATCTTAAGTATAATTCAATAATGAATCCTAGTATGGATTTCTTGTAATGTGGATCTCTGCTAATTGGCAGGAATTTTAATTAATTTGGTCAAAATAGTATATAACTGGTATGGATCACATGTCTGAGAATTTTAAACCTGGTTTGGCTTAAACCTCGTGATAAAGGTCCAGAGGACCCTTACAATCATTTACAAAGTGTTCGCGATATTATGTAGAGTGAAGAACTCTAGTTATGTAAGTATAACGGATAACTCTAGAATAGCAGAGTGGACGACGTAATTTGGGTTTTGTAGGTTTTTCGCGTTGACTGTTTTAAGGATCACGTATGAGAGCATCTAAGCCACGTGACGTAGAATAAAGGATTCTACACAGTCTTTTTTGAGTGTTCGTCCGCGATTGATATTGACTGTTTTAAAGATCACGTATAAGAGCGTTTAAGCCACGTGACGTAGAAAAAAGGATTCTACACAGTCTTTCGGGCGAGTGTGTTCGCGATTACTGTTACGGATGAAGATTAGAAAACACGGCGTTCGTTTCTCCGAAGTCTTAAAGAGCTGGGACTGCACAATAATTGCCTAGCAAGTATGTTATCATGACGTTCGAGCTTCTCTTTGTGCTTTATATAGATTTTTTGAATTGCCTCTTTAACGAGAGGTATTTTCAAGTCTCGGTGGATATTTTCATTCCTCATATACCAAGGGGCACCGGTAATAAGCCGCAATGTCTTCGATTGGACTCTTTGGATTTTGTCGAGATTGCTCGAGCTTGCTTTGCCCCATAGCTGGGCACCGTATAACCAGATAGGTTTGATTGCACTGTTGTATAGCAGGACCTTATATTCAAGGCTTAGTTTTGAGTTCGCGTTTAGGAGCCAGTGAAGTTGATGGACCTTAAGTTTCAGTTGAGTTTTCTTGGCTTCGATATGACTTCTCCAGGTGAGTCGGCGATCCAGGTGGATTCCAAGGTATGAAACATGATCAGATTGAGAAAAAGGGATATTGTTTAATTTCAATGTCGGACAAGTGCTAAAATTCAGTGTGAAAGTTACCTGTGTGCATTTAGCCTCATTGACTTTTATTCTCCAGTCAGAGAGCCAAGATTCTACTCGTCTGAGATGTACACCTAGATTCATAGATGCAATATCCTGCTTTTTATGTGTGGCCATTATAGCGGTATCATCGGCAAAAGTGGATGTTAGCACGTTTGGGCTGGTAGGAATATCTGCGGTAAACAGAATGTAAAGGATAGGCCCCATGACGCTTCCCTGGGGAACATCTGCTAGTATTTCGCGGTCATCGGTGACGTGTTGTCCACATTTGACTCTGAATCTGCGGTTTTCTAAGTAAGACTCAAGAATTCGATGCGTATTTGCCGGTAAGTATTTGCAAATTTTGTAGGTCAAGCCAAAGTGCCAGACTTTGTCAAATGCTTGAGCAACATCCAGGAATACTGCGCAGCAATATTCTCGCCGTTCAAATGATTTTTCAATTGCTTGGGTCAGACGGTTTACTTGTTCGATAGTGCTGTGACCTTCGCGAAAACCAAACTGATGGTCTGGTATTATGTTATTTGACACGAGAAACGGTTTTATTTTCGATAAAAGAACTTTTTCAAATAGTTTGGATAAGCAGGGAAGCAAACTGATCGGCCTGTACGAGGAAGGTATTGATTTGTCCTTTCCTGGCTTTAAAATCATTTGAATCAGAGAAATTTTCCACACTTTAGGAAAGTAACCATGTCTCAAAATAGAGTTAAATAATTTTAATATAAAATTACATCAATAACATTTTATTTGGTTCAAAAAGTTATATTTTATTTAATTGCTTCCTCAACAACACTATAGCAATAGGCAGAGTTCTCACTTGGCTTAAAGTCAGTGAGAAAATTATCGTTTTCAAGTTGAGTCACTTTACAGAAACACTGTTTTAAGCGATTACTTTTAAAGTAGAATCGAAACAAATGTGATATTACCGATTTAGAAGGAATGAGTGGAATAGGAATCGGCAATTTTTTTACAAAAACAGTGAAGGTGAGAATGACATCGGAGTGACGTCAAATCGGTAATTTCAGTCGGTAGCTGCGATCGGTACGAGTTACAGAAACGAGGTACTGTTAATAGACCACTGTAAAATTTTAAGAGTTCCGTAATAAAGTTTGTATTTAACAGCTGTAATTAAATTTGTGTTTAACACCTGTTAAAACATACAACCTCCTGAATTTTGTTAAAAATGGAAATAAGTAAATTTCGAGTGCTCTTTGCAGAAGGAAAAACATTAGAAATACTATTGGAACTCTGCAGCATCGATTTCAATGGTTAAAAAAAGTGGTTTACTGACGCTGAACGTTCTGGACGGACAATTGAGGTCAATACTCCCGAAAATGTCGAAAAATCCACCACGCCTTAGGGTTCGAGTGGCTTCCAAAATCGTAGTTGGTTTGTTAACATATACTTAGGACTTTATGTAACCCTAAAGAAAAAAGTCTAACAGCCGTATTCATAAAAAAATCTTAATTGGGACTTAAAGTACATATTAGTTAACAAACACTTTTTGCCTAACAAACGATTTTTAAGAAAACGTATTCATAAACACTACTTAAACTAATATTCAATTTAAGCAATTTGTCGATTCAATGCTGGCAACACGGTCGTTTTGACTTGCCATTTCAATCTTAATGATGCAGTAATACGATTATCAATTATGCGAGTATAATTGAATCTATATATTTTGTATTGTTTATTTTACAAAGAACTGATTTAATAAACAAATATATATATATATATATATATATATATATATATATATATATATATATATATATATATATATATATATATATATATATATTTTATGTACTGATAAAAAAGGTATTCGAATAACGAATAATATTTTTCTTATTTTGATTGTTTTTGTGGTCCGTCATGATAATATAACATTATTTTCGCTTCGTCACAAAAAGTAACATCATCCCAATACTCTCTAGGGAGGGAAACGTGGCTATTTGCAAAAGATAACCTTTTTTCAAAATTCGCGTGTGAAAGTAGAGCTTATTTTCTGGCTACACGTGATGAATATTTGTTTTCGATGAGTACTTTTCGAACAGTTTCATGTCAGACCTCAACTCCGCAGCCATTTTTTAGGTCGAGAGCCAAAGATCTTGTGCTGGCGTAAGGGTTATCTTCAATAGTTTTTACTATTTTTCGTTCATCTCTTTTGTTAACTTTTTTGGTCTCCCTGGAGACTGCTTCAGCTCAAGCCTACCTTCCTTTTCTGCGCGGTTTATTATGTTATATACCGTTGCCAGTTTCAACGAAAACATTTCGGCTAATTCCTTGGCTGATTTTTCTTTGTAGAATGTGAAATAAAACAATTAAATGACATTATCACTCGTTCTTTTGCCCGGCATTTTTAAGTGATGAAACTGCCCTTCCTATTGTCGTTTCTAAATGATATTTTTACTTTAAATGTTAAGTGGTATGTAGTTCTACGCTGTCGATTACGTTTCTGACGTCAATTGCATCGACTACTATGGTTTTTCTAATTTTCCCGCGAATTCAAAACATTTTCTAAAGATTTTTTTGACAGCATAAAAATTGGACGTTATGCTCATTTGTTCAATATTTTTACTAATGTAACAAAAAACATATTTTTTTATGAATTCATAGTTTAAAATGATTAATCAAATGTATTATGCAAGAAAATTAATGTAAAATGTGGATACTTTGTTATTATTAACAATTTAAGTGCAAATTTTCAAACAATTATTTTATTCTAAACAATTGTTTGACAAACTGTATATTGTTATGTTCGTACATACGCTACACAAGTTCACACAATTTTCGACCCTATTCTCTTTGTTCTGGGAGTGCTTCGCAACAATACACACAAGACACCTATTCGTTGCCGCTACATCAGTGTGTGTTTTTTTTTGCCAACAATCTGTGTCTCGCAGTCGGACGAATCTGTTCTCTACATATGGGTGGGTCGCCGTTATCATGAAGGGGTATGAAAAACATATTTTGGCCGATTCTAAGAACTACCCGATATGCACACAAAATTTCATACAAATTGGTTCAGCCGTTTCAGTTCCGTTTTGCCACTTATTATTATATGTTAAGCCTCTATAAATAATATGTTACAATCAAGTCAATTAAGAAACAAATAAAATAAATACCTAAATAGTAAAACCGAAACATTTAAATGCCTATTTTCAGCAAGTCTCGATTGTAAAAAAAATAATAAGCATGGATAGACGCCAATGCTCGATAGTTATCCAGGTTAAGTACTAAAATGGCTAAAAAAAGTTAATTTTACTACTTTGTCATACTTTTTTTGAAGACTAACCCGCATTCATAAAAATTTAAAACGGCTTTACAAACCGTTGTTGAGCTAAAAGTGTGAAAACTATATTCATAAACGATTATTAGCTTTGATTTTCTTTTGTAAACTATTAGTAAATGTGTAAATTTTAATATTCCTTCGACCCTACTTTAATCGTTTTTTAAAGAGACGATTTTTCAATAAAAACAAAAAAGTTAATTTTAAAATATACAATGGATACGTTAAATTAAATCCAAAGAATTGGTGAGAACTATTGTTATTTTCCTTAAAATACGTTGTTAATTGTGTGCCATTTGGAATAGAAATGTATAAGAAGAGAAAAGACCAATTTTTTGTTCGGAATAATCAATTCAAACAAAGATTCCAATTGAAACAAAGATACGAAATTTTACAAAGATCACTAGTGATGTGTACACAATCAAAATAAGAAAAATGTTATTCGTGATTCGAATACCTTTTATTTAATCATGAGTTAATTAAATGACTTACAGCCTAAGCCACGATGTCGAAAGAAAATGTAAGCGAACGAAAGCTATGCACTCACTCACTCTTCAAATTGGTAGCCACTATTTTTCGACTTGTCGTTCGCATGGCCTTACGTGTTGTAAATAGAGCCATTTAACAATTGTCAAATGATAAAGCTGCCAGATGAACAATTACAAACAAAAAGACGCCTAATTAAAAAAAATCGCTTATTCGGGAAAAAAAACTTATAATTTGAAAAATAGTTACATAAAAAATACAACTCTGTCCCATTCCGCCAAATGAAATTGACAACCAAAACAAATAAATTTGTTATAAACAAACAAACTTATATCAAAATGACGGCGGGGTATTGCAATAAATTTATAAATAAAACAAATGAATTTATTAATTTCTATTTATTTTTTTAGCAGTTCTTTTATTATTGCAGCCATGTTTGCTAATATTGCATTCTGTGCTACGGCAGCATCAGCACTTATTTTGACAGCTTCTGCTTGAGCTACTGCGGCATCTGACATTCTATGAGTGGCATCAGCCAACATTTGTGTTGCATTCGCCTGCTCTTTTGCAATGCAAAGGGCTTCCTCACTCACCCTTATTTGGCGACGAATAAGAGAGAGTTGTTCGCTAGCTCTCTTCTTGGCTGAGGAGCAGCCAGGCATATCATCGTCAGCATTGACTTGTTGGCGTTGTTGTTTGAGTTGGCTGCGCTGTTGTTGTCCATTTGCCTGATTGTCGCGTTGTGTATGTGGCTGTTGAACTGTGTGTGGCTGCTGTCTGTGTTGTTGGGGGTGGCTGCGCTGCTGTTGTACATCTGCGTCATTATCGCTTTGTGTATGTGGCTGTTGAGCTGTGAGTGGCTGTTGAGCTGTGTGTGGATGCTGGCTGTGTTGTTGTTGGGGGTGGCTGATCACATCTGCAGCGGGGGGATGTTGCACATCATATTGTCTGGTGGGTGTGACAACCGCTACAGCCTTTTCACCTCTGGGTGGCGAGCTTATAAGGCTCTGAAAACAGGATTCAATTGACCTGAATGTTTCTGTGGGGGTTTTCTCCAAACCAAATGGAGAGCCGACAGGTGCAGCACTTTTGGACAGAAACAACGTGCGGTCAATTGCCTCTTCCAGCGCCGATAAGGACTGTTGGCGATACAGACCACCACCAGTTTGCAACATACTCTTTTTATTTTCCGCTATTTTTTTTTTGGTGCGGGACTTCAAGTCGGCCCATGTCTGTAAATAAATTGTTCTCCCATAAATACATGATAAGAAAAAAAGAAGCAAAACACTCACCTTTTTCCACTCAACAACCGAACGCATAGGGGGTCCCATAGAATTAAGTTTGAGGACCAGTTTTTGCCACTGTTCCTCTGTGGAAATTTTTGACCCTCCGAAGACAGGCGTTCCTCTGGCAAACTGTGGATTCTCCTCCATATATTCCACCAACGCTTGCAGCTGGGAAAGCGTTGACTTTTTTATGCTAAAATAGATACACGTGCATATGTAAATACAAAAATTATTTTAAAATATCATAATTAATCGTTTACTTACCATTTATTTTCCATTTTGTTCAATTTGTATTGAATAATTTTTTTTTCTGCAATTCTGCTCTACCCGACAATAAATACACAAGTGAGTGTTTTTGACGTTTTTGAGCGAACGAAAATAATTAGTGGCTACCGAATTTGCACTGAAATCCTTACGTCATTTCACTTGCACTCACTTTCTTGCGACTTGTCGTTCTGGCGACAGTTACTGGCTACCAAATCAATTGTTTGTCGCATAGAAAGCGAACGAACGCTGTCGTTCGACATCGTGGCTCAGGCTGTTAACAATTGCGTTTTTTTAATCCAGTCTTATTTGTGGAGGCAAAACCAAAAAAACCAGTTAATATATTAATAACTTTTTAACGACTTGGTATTGAAAGTGTACAAACATTTGCACTTGGTTTATTTTGCATTACCATATTATGTTTTGCTACCTATTTTCTTACACAATTAAACCTTGGTAACACAATTAAAACATATATTTTTAATAAAATATTTATTTGTATAAAATTACATCAATAACATTTTATTTGGTTCAAAAAGTTATATTTTATTTAATTGCTTCCTCAACAACACTATAGCAATAGGCAGAGTTCTCACTTGGCTTAAAGTCAGTGAGAAAATTATCGTTTTCAAGTTGAGTCACTTTACAGAAACACTTTTTTAAGCTATTACTTTTAAAGGAGAATCGAAACAAATGTGATATTACCGATTTAGAAGGAGTGAGTGGAATAGGAATCGGCAATTTTTTTTACAAAAACAGTGAAGGTGAGAATGACGTCGGAGTAGGGTGTCCAGATCTAATTTTTTCGACGGCGTGACAAGTTTGAAAAAAAAACATTCAAACCTAAAGTTTATTAGTCGTTTATTTATTATAGTAAGTGCTTGACACCGACAAGCTTTCTAAAAATAATTTTTTATTTTTATTATTTTTGAAGTTATTAATTTTATTAAATCAAAAAATAAGTTATTCATTGACTTTTCAGGTCTCGATTTTTAAATAATTAAATAAACATAAACATAAAGAACGTTTTAAAATAAAAAATAACAAAAAAAGTCATTCATTGACTTTTCAGTTCTTGATTTTTCAATCATGTAAACACAAATATAAAAAGCGTATTAAAATTAAAAAAATTAGTCATTCATTGACTTTTATCACGATTTTCGAATCACAAATAACTAAAAATAATAAAGGAACATTTATAATTAAACTAAAGATATTTTTCACTTAATTTCACTTTTTTCAAAAGTAAAATCCCTTCTTCGGTGTTTAAATATTTTTTGAATTCAGTGCAGCTCATTCTGAAATTTTGTTTTATTATGAGCTCTGCTTCCACTGTTTCTAAATGCATTCGGTTTCTCTCTTTTCTCCAAGAATTCCCCATCAAACTGAAAATTCTTTCGGAAGATGCATTGGCATGTGGAATTGAATAGATAAAACTTAATACTCTTAAAATATTTTTTGACTCCGGAAATTGTTGAAAGAATTTGAGCCATATTTCTTCGCTACAATCTTTTTCTTGGTAAGCGTCAATTGAAACTGCCCAAAATCTTTTTAATTTTATACATTCTTCGAACATAGCATCAATATCTACATCAGGTATTTTATATTTTGATACAATATTATTAAATTTTTCCAGTGTGGGAGCCGCAGTACTATTAAATTTTAATGATCTAAAATCTTTGAAGCAGTTTTCATCGAAATTAAACCATTTTTCTAAATAAGAAATTGATGTTCGCAAACAATTCAACGCTTCTATCTTAAATCGTGTAACTGCATCTCCGTTGCTACATTTGAGCAAGGTGGAACGTGCAATTGCACCGAAGAATTTATTTTCAACTCTTTCGTTGAGGGCTTGACGAACATTTTCCTAAAATAAAAACAAGCAAAGCAATAAAAACTTTTATTAAATAACAACAAATTATTTACCATTATATCAAAAGTTTCTAATATAACTCTTTTTCCAGAAATTTTATGGCTGGTTGAAATATTCTACAAATGTTCATTACAAATCCTAAATAAGCCATAGAAAGTTCATCTTCGAAAAAACGTGTAATAGAATGCGCCACATTACTTTTAGAAAGGAAATATGCTTTCAATGGCTCAAAGTTTTTTATGAGTCTTTCAATCGCAGGGTAGAGGCTAAGCCATCTTGTTGTTACATGGCGTAGCGTTTCCGACCATTCCACTTCAAGCCAATCAAAAAATTCTTTAAGTCCTGTTGTGCATTTAGTTGAAGAACTGAATTCGTTAAATATTTTTATAATTATCACATCCACGTCCACTTTTAATGCACATATTCCCTTCTTCAAAGTGTTGGAGAGAATATGACAGTTACACCCAACAGGAACTATGTTAACATTTTGTTTTTTTAACTCTGTATAAACACTCTGATTTTTGCCAAAATTAACATTAGCGTTATCAGCGCAAAATGATGAAATGAATTCAGTTGATAAGCCATGGAATTCAATTTTGGAAACGAGTGATTTGGCTATTGTTATAGATGTCTCATCTTCCAGCGAGTAGAAACTCAGAAGAGCTGATTTTGTACCAAGAGTCTTATCAAAGAACCGCACGATCAAAGGAAACGTTTTTATATTTCCTTTATTGGAAGCGTCGGTGCTTACGGAAAAGTACTTTGCCTCTTGAATTTCTCTTAAAATCAGTCTCTGCGATTCAGGCGCTAGTACCTTCCTTACTATTCTAGCTGCTTTTGTTTTGCCACAACTATACATTTTAGCGGTGTTCGAGTCGCCAAATAGAGTGGAAAATAATTTTCCGGCACAATCCGCTGAATTATAGGATTGCGAGTGCTTAACTACATGGAAAATAAAAGCAGTTTCGGCAGCGATCACCTTCAGTTCATCGGATGATTTTTCAACAGGCAAAAATGATAAAATTGAAGCTGCGGAATCGTTAACATTTTTTAGATGTTGCTGAGTCTTAGAATGTTTTTTAACGTCATATTCTCCACTATGGCCAATTTTGAATGTTGTGTTGCAAATTTTACATTTTGCAGCATTTTCTACTTGACAACTATTCAACCAATGAAACTTTTTCTCCCATTGTACATTGTATTTAACTAAACGTTTTAAATTTGAACGTTTTGCCAAATTTTTATCAGATGATGATGATTGCATTTTTTGTTTTGTGGAAGTAGACGGTATTTCAATCTAAATTTTATTTACATTTAAAAAAATTTAAGTAAATTATTGGAAAAAAAAATACCTGATCGTCGTCCTCATCACTAACTTCCACAGCCATTTCACGGTTCTCTAAATCTTCAGGAGGATCTTGCATTATTTCGATTTCTGTACTGGTAGTTGGCAAATTTTTTTCTTTTTGTGCATGTTGCGCTTGCGGTTGCGAATTCGGATTTATATTTTTAAAATACCTTTAAGTAAAAAGTTTAAAATTGCATTTTGTTACCAATTAAATAATTAAATATAAGTTAAAAACTCACTTTTTGATGTCCATTTCGATAAATAAAAGCACAAGAAAAAAAAACTTAAAACCAATCAACACAGCACTGCCTGCATTCTAATTTCACAACAAATGAAAAAAAATTACGAGGGGAACTGACAACTGAGCAATGAACCGAGCAAAAAGAAGAGAGAACCAGTGTGACCATTTTAGCGTTTTTGCAGTTAAATTTAGCATTTTGATTTAGCCGCATACTCGACGCGACAGCTAAATCATTGTATATAAATTAACTAACAACATTTTAGAAATTGTTTCTGTTTGAACGGTGATTACAAAATATAATTATAAAATTTTGATCCATCTCGTCTAGCTCTAGCATTGTATCTGGCGTGATTTTTGAAAATAAAGCGTGACACGCCAGGAAGATTTCAAAAGTGTGACAATCACGCCAAAAGCGTGACGTCTGGACACCCTACGTCGGAGTGACGTCAAATCGGTAATTTCAGTCGGTAACTGCGATCGGTACGAGTTACAGAAACGAGGTACTGTTAATAGACCACTGTAAAATTTTAAGAGTTCCGTAATAAAGTTTGTATTTAACAGCTGTAATTAAATTTGTGTTTAACACCTGTTAAAACATACAACCTCCTGAATTTTGTTAAAAATGGAAATAAGTAAATTTCGAGTGCTCTTTGCAGAGGGAAAAACATTAGAAATACTATTGGAACTCTGCAGCATCGATTTCAATGGTAAAAAAAGTGGTTTACTGACGCTGAACGTTCTGGACGGACAATTGAGGTCAATACTCCCGAAAATGTCGAAAAATCCACCACGCCTTAGGGCGTCTACGGGTTCGAGTATTTTGACCGGTATGGTTTTAATGACACGCGTAATGTGGCTTCCAAAATCGTAGTTGGTTTGTTAACATATACTTAGGACTTTATGTAACCCTAAAGAAAAAAGTCTAACAGCCGTATTCATAAAAAAATCTTAATTGGGACTTAAAGTACACATTGTGTTGTATTTTTTTCATAAAGAAGTTTTTATAAATGAAAATGGAAAAAAGACGATTGCAAAAAAAACATATCCATTCTACTCGTATATTTTAAAAATATTTTTTTCTTCGTTGTATTTGAAAAATTCAAAAAATATGTGTGTAAATGTAGACAAACAACACACAAACGTCACTTTAAAACACTGTTAAAGTAGGGTCGAAAGAATATTAAAATGCACACATTTAATAATGGCTTACAAAACGATTATTAAGCTAATAATCGTTTATGAATACAGTTTTCATACTTTAAGCTTAACAATCGTTTGTAAAGCTGTTTTAATTTTTTATGAATACGGCTGTAAATGTGTAATATCACACGATCTAGACGGCCACCTCACCTGTCCAAATTCAAATTTGCTGCTCTTCGAAATGACCTCTCAAGAGATGGTAAGTGGCACCACTCTGTTGAAGAGAAATATCGTCAATATTACGGGCTTCAATTTCAGGTTGGAAAAAGTCCGATATCATGGCGCGACAGCGAGCACCATTCTATGGCTATGTTCCGGTCATCATCATTTTTGCAAAAATTTGGACGGATGATTCCAACAGCCCATGAGCCGTGGTTTTCTCTGTGTAAAATAGCAACTCTTCAACCTCTTCAGGTTGCTCTTCAAGCCAAATACGGCAATTTTGTTTATTGACGTTGCCGTTGAGCCAGACATGGGCCTCATCACTGACACATTTTGGTCGAAAAAAAGTCTGTCGCCCAACGCTCATTTCCATAACATAGTTGCACAATTTGGCAAACAATACTGAAAATCACAACAAAAGGTCTAACACAACTCACGCTTTATCTAAACATTATTGAAAAAAATAACTCTAGAGTGATCATTATAAACTGATTTTTGACGGCAAGTTTACTTCAAAACTAATTTACTATACCAAAATATCATCAAACAAACAAAACCCAAAAAAAAAGAACTCATAAAACAAAACATAAAACAAAATTCTAACAAGAACCAAACATACATATGTGCAATAAACCTAACACAACAACAACAATAAGAAGGAAAAAAATGAGAAAAAGAACAAAAAATAACACAAAACCAACGATAACGCACTAAGAGAGTTTGTTTATCTCTCCGTGGTGCATTGAACTCCCCCCTCCCTCCACCACTCCATATCTTTTCCAATCTGTGTAAGTGCAGTTGACTCTCTTGCTTTTTGTCGTTGCTCCTCCAATGTTTAAGGCATAACACTAAGCATTGGAGGGACCAGTAGCGGCAAAGGGGTGAGATTGTTTACTGAGCTTACATACTGACATTTGTTTTTGTTCTCTGGTTGGCGTAATGGTAAAGAAATTTAACATACATTTCGCCAACATACGTGGCCTGCGTACGAGTTTTTTCGCTGTGTTCTCCCACATTCATTACCATAGGCCTGATGTTCTAGCTCTTTGTGAGACCCAGGTGCGTGAGGATTCTGATCCACAGGATTTTTACGTCCCTGGGTATCACACCCTACCTCTTTTTATTTCTCACAGAGGACTTGTGGTATATGTACGTAACGATATAGTGTTTCAGAGCCAGCAACACTTATGCTCACAAGATCCAGAATTTAACTCCCTTTGGGTTAAGTTCAGGATTGGAACACACGTACTTCATTTCGGGTTTATATACAGAAGCCCAAACTCGGAAAGGGAGGCTTCCCTTAACGGCTTCGACGCCCTTTCCGATTCTATAACGAAAGTTCTGGAGAGTTATCCGGACAGTGAAATCGTCGTTGCTGGTGATTTCAATGTCCACAATTCCGCCTGGCTTTCGCATTCGAGCCAAACAACTCCGGAGGGCCAATACGCCGAGCTCTTCGCCGCGCAAAATGACTTGACGCAACTAGTGAATGAACCGACACATATTCCGTGTGTAGAAGGGCACCATCACAATATTCTTGACCTTTACTTAACTTCACACCCTGAAAAGTACGAAGTTAATGTCCTTCCACCTCTTGGTAATTCTGATCACTGCATTGTTTCAGCATCCTTTTCGTATTCCGCCCTTCGTGTCACTTCGATACCAGCCCTTAAGCGAACAGTTTTTATCTACGAAAAGGCACGTTGGGCTGAGCTCAACCACTTTTTTCAGCATTTTAATTGGAAACTGTGCTTTCTCGACAACGACGTAAATGCTGCTGCTGAAATGATTATTTGGAATGAAGACATTTATTCCAAATAAAGTTATGTCGGCTAAACCAGCCAAAAACGGTTGGTTAAACCAGGCATGCAGGGATGCTGTCAGATCTAAAGAGGAGGCGTTCAGAAATTGGCGCCTAAACAAAAACGCCAATACTGAACTGCTGCGGAAACAGGCAAGAACTTCGTGTGCCAGAGTGCTTAGGCGTGAAAAATTTCTACACGAACAACGTCTACGCACAAAGGTTCTTGCTTCCCCCAGGGGAAGTAAGAGCTTTTGGTCGTTTGTAAGAAGAGTAAAGGATAGTTCATCCTCTATCCCAACTCTTGTTAAAGACGATCAGGCATTCACTGACCCGGTTGATAAAGCTAACCTATTGGCTGAAATGTTCGCAGGAAATTCTTCCTTGCCGGAAAGCAATCAACCACTCCCCGTGATCGAAAACATATCTAGTTCCATGCCTCAGATATTTTTTCGAACACGTGGGGTTAAAAGGGTTCTTGCAAATCTCGACGTAAATAAGTCCCCGGGCCCGGATGGTATTTCGGCACTTGTCCTGTGTAAGTGCTCCTCGACGCTAGCCCGTCCATTACGCAACCTCTTCAACCTTGCTTATCGTGCGGGAGTCTTCCCAGCGTGTTGGAAGGTTGCGAACGTCCAACCAATCCCTAAAAAGGGTGAAGCCAATAATCCTGCAAATTATCGGCCAATCGCGATTTGCTCCGCGCTCTCTAAGGTAATGGAGAGCATGGTTAACCACCATCTTGTGAGGTATCTAGAGTCCAACTACTTGCTTAATGATCGACAGTATGGCTTCCGTAGAAATCGCTCTACGGGAGACCTGATGGCTTTCTTGACGGAGCGCTGGAGTCGGTCTATCCACAAGTTTGGT
Organism: Hydrotaea diabolus; assembly: GCA_963513945.1. Lineage (NCBI taxonomy): Eukaryota > Metazoa > Arthropoda > Insecta > Diptera > Muscidae > Hydrotaea > Hydrotaea diabolus. The sequence continues at coordinate 94,035,237 of OY740717.1, read as the reverse complement.
GAGAGTAAGGTTGTGGCTCTGGATATCTCCAAGGCCTTTGATAGAGTCTGGCACGGTGCACTCTTGTCAAAGCTGATGGCTTTTGGCGTCGGTGATACTTTCGCTCGGTTTATATCGAGCTTTCTTAGAGATCGCACTATAAGAGTTGTTGTAGATGGGTTCTCATCCAATAAACATAGGCTTACTGCAGGAGTACCACAGGGCTCTGTCCTTTCTCCCTCTTTATTTTTAATTTTCATTGATGATCTGTTGGGTCAGACCGTGAATCCAATCTACTCCTTTGCGGATGACAGTAACCTATGTCATTCATATTCATTCGACCGTAGGCCGAGTCTTCAAGATATTGAAGACAAAAGGCGAATTATGGATGAGACACTTGGCCGGGATTTACTGGCCATTTCCGAATGGGGTCGAGTGAATAGAGTAGATTTTAATGCGCGTAAGACACAGTGCTGCTTGTTGTCTCACAAGCGATTCGCTGACCCAACAATATCGTCAATTTCTATCGATGGTACGGATATTGAACAATCAGAAGCTCTTGATGTTCTGGGCATGAAAATACAATGTGACGCTCGTTGGGCGAGACATGTATTCGAAGTGTCGAAAGAAGCACTCAAGTGCATAGGCTTCTTAAAGCGGTGCAAGAAATATTTCACTCCTTCTGATCTTTACAATATCTATACAACTTACATCAGGCCGAAGATGGAATACAATTCCCATATATGGGCAGGTGCTCCAAAATCATCCTTAGAGCTACTTGACCGTGTTCAAAGGAGAGCGATGGTGCTGATAGGTGACAGTAGGGTATCCAACTCTATTGTTTCCCTTGATCATCGTCGGAATGTGGGTTGCGTGACGCTGTTCTATCGTTACTTTCATGGTGTGTGTTCATCAGACATCCGTCGCCTTATTCCTGACGCGAGGATGTTCGGCAGGGATACGCGACTTTCTAGGAATTCACACCCGTTTGTTATCGATTGGCCAGTTGACCGCACTATACACTACAGATCAAATTCGTTTTTCGCTCGTACAGTCCGTATGTGGAATCGACTTCCGGCAAATGTGTTTCCCACTAATTGCGACATCCAGAAGTTCAAGACAAGTGTCAATAAACATTACTCCCTCTTTCCCCCCTCCGATCCTTTACTTTCCACTCGCCAACGCAATGCACCGCATGTATAGGGGGCATCCCCTGAGTGTTGGTTATTTAAAAAAAAAAAAAAAAAAATAATTTTAGCGTGGCCAGGTGAGCATTATCGCGGTAATTTTTTTTAATGAAAAGAGGAGAGATTGGGCTAAATTAAAACATTGAGCAGGATTTTTTATTTTTTCTTATCTTTTGTTTTTTGCAGACAAAAATCGAAGATTTTTTTTCGGAAAATGCTCCGGAGAAGTGCTGTCAAACATAGAAAATGGTACAAATTAAAAATTTCTAATTTTACCGAATAGCTTCAGTTGTCTACTATGTAATGAAAGGCAGGGGTACGTCAACACACCTGGCCTCCAAATCCGGTCAAATGCAAATGGGTAATTTAATTTAAAAAAACATGGTACTTAGAAAAGAAAACATCACTTAGCCTTAGTAATTTACTTCTCATCTGGGTCAACACCGTTGTAAAGTAGCAGCAAGTAGCAGGATGCAAATTCACATTGCTCTTCAAACAAACACCTTGCACGGGTATTTAAATACTAATGTCATATATAAGGTAAAAATTGATGTTTTTTTCAACTTTTATGGTCTTTTGGACATAAATTTCCAAATTTCATAAAATTCGTACGAGCCGATCTATGGGCAGGCAGTTACGGGTTAAACAAAATTAGATTTTATAATAATGTTGTAAGTGAATAGTTGACCTTTGTTGTTGTTATTTTATAAAATTATTTTTCGGCTTGAGGTCATTTATTTAAACTCGTTGTTCTATGTGTTGTTTAAATTTTATTTATTTTATAATAATTTCATAAACTGGCTTTCGTTCGGAGGAACAAGTAGTTTTATTTGAGAAAAAATTCTCCAGATCAATTCGTATATCCTCTGAAGACCCACGGGGCAGCACGTTGGACCTATTATATTTGTCCTATATATTAACGATTTGCCCCGTTCTATTATTAACTCTTATTAACTAATGTCATATAACTGATTTGTTTATGTTTATACTTATTTTTTTGAGAAATTAAAACAAGTAAAAACGTCGTTAATTTGGGCAAGGCAGAACCTTATATACACCAGCCGTTACTTTGATACTAAACCTCAATAAATTTTCGTCTGTTGGACTCCTACGGTTCGTGCGTCCTAGCCTTTTCTCAGCCGAAACCACAAAAGTAAAAAAATATTTATTTTGGTAGCAATGTTTGCTTAAAATTGAATACACGTATGTATGTCCGTAATAACTACTGATCGCTCATTTTGGATCCCACGAACCAATTTGGGTCACAAGAACCGAAACGTCCAGCAATTATGTCATTTTTTGAAGTATAAACATAATCCATTTTTGTGTAATTTTTTATCGACCAATTTGTTACTTACTTTTTTTGTTTTTAATTTTTGTCTCGAAGATTCGCCGACATCTTCAGTAGAATTTATTTTTTGATTAATACCTGCTTTTGACAAAAATTTAATAACATAACATATTTAATAACATAAAACTTACGATTAGATTACATTTCGTTTCAGTTACTTAAGGTTATAAAAAAAAACTGGACAACACGGCACAAATAAATAATAATATAAATAATACAACAATATAAAATAGCGCAGGTTTAATTAAAACAACGAGCTTTGCTGTTTAAAGTATTGCAACTTTGTGTTATCTTTGTCTTTTTTGTGTTGATGGATTTTGCGATTCTCTTTTGGATTCTGAGACTCTCCACTGTGTACCGCTTGTTTTAGTTTGTCTCTCTATCCAATATTGTTACTCCCTCAAAGTCTACAGAGTGGCCTGTTTGTTTTATATGTTGGGCTATTGCCGCCGTTTCTTTCCTTTTGTTAATGTCTGCTGCATGTTGTGACAGTAGTACTCCAAGTTTTCTCTTGTTGTTCCAACATACACTTTATTGCACACCTTCCCTTCGCGTCCCTTACATGCCAGGTCATACACGACGTTATCTGCATGTAGTTTATCTGTGGCTGAAAGTTTCATTAAAAACAAGGCCGCAAATGTTTGCAAAACTATTCAGTGGCTGCTTGAGAGATGGTATATTCCCGGAAAGGTGGAAGAAGCAAACACTCATCCTAATACCGAAGCCAGGAAAATCACTCGGTGAACCCCAGTCATATAGACCAATATGCCTTCTGGATACCATTGGCAAATGTCTGGAGCGGCTAATATATAATAGATTAAATACCGCAGTGGAGGAGGCCAACTTTCTTTCTCGAAGACAATACGGCTTCCGAAAAGCGAGATCTACCATAGACGCTATAAGCTTTGTGGTCAACACGGCAAGGAGTGCAATCCAGGGTAAAGGTGTGAAGAGGAAATACTGCGCCAGCATCACTCTGGACATTAAAAACGCCTTTTATTCAGCGGGTTTGAACCACATTGTCGCATCGCTGAGGAGACTAAACATCCCTTATTATTGGTAAAGATAGTAAAGGACTATTTCTCCGATCGCTGTGGTATGAAACGGACAATGCAACAGAATCACATAATGCCACGGCAGTAGTGCCACAAGGCTCTTTTTTAGGGCCTTTTTGTGGAACATTCACCCCTATTCTGCACTACAATTACGTTCCCGCATTACGTTACGCATCGATCGAAAATTTGGATTCCAACATAAAACGAAATCGAAAGAATAAGAAGAAGATAAGTGGTATTCACAATAAGCTGTTTGCCTGTGGAACGTGTGAGATCGAAACAGAAAACGAAACAATTTTGTGAACATCTGTGAAAAAGTTGAATGTCGTACATAGTAATAAAATAAAGACAAAAAAGACATCATTGCAGTAATGGAAATGATAGCAGCGGCAGTTTTGTTGGACGAGGAGAACAATGTGCTCCAGAATGCAGACGCAAGGCTTGAAAAGCGGAACCTAAGAGACAATTGTAATCCGTTCGAGATGACCGATCAAAGGTAAGACATTTATTTTAAAACTATTGATATGTGATATAATTAATTTACTTTCACAGATTCAAAAAAAAATTACCGCCTAAAAAAAGATGCCTTTAAGTATGTGCTAGATACTTTTGCTCAAGAAGCACGGGCGAATAAATTAACTTCGATACCACCGCTTAACAGAGTAATGGCGGCGTTAAGATTCTTCGCTGAAGGAAGCTACCAACACGGAGTTGGTGCTGATAATAACGTTGGTATGGCTCAATCCACTGTCGAAGTCGCTATCCATTTTCCTGGATGTCATGCAGCGAAAGCTTTGTTCACAGTGGATCAAATTTGAGCAGACCGAGGAGGAAAAGTCGCAAGCGAAGCGTGACTTTTATGCGAAAGCCTGCTTTCCAGGGGTTACTATGTGTGTTGATGGCACACATATAAAAATAATAAAACCATCCGAGGAGGAGTTCCTGTACTACAATAGAAAGGGATATTTTAGCATTAATGCTATGGTGGTGAGTATTTTGATTTAATAATTAGAGTGCTTCTAAATGGAATATATATTTTTAGGTGTGCGATAACGAAATGCGTATAAGATTTATTGACGCAAAATATCCAGGATGCAACCACGATGCACATATATGGAGCTTAAGCAAAGCGAGGTCTTTCTTAGAACAGAAGTATCGGGACGGAGAAAGAAATAGTTGGCTATTAGGTAATTATTTTCGTAAAACTGTGTGTAAATTGCAGAAGCTAATCATATTTTTAACAGGTGATGCGGGTTATCCCCTGGAACCCTGGCTAATGACACCATATTGGTCTTCAAATGCAGGCAGCCGGGAAAGCAACTACAACATGCAGCTCTCAAAGACACGAAACATTGTGGAAAGAACGATTGGGGTTTTGAAGAACCGATTTCGTTGTTTATTGGGTGCTCGAGAGCTTCATTACTCCCCACAGAAAGCCACTCAAATTATAAATGTTGTTTGTGCACTCCACAACATTTGTATACACTACCGAGTGGAAGATATGGATATGGATCAAACCGAATTAGGAAGTGCACAGGAAGAGGGAGAAGACGAAAGCAGTGGCTTAGATTTCAGTTCCATAGCACAAACTATTCGTAGTAATATACTTTCCTCTTTTTAAGAGTCCATAAAAGCCCATAAGTTCAATAAAAGAAGTTTATAAAATGGAGCGAATTTAGTTTTTTTTTCATATATTTCCTTTTATATAGTTATAAAAATAAAATAAGGCAACTTCAGTTCTTTTCTAATAATCTATACTATAACTAGTAAAAACAATTCAGTCCAGGAAACTTTAAAAGTAAAAAAAAAAAATTGTAAAGAAAATAAAAAAACACAGCCTTAAGTCCAATGGCATAACGACACACCTACTCTTAACTAAGGTCTGGGTGCTGTAAGTGCAACATTTGCAACTTAATTTGGATCTTTTGTTGCAGCAACTCCTCCTTATTTTTATTATGTCGCTGTTCTTCTGCAAGACGTCTTTCTGCAGTGTCTGCCAACCTTTCCACATTGCGATTTAGCCGCCGCATATATGTGGTCACACTCTCCTGAAAATTCTTCGTTTCTTTGTTAAAAGCATTCTGCGAAGTAAATATTTCTTTTAACAAAGACGCAGTGCTTTCTTTTGGCAACTGGTTCTGACGCCTCCTGGATGTTGTAGGTACCTCGCCGGGGTCTTCGGAGCGAGCGGAAATATCATTTTCGGAAGCTGCAGTGTCCACTTGCATCGCACTGGGCACTCCGAAATCCTCTACACCGCTAATTCCGCTTGTGCTTGTGACTAGGCCTGTCAGCTTGATTACCTTGTCTTCAAGGGTACTTATGCGCTGCAAGCGACAGGGTCCTCCTCCGGTGCTCATCATCTCCTTCTTGTTAGTAGTCAGCTTGCGTTTTATATAGCACTTCCAATCAATCCACACCTACATAAATAAAAACAAATATTTTATACGTGCAACATATTCAAATTTGATACATACTTTTTTCCAGGCGGTGGCATTTTTTGTTGGTGGCCCCATTGAGTTCAGCTTCAAACTCACTTCTTGCCAAAATTGCTCCACTTCCTCCTTCTGCCTCTTGTGGTAGCCACCCGCAATGTCACTTTTTGTGGCCATTAAATCTGCCAGCTTCTCGTATTGCTCCGGTGTTGTTCGACCTGTAATAAATGAATATAACTCACAAAATAATACAAAATATTAATCTCTACTCCATTTTATACTTACATTTTTATTTTTTTATTTATTTTTTTTTTATTTATTTATCGTCTTTACGACACAAATGTCTTAACGTAGAAAAACGTAGCTACGATTGTAGTGCAGAATAACTACAATCGTAAAAATTACGCAAACGGAACGCAACGGAATGGAACTTGTAGTGCAGAATACCTAATTTGCCAAAACGGAGAAAATCCAATCGTGATTGTAGTGCAGAATAGGGGTGATTATGTATGATGGAGTGCTCAACCTAACAATACCAGAGGAGGCGACAATTGTGGTGCTCGCAGACGATATTGCAATACTAATCCAAGCAAGGGAGAAGGGTGAAGTCCAGATATATGCGAACGAAGCAGTAAGGACAATAAAATCATGGCTGAGCTCGGTAAATCTGGAGCTGGCAGACCTAAGACTGAGGCTGAGTGGCAAGAATGAACGGGATGTTGTGACGGTATAGTAGGAAGGTGTAGAAATAGTAGCGAAGAAGGCGATAAAATATCTCGGTATGATGGTAGATGACAGACTGAACTTCAATTGTCATATGGAATACACATACAAAAAGGCCACCGCTGTCTCAAATGCGCTCGTCAGAATCATGCCGGACGTAAGTGGATCACGTCAGAGCCGCAGAAACCTGATTTCATGGGAAAAAACTCGGTTATTCTCTATGGGTCTCCGGTATGGGAGTATATACTTAAGAGCAAGTACATACTCTCAATATTCCGAAGAAGCTAATTCAGAGTGTGCAGTGAATATTGCACAATATCATTGGAGACGGGAGCAGTGGTGGCAGGCATGATACTAATCGACCTGACAGCGAGATAACAGTCAGCAATCTATCGGAGACGAAAAGATACCCCAGAGATCGACGGCGAAACCGATAAAACTGAGGAAAGAAACAGGACCATGCAAAACTGGCAACGCAGGTGGCAATGCACAACGAAAGGCCGTTGGACAATCAGGCTGATACCTAATATAGAAAAGTGGGTAAACAGGTACTTTGGAGAAACCAACAACAACCTGACCCAATTTTCTACTGGACATGGAGGATACAGGAGCTTCATGCTTCGATTTGGGCACGATAAATCCCCAATGTGCCCAGCATGCATTACCGATGAAGAAACAGCCGAGCACGTGACATTTTGGTACAGGTCGGCTGATTCGAGAATGGCCGGGCGGGAATTATTTTGTTCTAATAAGTGTTTGGCCTTTTTTATGTGATTTTCTTTAATCTTGTCGTCACTCAAGATTATGACCTTCTCTATAAAATGTTGTTGCGGTGTTAATATTCATTTTGAATGGTTGTGTTGCGTTGAAATTAAACATTCTTCCAGATGCAGTATTTTTTGTAAACCAATTTTTAATTAGCCTATTGCCTTTCCTAATGATTTTCATGTCCAAGCTTAAACGTTTCTTCTCCCATAACGTAATGTTCATTCCTCCATAAGTCAAGTATGATATTGTTATTTACTGGTTGCAGTTTCATTGTTGGGTCTTCTTTGGTACTTTTGTAGGTGCTTTTGTCTTCTAATAATTCCTTAATTTTTTTGTGATATTCATCTTTATACAACACCACTGTTTTATTTCCTTTGTCTGCGGTGGTGATTCATATTGAATCCTTCTGTTTTTTTATAAATTGCCTTGTTTCGTCATATGTCCCTAGTATGAATTTTTCACTTTTGCCATTCCTTATGTTTCTCTTGTAGTTGGATATTCTGTTTGCGACTTTGGCTCTTGTTATGACTTTTTCATTATCGACTTTGATCGTCTGTATCCATTGTTCCGAAACATTCGGAGTGCCCGCTGAAATGCCAAAAGGCAGCAGAAATGACAAACTTTTTTCAGCACATTAAACACAAATACAACAATCAAATCATAATCACACTTAAAAAATATTGTAAGAAATAAATATTGTAAGAAATAAATGAATAAAAGATCAAAATTTATACAAAAATTCAGACAAATAGGAGTAACTCCAACGCACATTAAAAACTTAAAACAACATATCGTATCGTCCACGTACAAAAGAATCAAAGAAAACCCAACAATGAAACTGCAACGAATAAATAACAATATCATACTTGACTTATGGATAAATGGATACATTACGTTATGGGACTAGAAATGGTTAAGCAAAAAAATTTCATTGAAAATTTGTTAAAATAAATGCGTCATCCTGTTTTTGATAAAAAAAAATTTAGTTAATATATTATCTCGTGTTTTTTATAACATAAAACTTACTATTAGTTTACATTTCGTTTCAGTTACTTAAGATTATTCAAAAACGACACAATTAAATAATAATATAAATAATACAACAATATAAAAAACACAGGTGTAATTAAAACAACTAGCTTTGCTGTTTAAAATATTGCAACTGAATACTGCAACTTTGTGTTATCTTTGTCTATTTTGTGTTGTCAGATTTTGCGATTCTCTGTCGGGTTCTGAGAATCTCCAGTATGTACCGCTTTTTCTCTTTGTTTATGTCCATTTCCCTTTGTTAATGTCTACTGCATGTTCTGACAGTCGTGTCTTAGTTTTCTCTTTGTTGTTCCAATATACACTTTATTGAACACTTTCCCTTCGCGTCCCTTACATGATAGTTATACACGACGTTATCTGCATGTAGTTTATCTGTTCTTGTTGTTCGTTTTGAAAACAGTTGTCTCAGTGTTTCAGTTAACTTGTGTGCTATTCGTATGTTCTCTTTGTTCGTTGATGTCAATAATGTTCTGCTCTCTGTTAGTCTGGGGATACATGGTACACTGCAAAAATGTGTTGGTTCTTTGTGTTTTTCTTTTTTATTTTTATTGTTGTTTTGTTGATTATTTTAATTATGATGTAAGGGAGGAATTATTTTGTTCCAATATGTGTTTGGCTTTTTTATGATGATTTCTTTAAACTTGTTGTCACTCAAGATTATGATCATCTCCACAAAGTTTGTTGCGGTGTTAATTTTCATTTTGAATAGTTGTGTTGAGTTGAAATTAATCATTCTTCCAGATGCAGTACTTTTTGTAAACCAATCCGTAATGAGCCTATTGCCTTTCCTAAAGATTTTCATGTCCAAGTATGCTATTTCTCCTCTTTATTCATTTTCTATTATGTATTTCTAGTATTTTACTGTGGTATGAATTTAGTAGTTTTAAAATTGTTTCTTCGTCATTTTTATTAATTACAGCCATACTAGGAAACGAATTTTATGTTGATGCTATTTTGGTTTAATTCCTCGATTATGTCTTCTAATAGTGTGTCTAATATGATATCTGCAATCGTTGAAGATAAGGGATTTCCCATTGTTAGTACAATAGAAGTTTGTTGGCATAAGGTTGAATCATATTTAAGACAGTTATTATATTTTAGGCAAAACTGTAAAATTTTAAAGAATTCGGTTGTAGGTACTGTCGTGTGGTGTTTGAGCCTTCCCCACTTGTCCATATTGTTCCTAATAGCTATATGTGTTGGTATATTCGTGAATAAAGACACTACGTCGAAAGATACTATAGTTTTTTATGTTGTATGTTGGTAAAATTATGTTTTTTAGAATTTGTCCAATATGCTTTGATAGGATATAGCAGGGTACCTTCATTGAAGATGATATTGGTCTTAATGGTATGTTCTTCTTATGTATCTTTGAAAGACCGTATACATCTGGAGCTGCTACAGAGCTGCAGCTTAACCATTTCTTCTCCCATAACGTAATGTATCCATTTATCCATAAGTCAAGTATGATATTGTTATTTACTCGTTGCAGTTTCATTGTTGGGTTTTCTTTGATTCTTTTGTACGTGTACGATACGATATGTTGTTTTAAGTTTTTAATGTGCGTTGGAGTTACTCCTATTTGTCTGAATTTTTGTATAAATTTTGATCTTTTATTCTGTTTCGTCAATTCATTTATTTCTTACAATATTTTTTAAGTGTGATTATGATTTGATTGTTGTATTTGTGTTTAATGTGCTGAAAAAAGTTTGTCATTTCTGCTGCCTTTTGGCATTTCGGCGGACACTCCGAATGTTTCGGAACAATGGATACAGACGATCAAAGTCGATACTGAAAAAGTCTTAACAAGAGCCAAAGTCGCAAACAGAATATCCAACTACAAGAGAAACATAAGGAATGGCAAAAGTGAAAAATTCATACCAGGGACATATGACGAAACAAGGCAATTTATAAAAAAAACAGAAGGATTCAATATGAATCACCACCGCAGACAAAGGAAATAAAACAGTGGTGTTGTATAAAGATGAATATCACAAAAAACTTAAGGAATTATTAGAAGACAAAAGCACCTACAAAAGTACCAAAGAAGACCCAACAATGAAACTGTAACGAGTAAATAACAATATCATACTTAACTTATGGAGGAATGAACATAACGTTATGGGAGAATAAACGATTAAGCTTGGACATGAAAATCATTAGGAAAGGCAATAGGCTAATTAAAAATTGGTTTACAAAAAATACTGCATCTGGAAGAATGTTTAATTTCAACGCAACACAACCATTCAAAATGAATATTAACACCGCAACAAAATTTTATAGAGAAGATCATAATCTTGAGTGACGACAAGTTTAAAGAAAACCACATAAAAAAGGCCAAACACTTATTAGAACAAAATAATTCCCGTCCGGCCATTCTCGAATCAGCCGACCTGTACCAAAATGTCACGTGCTCGGCTGTTTCTTCATCGGTAATGCATGCTGGGCACATTGGGGATTTATCGTGCCCAAATCGAAGCAGGAAGCTCCTGTATCCTCCATGTCCAGTAGAAAATTGGGTCAGGTTGTTGTTGGTTTCTCCAAAGTACCTGTTTACCCACTTTTCTATATTAGTTATCAGCCTGATTGTCCAACGGCCTTTCGTTGTGCATTGCCACCTGCGTTGCCAGTTTTGCATGATCCTGTTTGTCTCCTCAGTTTTATCGGTTTCGCCGTCGATCTCTGGGGTATCTTTTCGTCTCCGATAGATTGCTGACGGTTATCTCGCTGTCAGGTCGATTAGTATCATGCCTGCCACCACTGCTCCCGTCTCCAATGATATTGTGCGGTATTCACTGCACACTCTGAATTAGCTTCTTCGGAATATTGAGAGTATGTACTTGCTCTTAAGTATATACTCCCATACCGGAGACCCATAGAGAATAACCGAGTTTTTTCCCATGAAATCAGGTTTCTGCGGCTCTGAAGTGATCCACTTACGTCCGGCATGATTCTGACGAGCGCATTTGAGACAGCGGTGGCCTTTTTGTATGTGTATTCCATATGACAATTGAAGTTCAGTATGTCATCTACCATCATACCGAGATATTTTATCGCCTTCTTCGATACTATTTCTACACCTCCCTACTATACCGCCACAACATCCCGTTCATTCTTGCCACTGATGAGGACAGCCTCAGTCTTAGGTCTGCCAGCTCCAGATTTACCGAGCTCAGCCATGATTTTATTGTCCTTACTGCCTCGTTCGCATATATCTGGACTTCCTCCTTCTCCCTTGCTTGGATTAGTATTGCAATATCGTCTGCGAGCACCACAATTGTCGCCTCCTCTGGTATTGTTAGGTTGAGCACTCCATCATACATAATGTTCCACAAAAGGGGCTCTAAAACAGAGCCTTGTGGCACTCCTGCGTGGCATTATGCGATTCTGTTGCATTGTCCGTTTCATACCACAGCGATCGGAGAAATAGTCCTTTACTATTTTTACCAAATAATAAGGGATGTTTAGTCTCCTCAGCGATGCGACAATGTGGTTCAAACCCGCTGAATAAAAGGCGTTTTTAATGTCCAGAGTGATGATGGCGCAGTATTTCCTCTTCGCACCTTTACCCTGGATTGCACTCCTTGCCGTGTTGACCACAAAGCTTATAGCGTCTATGGTAGTTACAAAAAAATGTCATTAAAAATTTGTTAAAATAATGCTTATTTATTTTTATTATCCTGGAACGTTGTGGTATCTTACTCTTTTTGGGTCGAGGAATTAACTTTTGATATTTATTTTTAGCTACAACTGCAACTAAAAAAAAGAAAAAACACCATTTTTTCTGAAAATCTATAAGAAATATATATATATATATATATATATATATATATATATATATATATATATATATATATATATATATTATAGATTTTCAGAAAAAATGGTGTTTTTTACTTTTTTTTAGTTGCAGTTGTAGGTAAAAATTTGCGATCTCGATCATTTTAGATGCCCATTATATTAGCTATTACACGCACTTTTATTCGTCGACCATTTAATACCATATCATGCACTTTGGCTACAATTTCTGTTGTTGTAGCTTCTCACATTTTCTTTCTGTGTCAATAACAAAAAAACATATGTTTTTGATTTTGTTATACAATCTGGGTGTGTCATAATATCAAGGACCGACAAGGTCCAAATTCACCACAGTTGGATATTGTTCGCCCGTAATGCTTTACGCAAACTTTGAGAAGCGTTTACGAAATCTTATGCAATAAATAAAAATAAATATTACCAAAGTAATTGTCGTCTTTGATCGCGTCTTACACATATAATTAATTTTAATCAAAGAGGTCATCATAGAGTTAAAAAAACATATTTCACTACGTGTTTGTTTAGTTTGGATAATTTTGGTTAACACACCATTTGTGCTGTATTACAGACTTTTGTGCTGTGCTACAATTAACTTTGCACCTTCTTAAGTTTATAAATCTCGGCACCTGTTTGCAAGTTCCCTATTTGCAAGAATAGCGTCACTAAGTCCCAACTTAGTCTCGGTTGCTGTGAGTTTGATGCTTATGTTCACCTCGAATGTATCGAAAAAACGGAAGCGGAGCTTAAATCTTGTAAGAACGGTACGTATTCCTGCAAGAAATGAGTCACTGATTGCGACTTTGTAAACAAAACGTATGAATTAATGACTCAACAGGTTGATATTTACGATCAACTAAGAAGTTGCAAAGCGACATTATAGAGCAAGAGTTTGTTACACACTTGCGTGCTGAATTTAGGGGTCGGAGATATAATGAAAGACGTAATCTTGTGTCAACAAGCCTTCACCAATGTAACCATAGATTGAAACCCAAATTTCATGCTATGGAAAGCCAGAATAATCTTTTACAGCAACGGTTGAATCTAGTTAATAATATCATAAATGGCTTACCATGCGTGTTACAGAACAGTAATGAGATTGTAATGGAGATTGACGGTTTTTGTAATAGTGACATACATCATTGTTGCTATATTACTGGCGGAAAGTCAAATCTTGCGAAAGGTTTATATAATGGACAAGGTTATGCCAAATTATTATCGCGGCAGACCAATTTTTCCCAGTTCTGTTATTGGGGGAGTTTTAAATTTAAGAGTGTATCTAAATAATCACTTGACGTCTGTTGCCTCAACGTTATTTTTTACAAGTTAAAATAGCCGTGTTGTTTTCAAGTAACTAGCTTAGTTACCTAGTTAGTTAGCAATGTAGTATTCTGGCAACATTCAACATTTTAATTCAGACGGCAGCATAAGCCCAAAAATGTTTGTTTACAAACAAAAAAATGCAAAGCAAATTGTGAAAAACTAATTTTGTTGCGTCGTATAGTTTCTTGTTTGTAAACATTTTATTGACAATTTAATTTCGTTCAGTACAACATTAAACATAAACTCTAGACAAGGACAAGTAAGAACCATAATTATTTAATATGTATTTAAAGACTGGTACTAAGATCGTGAAGAACTTAGACATTTATATAGCTTAGGAAATGACTCATAAATAATGGTTTGTCAAGATTTGATTAAATTTTTACCGCAATTTCTTACAACTTTATTGTTGTTTGAGATTTCTTCACATAAAAAGGCGAACTTAGTAGCGGAACTAAGATAATAATTGTATTAACACTGAATATTTGATACAGATACTGCAGTTATTTGTACAAATGTGCTTCAACAACGACAGTAACCTTCTTGAAGACATTATATTCTGTTACAGGTCATCATCTTCAGCTCCTTCGCAACCCTCAATACAATTTATGGAAATAGTTTTATCGCGCTTTTTTATTTTCTTTTACTCTCATTTTCTTTCTGTGTCAATAACAAAAAAACATATGTTTTTGATTTTGTTATACAAGCTGGGTGTGTCATAATATCAAGGACCGACAAGGTCCAAATTCACCACAGTTGGATATTGTTCGCCCGTAATGCTTTACGCAAACTTTGAGAAGCGTTTACGAAATTTTATGCAATAAATAAAAATAAATATTACCAAAGTAATTGTCTTCTTTGATCGCGTCTTACACAGATAATTAATTTTAATCAAAGAGGTCATCCTAGAGGTTAACAAACATATTTCACTACGTGTTTGTTTCGTTTGGAGTATTTTTGTTAACACACGCTTTGTGCTGTATTACAGACTTTTTTGTGCTGTGCTACAACTGATCGGAAACCGCCATTTGTGGTTTAAAGTAACATAAACCACAACAATTACCTTTGCACCTTGTTAAGTTTATAAATCTCGGCACCTGTTTGCAAGTTCGCTATTTGCAGGAATAGCGTCACTAAGTCCCAACTCTGCTTATGTTTACCTCGAATGTATCGAAAAAACGGAACCGGAGCTTTACTCTTGTAAGAACGGTACGTATTCCTGCAAGAAATGAGTCACTGATTGCGACTTTGTAAACAAAACGTATGAATTAATGACTCAACAGGTTGATATTTACGATCAACTAAGAAGTTGCAAAGCGACATTACAGAGCAAGAGTTGTTACACACTTGCGTGCTGAATTTAGGGCCGGAGATATAATGAAAGACGTAATCTTGTGTCAACAAGCCTTCACCAATGAAACTAATGATTGAAACCCAAATTTCATGATATGATAAGCCAGAATAATTTTTTACAGCAACGGTTGAATCTAGTTAATATTATCACAAATGGCTTACCCTGCTGGTTGCAGAACATTAATGAGACTGTAGTGGAGATTGACGTTTTTTGTAATAGTGACATACATCGTTGTTGCTATATTACTGGCGGAAAGTCAATTCTTGCGAAACTTGATTAGGTTTATATCATGGACAAGGCTATGCCAAATTATTATCGCGGCAGACCAATTTTTCCCAGTTCTGTTATTGGAGGAGTTTTAAATTTAAGAGTGTATCTAAATGATCACTTGACGTCTGTTGCCGCAACGTTATTTTTTACATGTTAAAATAGCCGTGTTGTTTTAAAGTAACTTGCTTAGTTACCTAGTTAGTTAGCAATATAGTATTCTGGCAACATTCAACATTTTAATTCAGATGGCAGCATAAGCCCAAAAATGTTTGTTTACAAACAAAAAATGCAAGGCAAATTGTGAAAAACTATTTTTGTTGCTTCGTACAGTTTCTTGTTTGTAAACATTTTATTGACAATTTAATTTCGTTCAGTACAACATTAAACATAAACTCCAGACAAGGACGAGCAAGAACCATAATTATTTAATATGTACTTAAAGACTGGTACTAAGATCGTGAAGAACTTAGACATTTATATCGCATAGGAAATGACTCATAAATAATGGTTTGTTAAGATTTCTTTTGCCGCAATTTTTTTACCGCAATTTCTTACAACTTTATTGTTGTTTGAGATTTCTTTACATAAAAAGGCGAACTTAGTAGCGGAACTAAGATAATAATTGTTTTAACACTGAATATTTGATACAGATACTGCAGTTATTTGTACAAATGTGCTTCAACAACGACAGTAACCTTCTTGAAGACATTATATTCTATTACAGGTCATCATCTTCAGCTCCTTCGCAAGACTCAATACAATTTATTGAAATAGTTTTATCGCGCTTTTTTATGTTCTTTTTCTCTCATTTTCTTTCTGTGTCAATAACAAAAACACATATGTTTTTGATTTTGTTATACAAGCTGGGTGTGTCATAATATCTTTTTTGGTAAGTATGGGTGCTATTCCAAATCAAGGACCGACAAGGTCCAAATTCACCACAGTTGGATATTGTTCGCCCGTAATGCTTTACGCAATCTTTGAGAAGCGTTTACGAAATCTTATGCAATAAATAAAAATAAATATTACCAAAGTAATTGTCTTCTTTGATCGCGTCTTACACAGATAATTAATTTTAATCAAAGGATCATCCTAGAGTTAAACAAACATATTTCACTACGTGTTTGTTTAGTTTGGAGTATTTTTGTTAACACACCCTTTGTGCTGTATTACAGACTTTTTTGTGCTGTGCTACAACTGATCGGAAACCGCCATTTGTGGTTTAAAGTAACATAAACCACAACAATTACCTTTGCACCTTGTTAAGTTTATAAATCTCGGCACCTGTTTGCAAGTTCCCTATTTGCAAGAATAGCGTCACTAAGTCCCAGCTCAGTCTCGGTTGCTGTAAGTTTGATGCTTATGTTCACCTCGAATATATCGAAAAAACGGAAGCGGAGCTTAAATCTTGTAAGAACGGTACGTATTCCTGCAAGAAATGAGTCACTGAATGCGACTTTGTAAACAAAACGTATGAATTAATGACTCAACAGGTTGATATTTACGATCAACTAAGAAGTTGCAAAGCAACATTATAGAGCATTATAGAGTTACACACTTGCGTGCTGAATTTAAGGTTCGGAGATGTAATGAAAGACGTAATCTTGTGTCAACAAGCCTTCACCAATGTAACCATAGATTGAAACCCAAATTTCATGCTATGGAAAGCCAGAATAATGTTTTACAGCAACGGTTGAATCTAGTTAATAATATCATAAATGACTTACCCTGCGTGTTGCAGAACAGTAATGAGATTGTAATGGAGATTGACGTTTTTTGAAATAGTGACATACATCATTGTTGCTATATTACTGGCGGAAAGTCAATTCTTGCGAAACTTGATTAGGTTTATATCATCGACAAGGTTATGCCATATTATATGTACATATATATATATATATATATATATATATATATATATATATATATATATATATATATATATATATATATATATATATATATATATATATATATATATATATATATATATATATATATATATATATATATATATATATATATATATATATATATATATATATATATATATATATATTTATATATACCGTCACAACATCCCGTTCATTCTTGCCACTGATGAGGATAGTCTCAGTCTTAGGCCTGCCAGCTCCAGATTTACCGACTCATTTCTTGTGGATTACGTACCGTTCTTACAAGATTTAAGCTCCGCTTCCGTTTTTTCGATACATTCGAGGTGAACATAAGCATCAAACTTACAGCAACCGAGACTGAGTTGGGACTTAGTGACGCTATTCTTGCAAATAGGGAACTTGCAAATAGGTGCCGAGATTTATAAACTTAAGAAGGTGCAAAGTTAATTGTTGTGGTTTATGTTACTTTAAACCACAAATGGCGGTTTCCGATCAGTTGTAGCACAGCACAAAAAAGTCTGCAGTACAGCACAAAGGGTGTGTTAACAAAAATACTCCAAACTAAACAAACACGTAGTGAAATATGTTTGTTTAACTCTGGGATGACCTCTTTGATTAAAATTAATTATCTGTGTAAGACGCGATCAAAGAAGACAATTACTTTGGTAATATTTATTTTTATTTATTGCATAAGATTTCGTAAACGCTTTTCAAAGTTTGCGTAAAGCATTACGGGCGAACAATATCCAACTGTGGTGAATTTGGACCTTGTCGGTCCTTGATATTATGACACACCCAGCTTGTATAACAAAATCAAAAACATATGTTTTTTTGTTATTGACACAGAAAGAAAATGAGAGAAAAAGAAAATAAAAAAGCGCGATAAAACTATTTCCATAAATTGTATTGAGTCTTGCGAAGGAGCTGAATATGATGACCTGTAATAGAATATAATGTCTTCAAGAAGGTTACTGTCGTTGTTGAAGCACATTTGTACAAATAACTGCAGTATCTGTATCAAATATTCAGTGCTTAAACAATTATTATCTTAGTTCCGCTACTAAGTTCGCCTTTTTATGTGAAGAAATCTCAAACAACAATAAAGTTGTAAGAAATTGCGGTAAAAATTTAAAGAAATCTTGACAAACCATTATTTATGAGTCATTTCCTAAGCTATATAAATGTCTAAGTTCTTCACGATCTTAGTACCAGTCTTTAAATACATATTAAATAATTATGGTTCTTACTTGTCTTTGTTTAGAGTTTATGTTTAATGCTGTACTGAACGAAATTAAATTGTCAATAAAATTTTTACAAACAAGAAACTATACGAAGCAACAAAATTAGTTTTTCACAATTTGCTTTGCATTTTTTTGTTTGTAAACAAACATTTTTGGGCTTATGCTGCCGTCTGAATTAAAATGTTGAATGTTGCCAGAATACTACATTGCTAACTATTTAGGTTACTAAGCTAGTTACTTGAAAACAACACGGCTATTTTAACTTGTAAAATATAACGTTGCGGCAACAGACGTCAAGTGATTATTTAGATACACTCTTAAATTTAAAACTCCTCCAATAACAGAACTGGGAAAAATTGGTCTGTCGCGATAATAATTTGGCATAACCTTGTCCATTATATAAACCTTTCGCAAGATTTGACTTTCCGCCAGTAATATAACAACAATGATGTATGTCACTATTACAAAAAACGTCAATCTCCACTACAGTCTCATTAATGTTCTGCAACCAGCAGGGTAAGCCATTTATGATAATATTAACTAGATTCCACCGTTGCTGTAAAACATTATTCTGGCTTATCATATCATGAAATTTGGGTTTCAATCTTTAGTTACATTGGTGAAGGCTTGTTGACACAAGATTACGTCTTTCGTTACTCGTATATCTCCGACCCTAAATTCAGCACGCAAGCGTGTAACAAACTCTTGCTCTGTAATGTCGCTTTGCAACTTCTTACTTGATCGTAAATATCAACCTGTTGAGTCATTAATTCATACGTTTTGTTTACAAAGTCGCAATCAGTGACTCATTTCTTGTAGGAATACGTACCGTTCTTACAAGATTTAAGCTCCGCTTCCGTTTTTTCGATACATTCGAGGTGAACATAAGAATCAAACTTACAGCAACCGAGACTGAGTTGGGACTTAGTGACGCTATTCTTGCAAATAGCGAACTTGCAAACAGGTGCCGAGATTTATAAACTTAAGAAGGTGCAAAGGTATATGTTGTGGTTTATGTTACTTTAAACCACAAATGGCGGTTTCCGATCAGTTGTGGCACAGCACAAAAAAGTCTGTAATACAGCACAAAGGGTGTGTTAACAAAAATACTCCAAACTAAACAAACACGTAGTGAAATATGTTTGTTTAACTCTAGGATGACCTCTTTGATTAAAATTAATTATCTGTGTAAGACGCGATCAAAGAAGACAATTACTTTGGTAATGTTTATTTTTATTTATTGCATAAGATTTCGTAAACGCTTCTCAAAGTTTGCGTAAACCGTTACGAGCGAACAATATCCAACTATGGTGAATTTGGACCTTGTCGGTCCTTGATTTGGAATTGCACCCATACTTACCAAAAATGATATTATGACACACCCAGCTTGTATAACAAAATCAAAACATGTTTTTTTGTTAATGACACAGAAAGAAAATGAGAGAAAAAGAAAATAAAAAAGCGCGATAAAACTATTTCCATAAATTGTATTGAGTCTTGCGAAGTAGCTGAAGATGATGACCTGTAATAGAATATAATGTCTTCAAGAAGGTTACTGTCGTTGTTGAAGCACATTTGTACAAATAACTGCAGTATCTGTATCAAATATTCAGTGTTAAAACAATTATTATCTTAGTTCCGCTACTAAGTTCGCCTTTTTATGTAAAGAAATCTCAAACAACAATAAAGTTGTAAGAAATCGCGGTAAAAATTTAAAGAAATCTTGACAAACCATTACTTATGAGTGATTTCCTAAGCGATATAAATGTCTAAGTTCTTCACGATCTTAGTACCAGTGTCATGTGCGCCCTATGGGTTAATAGTGTTTGCGCAAAATGCAGCGCAGGACTTGGCAGCATTATGCAAACAGCTGTTGCGCAGTAGGGAAAGGGAAAAATAAGAAAAAGAAAAGTTAGAAAAAAAGGGGAAAGGAAAATCTGGAGGAAAATGGAAACTTCCTTTTTTTGAAGGTCTCTTGGATTTTGAACTTGAAAGCAGAAGGTTGGCCTGGCGAAAGTGTGTTTTAGAGTTTTAAAAAAGTTTTATTAAACATACGACAGAACACAAAAATACAGTGAACAATATTAAAAACAATCACAAATACATAAAGCGACAACATCTGTCAACAAACAAACATTTTTTAACAAGACATTTTAAAATAAAAACAACAAAATTATGAAGTAAAATTTATCAAGAACTTAAAACTAAATGTGACACTTCCATATCCGCCACCAACGAAGGCCAATCCAACGGGGGAGCAGCAGATTAACAGCACCAAGCCTGGTAGCTGCAGGTATAATCCGCCAACACACAAGATACATACGCGACAGTGTAACCTGGAAATAAGTGACAGAGTAAATTTATAGTTTTTTTTAAAAAGGATTTAAAAAAGAAATATCGGTGTAGGAGACGTCGTCAACATACCTTCCAAAGAAAGGGAAGTGCGCGCAAAGTACCGCTAGGGTTGAGCTCAAGCCTAGGGAAATCTTTAGTTAGGTAGGGTTTTCCGTTTGCCCAGAAGTCCACATCTATTCCTTTTTCAAGTCTTTACCTGAAAAAAAACCATATATTTTATATATTAATAAACCGGACAGGACGGACGACAAAGTTACGCCATACTTACTTGAACAATACTGCTTACTGCGGATTCCCACCACACCTCACACATACAGCAGCTACATCAAAGCCAGATCAGGGCCAGGCGGCCATCCCATTCCGGCCACACGGTTTCCAGCAGTTGCCTCGGAGATGCCATCAGAAGTCTGGAATTAGAAAAGGAATTCCTTAGACAACTTTTTAACTTTTTCAAAACTATTAATGGTGTTTATTTTTATTTTGAAGTCAGTAAATATGCCAAAATATTATCGATGTTCGGCAGAAATTTCTATGCCTTTTTAAATAAAAGTGAAATTTATAACGTTCACCAACGGAATTAGTGGAATATCTTTTTAATATGAACTTTTAGTTCGTAAAAGGCAAGGGGTAGTAGGGAAAAGGTAAGTAGAGGTACTGGAGATGGGATACCTCGAAGACAGTTGGAGGTATCATGGAGGAGTTGGATTTCCGACTCCAAGAGGGAGGGTCATTTCCTTGGCATAACAGCCGCCAAGAAGTTGAGTGTCCGTGATGGTTGCAGTGAGTACATACTTCCGTGTAGTTATTTTTTTCATTCCGTTTGTCTTGCTTCGGGTCCGTGTCTTTCGTGTTGTCCCTGTGTGTGTGTGTGTTTTATAAATTTAAAGCCTGGTATGATTAATGTTTTTTGTACCTGTCTCAATGTCCAGATTGCTGGCAAGAACCACGTCCATCCGGCGAGCTTAGCCGCGCTAAACGCCAGCATACCAGCAAAGGCCGACAATCTGGCAAAATTATTTCTTCGGTTTGGGGTAAGATCCCAATGAACAGAGACAGCTACTACACCAGTCTTTAAATACATATTAAATAATTCTGGTTCGTACTTGTCCTTGTCTAGAGTTTATGTTTAATGTTGTACTGAACGAAATTAAATTGTCAATAAAATGTTTATAAACAAGAAACTATACGAAGCAACAAAATTAGTTTTTCACAATTTGCTTTGCATTTTTTGTTTGTAAACAAACATTTTTGGGCTTATGCTGCCGTCTGAATTAAAATGTTGAATGTTGCCAGAATACTACATTGTTAACTAACGAGGTAACTAAGCTAGTTACTTGAAAACAACACGGCTATTTTAACTTGTAAAAAATAACGTTGCGGCAACAGACGTCAAGTGATCATTTAGATACACTCTTAAATTTAAAACTCCTCCAATAACAGAATTGGGAAAAATTGGTCTGCTGCGATAATAATATGGCATAACCTTGTCCATTATACAAACCTTTCGCAAGATTTGACTTTCCGCCAGTAATATAGCAACAATGATGTATGTCACTATTACAAAAAAACGTTAATCTCCATTACAGTCTCATTAATGTTCTGCAACCAGCAGGGTAAGCCATTTATGATAATATTAACTAGATTAAAGCGTTGCTGTAAAACATTATTCTGGCTTATCATAGCATGAAATTTGGGTTTCAATCTTTGGTTACATTGGTGAAGGCTTGTTGACACAAGATTACGTCTTTCATTATATCTCCGACCCTAAATTTAGCACGCAAGTGTGTAACAAACTTTTGCTCTGTAATGTCGCTTTGCAACTTCTTAGTTGATCGTAAATATCAACCTGTTGAGTCATTAATTTATACGTTTTGTTTACAAAGTCGCAATCAGTGACTCATTTCTTGCAGGAATACGTACCGTTCTTACAAGATTTAAGCTCCGCTTCCGTTTTTTCGATACATTCGAGGTAAACATAAGCATCAAACTTACAGCAACCGAGACTGAGTTGGGACTTAGTGACGCTATTCTTGCAAATAGGGAACTTGCAAACAGGTGCCGAGATTTATAAACTTAAGAAGGTGCAAAGTTAATTGTTGTGGTTTAAGTTACTTTAAACCACAAATGTCGGTTTCCGATCAGTTGTAGCACAGCACAAAAAAGTCTGTAATACAGCACAAAGGGTGTGTTAACAAAAATACTCCAAAATAAACAAACACGTAGTAAAATGTGTTTGTTTAACTCTAGGATGACCTCTTTGATTAAAATTAATTATCTGTGTAAGACGCGATCAAAGAAGACAATTACTTTGATAATATTTATTTTTATTTATTGCATAAGATTTCGTAAACGCTTCTCAAAGTTTGCGTAAAGCATTACGGGTGAACAATATCCAACTGTGGTGAATTTGGACCTTGTCGGTCCTTGATATTATGACACACCCAGCTTGTATAACAAAATCAAAAACATATGTTTTTTTGTTATTGACACAGAAAGAAAATGAGAGAAAAAGAAAATAAAAAAGCGCGATAAAACTATTTCCATAAATTGTATTGAGTCTTGCGAAGGAGCTGAAGATGATGACCTGTAATAGAATATAATGTCTTCAAGAAGGTTACTGTCGTTGTTGAAGCACATTTGTACAAATAACTGCAGTAGCTGTATCAAATATTCAGTGTTAAAACAATTATTATCTTAGTTCCGCTACTAAGTTCGCCTTTTATGTGAAGATATCTCAAACAACAATAAAGTTGTAAGAAATTGCGGTAAAAATTTAAAGAAATCTTGACAAACCATTATTTATGAGTGATTTCCTAAGCGATATAAATGTCTAAGTTCTTCACGATCTTAGTACCAGTCTTTAAATACATATTAAATTATTATGGTTCTTACTTGTCCTTGTCTGGAGTTTATGTTTAATGTTGTACTGAACGAAATTAAATTGTCAATAAAATGTTTACAAACAAGAAACTATACGAAGCAACAAAATTAGTTTTTCACAATTTGCTTTGCATTTTTTTGTTTGTAAACAAACATTTTTGGGCTTATGCTGCCGTCTGAATTAAAATGTTGAATGTTGCCAGAATACTACATTGCTAACTAATTAGGTAACTAAGCTAGTTACTTGAAAACGACACTGCTATTTTAACTTGTAAAAAACAACGTTGCGGCAACAGACGTCAAGAGATCATTTAGATAAACTCTTTAATTTAAAACTCCCCCAATAACAGAACTGGGAAAAATTGGTCTGCCGCGATAATAATTTGGCATAACCTTGTCCATTATATAAACCTTTCGCAAGATTTGACTTTCCGCCAGTAATATAGCAACAATGATGTATGTCACTATTACAAAAAACGTCAATCTCCATTACAATCTCATTACTGTTCTGCAACACGCAGGGTAAGCCATTTATGATATTATTAACTAGATTCAACCGTTGCTGTAAAACATTATTCTGGCTTTCCATAGCATGAAATTTGGGTTTCAATCTATGGTTACATTGGTGAAGGCTTGTTGACACAAGATTACATCTTTCATTATATCTCCGACCCATAAATTCAGCACGCAAGTGTGTAACAAACTCTTGCTCTATAATGTTGCTTTGCAACTTCTTAGTTGATCGTAAATATCAACCTGTTGAGTCATTAATTCATACGTTTTGTTTACAAAGTCGCAATCAGTGACTCATTTCTTGCAGGAATACGTACCGTTCTTACAAGATTTAAGCTCCGCTTCCGTTTTTTCGATACATTCGAGGTGAACATAAGAATCAAACTTACAGCAACCGAGACTGAGTTGGGACTTAGTGACGCTATTCTTGCAAATAGCGAACTTGCAAACAGGTGCCGAGATTTATAAACTTAAGAAGGTGCAAAGGTATATGTTGTGGTTTATGTTACTTTAAACCACAAATGGAGGTTTCCGATCAGTTGTAGCACAGCACAAAAAAGTCTGTAATACAACACAAAGGGTGTGTTAACAAAAATACTCCAAACTAAACAAACACGTAGTGAAATATGTTTGTTTAACTCTAGGATGACCTCTTTGATTAAAATTAATTATCTGTGTAAGACGCGATCAAAGAAGACAATTACTTTGGTAATATTTATTTTTATTTATTGCATAAGATTTCGTAAACGCTTCTCAAAGTTTGCGTAAAGCGTTACGGGCGAACAATATCCAACTGTGGTGAATTTGGACCTTGTCGGTCCTTGATTTGGCATAGAACCCATACTACCGTCCCTTTCGATTTAAGAAGAACTGAACTGATGAAACCAATATTTAAATCTAATCATGGACTGTCCAATAGAACTGGAACATATTGGCCCTTCCGCTCTAGAAGTGGTTAATAGTATCCAATTTGCTCAAATTAAGCATGGTGCGTTGCACGAGACCTAAAAGAAACCTTGAAAAAATTCGACCATGTCGGCACATCTTTTCGAGCAGTCCCCATGTCCAACTTGATAAAGCCTCTCAAAGGTCGCTCCCAAATAGTGTAAATTCGATTGTGCCCGAAAAATAATCAGGCCGGCCTGAACGCCTCTCTCCTTATGTCTATGAACGACCACCTACATCAGGATACTTGATCTTTTAAAGACACTACAGCAATAACTAATTGATTCGTATACGTACTATATGGTGGCCAACTATGTCACCAGTTGTCAGGATGTGTTAGTTATTGGCGAATCTAAAATAAGATTTTCCAAAGCACATAACAAAAATAATTCATTTTCCTCTTGATTAAACGAAACATGATACCTTAGTACACCTCAAAACCATAATTACAAACTTTGTTTGTCTCACAACATTTTGGTGTGGAAAATGTCAACATTTGTACAAACTTAGCACATATAACACTCACCACCAGTGTGACCATTTTAGCATTTTTGCAGCTAAATTTAGCATTTTTTTTGTATTTATCCGAAAAATTTTCATTTAGCATTTTGCTTAGCTTTTAGCAATTATTAATTTACATTTTTTAGCATTATTCTATCTAAAAAATTTCAAATATTTTAGTACTTTTATTTATAAATAAAATCTATGTATATATATATATATATATATATATATATATATATATATATATATATATATATATATATATATATATATATATATATATATATATATATATATATATATATATATATATATATATATATATATATATATATATATATATATATATATATATATATATATATATATATATATATATATATATATATATATATATATATATATATATATATATATACAGTTAAACTTGGATAAGTGGAACGCAGTTAAGTGGAATAACTCCATAAGTGAAACATTTTTTCTGGTCCCACCTCCTGGGATACAAAAAAAACTCTTTAAGTGGAATAGAAAACCCACATAAATGGATCGTTTTTTTTCTAAATTTACCTCTGTAAATGGAATTTCGCTGTTTTTTACCTTTGCAAGTGGAACAATTTTGTTAATTTCACTCAAAAATGAAAAACATTAACCTCTGTAAGTGAAATTCTTGACTTTTTTACCTCTGTAAGTGGAACTTTTTTGTTTTGTTTTTACTTTTGCTCTACTCGAAACTAAAAATCAAAACAAGGTTTTTGTTACGGAAAGTCTGCTAATGTATCAAATACAAAAAAATACAAACTCAAAAAAAATCGTTAAACTACCGTTAGCTTTTTTGTTTTCGTAAACACGGTGGCTCGAGTTTTCAGTTCAATTATACGTAAATTTTAAATATGCATGTTTGTCGTTCAATTTATATGAATTTTTCATGGCATTTCTATTTAATTTGTTCCATTTCAACATGATTTTTTTTATAAATAAAGTTTCTGTTTTGTTTTTATAGAACACTTTCCGTTTAAATTACTTATTTTTTCCAAAAAATTAGAAAAGTTAAAACCCATTTAAGTGGAACGTTAAGAAAAAAACCTCTATAAGTGGAAACTACAATAAGTGGAACACCCTTATAAATGGAACGAAAAGTTCGGTCCCTTGAAGATCCACTTATCCAGGTTTGACTGTATATATATATATATATATATATATATATATATATATATATATATATATATATATATATATATATATATATATATATATATATATATATATATATATATATATATATATATATATATACAGTCAAACCTGGATAAGTGGAATCTTCAAGGGACCGAACTTTTCGTTCCATTTATAAGGGTGTTCCACTTATTGTAGTTTCCGCTTATAGAGGTTTTTTTCTTAACGTTCCACTTAAATGGGTTTTAACTTTTCTAATTTTTTGGAAAAAATAAGTTATTTAAACGGAAAGTGTTCTATAAAAACAATATGTTTACAAACAAGAAACTATACGAATATATATATATATATATATATATATATATATATATATATATATATATATATATATATATATATATATATATATATATATATATATATATATATATATATATATATATATATATATATATAAATATATATATATATATATATATATATATATATATATATATATATATATATATATATATATATATATATATATATATATATATATATATATATATATATATATATATATATATATATATATATATATATATATATATATATATATATATATATATATATATATATATATATATATATATATATATATATAGCAGGGTATATTCTTGAATTTTTTTACCTCTGTAAGTGGAACTTTTTTGTTTTGTTTTTACTTTTGCTCTACTCGAAACTAAAAATCAAAACAAGGTTTTTGTTACGGAAAGTCTGCTAATGTATCAAATACAAAAAAAAAACAAACTCAAAAAAAAATCGTTAAACTACCGTCAGCTTTTTTGTTTCGTAAACACGGTGGCTCGAGTTTTCAGTTCAATTATACGTAAATTTTAAATATGCATGTTTGTCGTTCAATATATATGAATTTTTCATAGCATTTCTATTTAATTTGTTCCATTTCAACATGATTTTTTTTATAAATAAAGTTTCTGTTTTGTTTTTATAGAACACTTTCCGTTTAAATTACTTATTTTTTCCAAAAAATTAGAAAAGTTAAAACCCATTTAAGTGGAACGTTAAGAAAAAAACCTCTATAAGCAGAAACTACAATAAGTGGAACACCCTTATAAATGGAACGAAAAGTTCGGTCCCTTGAAGATTCCACTTATCCAGGTTTGACTGTATATATATATATATATATATATATATAAATATATATATATATATATATATATATATATATATATATATATATATATATATATATATATATATATATATATATATATATATATATATATATATATATATATATATATATATATATATATATATATATATATATATATATATATATATATATATATATATATATATATATATGTATATATATATATATATATATATATATATATATATATATATATATATATATATATATATATATATATATATATATATATATATATATATATATATATATATATATATATATATATATATATATATATATATATATATATATATATATATATTTATATATATATAGCAGGGTATATTCTTGACTTTTTTACTTCTGTAAGTGGAACTTTTTTGTTTTGTTTTTACTTTTGCTCTACTCGAAACTAAAAATCAAAACAAGGTTTTTGTTACGGAAAGTCTGCTAATGTATCAAATACAAAAAAATACAAACTCAAAAAAAAAATCGTTAAACTACCGTTAGCTTTTTTGTTTTCGTAAACACGGTGGCTCGAGTTTTCAGTTCAATTATACGTAAATTTTAAATATGCATGTTTGTAGTTCAATTTATATGAATTTTTCATGGCATTTCTATTTAATTTGTTCCATTTCATCATGATTTTTTTTATAAATAAAGTTTCTGTTTTGTTTTTATAGAACACTTTCCGTTTAAATTACTTATTTTTTCCAAAAAATTAGAAAAGTTAAAACCCATTTAAGTGGAACGTTAAGAAAAAAACCTCTATAAGTGGAAACTACAATAAGTGGAACACCCTTATAAATGGAACGAAAAGTTCGGTCCCTTGAAGATTCCACTTATCCAGGTTTGACTGTATATATATATATATATATACATATATATATATATATATATATATATATATATATATATATATATATATATATATATATATATATATATATATATATATATATATATATATATATATATATATATATATATATATATATATATATATATATATATATATATATATATATATATATATATATATATATATATATATATATATATATGCAGTAGTTTTCGCTTATAGTCCATTTAGCGATATAGGCCAAAAATACGTTTTTAGAGCTCTCTATATGTCAAATTCAAACAAAATATTAGCGATATAGTCCATTAGCGATATATTTACATTTGACGTATATGCCACCTAGGTGTGGTTACTAAAAGCTTACTTACATGCAAATTATTTAGGATATTGTCATACCTAACCAAATGCGCGCCGGAAAGAGTGCTGTCATCTCTCGCATGCGACTGAAGGAATTTTACGGCCGTACTACCGAAATACCCACACCTACAAAATGGTTTAATTTTTCGCAATTGTTTATTTATTTATGTTTATTTTCGTTCACTGTTTGATTTTATTTTTTATTGGAAAATGTTTTAATTTGTTTGTTTTGAATGTTTTCACAGTTTTCTCAATCTCTAGTATATACAATACGTTTACGCAACGCAGTTAGTTAGGTAGCTGTGTAAAATGTACCACTTATGAACATAAAACCAAACGATAAAACACAACCGTGTTATTTGTTTTGACATTTTTGTTTTTGACAGTATGTTATCAAATCAAACTAAAAATTAAATAAAACATAGAAAAAATGAGTAAACGAGTGAATTTATCTGTAAAACAAAAAAATTGTTTGTTAAATGATTATAAACATAATTCTTTAAAAAGAAAAGAATTGAGCTCCAAATACAAAATCAATGTGTCTACTGTTTCCAAAATTATAAAAAACGAGGAGAAGATTCGTGGGCTGGCAAATTCATCTAACTTAAAGTCTAAAAGACAACGAAAAGCAGTGTTGCCAATAGATTTTTCATGTTGTCCCTACATGAACTTGAAAAATTCCCTACCTTCCCCTACACTCCCAAAAATATTTCCCCACATTTGTCCCTACAATACATTTCAGTTAAATTTGAATAAAACATCAGATTAAAAGAATATAACATTTTATTTAAAAATTATAAATCATATTTCACGTAGCATACAAAAAAAAGTTTTGTACGAGTACATTGAATTCAATTCAGGTAAAAAAAATGGTTTATTTAAAAATTATAAATCATATTTCACGTAGTATACAAAAAAAGTTTTGTACTTTATATTCAATTAAGATAAAAAATTGGTTCGATATGTATTATAATTAATTTGTTAAATTGTAGAGATCTTTACACGATAAAAGTTTTTTTATATGACTAGGTTCACATTTGAAACTTACACAGTCAACTTCATGACATTGCATATATGACCTTATAGTGCAAATAGAATTTAAAAGTGTGTGGGATAATTTGTTCCTTTTTTTGGTATAAAAGTGGGACTAAATGATCTACCACTTGAATCGCCACATTGTGCTCAGCAAAAAACATACTCAATCGAATTTCAAAATTGGCAATAAGGTCAGAGTGATTAGTTTGTTTAAAAAAAAAAAGGTCTCCAATGATTTGGTTTTTTTCTGCGCTAACACATTTTTTTTGTGAGCTTTTGAGTTTGCATGCTTTTTCAATTCAGATTTTCCGCAGCTCATATTTTTCCCACAAGCATTGCACTTACACTTGTATTTGTCACCATGTACTTCGGCCAGCCATCCGATGAATATTTCTTCTTCCAACCATTCAGTCCTAAATTTTTGTTTTCGATACTTTTTTGCATGTTCTTCAATCTCTTCATTCGAATCGGATGATTCTGAAGACATTTTGCTAAAAAAAAACAATAAAAATTTAATATTGGTATTGCTAAAATATAAAAAGAAACTTACAATTAATTTTTTCAGCTTTCTCAGAAAACGTTGCAGTTTGTAAGGAAAAATTTGGTGCCGGCAGCAGCAGAAACAAATCGAAATGCCAGATTTTCGCAGAGTTTGGTAAACACGAATAATATATGTGATGCCAGTTTTTTTTATTAGAAATGAGTGTTTTTACACTGCAAAAAAATTATGGTCACAAATTATACAAAATCATAAAAGTTCGCATTTTGAAAGAGTTTTAGGACAACATCTAAAAAAGTACCTACATTTTCATACAAAAATTTGTACACAAAAAAATCTGTCCCTACGTCCCTACATAGTTAAATTTTAGCAAAAAGAACCTACATGTAGGGAATTTCCCCTACTATTGGCAACACTGACGAAAAGGCGATCATCCCAATATTGAAAGGGCTCTTATCATTTGGTTCAATGATATGCGTAGCAAAAACGCTGTTGTGACTAGTCTCATGCTTATGAACAAAGCTAGAGATTTTGCTGTTCAATTGGATGAAGAATTTGAGCCAGATTCAAGTTGGTTATTCCAATGAAGAAAGCGCTCTAACATAAACTTTGGAAAGATTCATGGAGAATCTAAGGATAACGACGAATCGGCGGCAGAAGATTTTAAGACTAGTGTGCTACCCCATTTACTCAAAAAATATTCTGCAGATTGTGTTTTCAATGCTGACGAAAGCGGTCTTTACTACAAAGCATTACCCAATACAACATATTTCATTAAAGGAGATCAGCCCAAGGGGTATAAAACTCAAAAATCTAGACTTACACTCTTATTTATATGTAATTCAACTGGTTCATATAAACGAGTGTTTTGTATTGGGAAACCAAAAAAGCCGAGATGTTTTAAAAACAAAAAGATACCAGTCGAATATTTTTCAAATAAAAACAGCTGGATGACGAGTCTAATATGGAATGAAATACTTTCTACGATGGACAATGAAATGGTTAAGGAGAACAAAAAAATAATTTTATTTATTGATAACGCCTCTTGTCATAAGGTAACCACACCACTGTCAAATATAGAAGTGACATTTTTACCTCCAAATACCACTGCACTGATACAGCCGTTAGACCAGGGCATTATACATGCGTTTTAATATCAATATCGGCAGATTATAGTAAAAAAGCAATTGTGCGCTATAGAAAGGGGAAAGACTGTGCCAGATTATCTGAAATCCGTTACAATATTGGATTCGTTAAATTTTGTTAAACGGGCATGGTGGTTGGTGAAACCTGAGACAATTGCAAACTGTTTCAAAAAAGTACGTATACTATCAGTTTAAAGTTTACATTTATTTTTCAGTTTTTAATTTAATATTTTTTACAGGCTGGTTTCCATACCAATACTGATCTCAATCAAAGTGATGAAGACGAAGATTTTATTGCCGATGTTGTTTCATCTGAATATTTGCATTGCGATGATGATCTGGTTTGTTTTGGAAATTTGGGCGACGAAGAAATTTTACAGGCGGTTCACGAAGAAGACTTTACACAAGAAGATGATGATTGTCAAAATGAAGATGAAATGTTTATTGTTGAGAAAGATCCACCCACAACAAAGGATATTTTATATTTTGCAGATGCTTTGAGAACATATTGTATGGACAATGAATTGGAGTGCAATTTTTTGTTTGACAAAATAGAAGAAAGGGCTCTTACAAATTCCATGAAATTAATCCAACGTAAAATAACAGATTTTTTTAATTAAATACCTTATTTTTTATGAATACTTTTATTGTATTCAATATTTAACTATTTGAAGATTTAGTTATTTCAATCAAAATAAATTAAATGGAGTTCTGAAGGCAATCTATAATTTGTTTAAGTTATTTTTTTATTAGAATATTTTGTTTGTTTTTAACTTTGTTTTATTAAAGTTTGTATAATTTACCTTTTAACGTACAACGTTTTTATGGATTTGTTGATTACGTATAAAATACGCATATATATATATATATATATATAAATGAAATAAAACTATTTTCTTTTTGGAAATATAAACAAAATTTGTTTATATCCGATTTTGTTTATATGCCATATTGTGGCATATAAAAAAATTAGCGTTATAATCACATTCGCGATATAGTCACATCATTGCGTGCAACTAAGGGATGTGACTATAAGCGAAAACTTCTATATATATATATATATATATATATATATATATATATATATATATATATATATATATATATATATATATATATATATATATATATATATATATATATATATATATATTATAAAAAAAATCTGATAATTTTTAGTTGATTACACATTTATACATATAATCATGGTGATTCAGCTTTCAGTGTCTTCAGCATCTTAAACGCTACCTGATGAAATTGAGTATTTGGTGTCAGAAACTTACAATTGGTTTTCCAAATCTACTTTAAGACAAAAACATTATAAAAGCATTTACGCTGCAATTAGTGATTATTAAAATTGGTAAGAGCTTGTGACACTAGATGGTTGTCAATTAAATCAGCTGTTAATCGTATAGAAAGTCAATGGCTAGAGTTGAAAACTCATTTTAAAATTGCCGCAACGGTAGAATCATGTCATCAAGCCAACATTTTAAAAAAATTGTACACAGACCAACATATATTATATCTGAAGTTTTTGAAACCTTTGCTGTCAGATGTACAAAAAGTAAATAAAATATTTGAAAGTAATAATGCTGACCCTACTTTGTTGCTATCAGAACTATATGTTCTTTTGAATGACCTTACCTATCAAATTGTTTTAAAATCTGACACTTTTTATCCCTTAAATTTGCGTTTATTAGATTTTTTTTTGTTCCAACAGCATACATTAATTACAACTTTCAAGAATTTTTAAAATCAAAGAATGATGTAATCTATTCTCAAGAAGCAATGGCAATAGCTAAGTACATATGAATGGGCAAACAAAAACTCAACAATTGATTTCTGGATAAGTGTATACGAATATAAAAATGCTTTAAATGAAAACCCGTTCAAGGAATTGTCTTCTTTTGTTTTGAAGTTTCTAGTCTTACCATTTAGTAACGCAAAAGTTGAAACAGTTTTCAGTGGCATGAACCTTATAAAAACCAAAATTAGAAATATAATGTTATTGAATACTATGAATTTACTTCTTTACATTAGATGCGGATGTAAAAGTTTAAAAATTACTAACGATCTCATAAAAAAAATGTGATAAAAACATGTATGATAATAATATTTCGACCGACGGAAGTTGAGGAAGAATATTCATTTCATAATGTATTTAGTTTAAAATTAAACATTATCTTATACTTATGTATGTAAGACTCTTTATGTTTCTTTTTTATTCAATAAATAGTTTTTTTGTTGTCTGCAATGGCTCAACAAAACATGGTTGAATTATTACTTGACATTGTTTTATTGTAATGAAATATATTTCTAAGGCAACATTGAAAACAAAATTTTTAAAAATAAAAGCTTTATAGTGATAATTTTTATAAAAACAAAACGTTTTTTAATTTAGCATTATTTTTTGGCATTTCAATATTTTTTTAGCATTATTTTAATGCTGATTTAGCTGCAACACTTTTTTTTAGATCTGGTCACTGGTAAGCTTATTACAACACCATTCCAGTGATAGCTACATATATTCCATCTGTTAACCCATTAAGAAGCATTAGCAACATTTTTATTTTTCACGACCCTTTATGCCTCATAACTGGAAAAATGCTTATTTTTAAGTATGTACTTATATTTATCGATCTAGTTCTGTAGCCAACCTATTTCATTAAGCGCATTTTTGGACGTTCTAACCCTTCTAGAACAGCAGATAATATCCTTTATTAAAAAAAATTAAAAATTATTTGAAAAAAATCGAGCTATTTTTCTTCAAATAGTTTTTGGCCTTATATCAACATTATATGTCTGTTTTTATGCATTTCTTAATGATTTTTATGTATTTCTAACCTCCAAATCTTATGGAAGGAACTAAGCCCTAGTCCCTTAAAATATTTATTGATCGAGCAGTGATGGCCCCTCTATCTTTACCGCTTAACAATTCTCGCAATTCCCTGCTGTTTTTTATACTTATACATATTTAACTACAATTTACGTTTCTAACGAGTTTTCTAGAATGAAACTTTTCACCGTTATTAAAAGAAATGCTAGCACAGCGTGCAATTTCGTCTACAAATGTTGCGATTTGTTAGAAAATGGCAAGATTGATAATTCCATTACGAAAAAATTCTATGTACATTTTTTGTGAAAATTTTGTCCAAATTTTGAGCAGAAACTTAAAAAAAACAAAGTCCCAAATGAAAGCTTAAAGTGTTGGCTATAAAATAATAGGAAGAAATATGTACCTTTATACAGGCAATTTTCTGAGTTTTGACCTATTTTTTTACGGAAACTCGGGTCAAAAATATACAAAATGACCCTTCAGCCCACAATGGGTTGAAGGATTCATAAAAGTTGTATACCGTTTGAACGGCATTTTTATAAGCTTTCTAACGATACCCGTAACGCCGATTCCAAATGTTCCAGTTTTAGGTCCGAAATTTAGGGTCCCGTAACTCGGAAAATATAGGTTTTGTTTTTAATGCCCTACAGGCCCATATTTTTTGACAATTGTTACTAAACTAGATTTGTTCTTATCCTAATTGTTTTTCATGAATGAACTTAGTACTTGGCTGAGTACTGCACTGAATTAAAAAGCCTCAAATAAGCCTACTTAACTTACTTCTGAAGAAGGCAGCCGACAAATCCGCCGCCGGTAATTTTGGGTCGGCTTGGGGACAACGGTCATATGGCACGTTTTATTACGTTAGGCAGGCGCACTAAATGTTCACCGTTGCGTTAAGTTATGGTTACATTGCGCAACGTATGCGTAATGATCCCTTAAAAGTCACTCTTATCGGGAGAAATCTTTGAGTGGTTGCTATCAGTGTTGCCACTGCCAATGTAATTTTCCTACAATTTTTTTCAGGAATCTTACCAAATTAAACTAAAACCTACCAAAAATTGTGAAGCCATTTAACAATTTTTTATTCAGGGTTTAACGAATAATTATAACCTAGTTTCATGGCAAATGTTTGTTACTACCAAAAATATTAAAGCTTTGAGTGTACCGATCGACACCGAATCATCAGCTGAATTGATTTAACGATATCTATCTGTCCGTCCGTGTGCCGCCCTTACAAAGGTTCTAATCAAACTGCAGGTCGAAATTGTCGTCCGACTTGTATTACATGTGACAGAAGTACATTGTTTAGACTGACGCTTTTGCAATTTATCAAAGTCGGGTCAGATAAAGCCTTAAACATATGATCAATAGATTTTAGGTCTTTTGCTCTGGAAGCCGCAAATTACTTTCAATCTTAATGAAGTTGGGAAATGTTGTTAACGATCCATTTGTTACCTCTTCAGATTATAACGGGTCATATTGGTTGACTGCCATAGAACACCTGAACATAAATTCTTACGCCTATTCCTAGCCGAAAATCCCTTTATTTATTCAATCTATAGAACTGAATTCCTTTTTTGGCTATAAGCTCTAAAGGTAAGTATATCAATATATCATAAATATATTCATTGCTTTTAATTTTTTGCAATAAGGTGAATAGAAAAAGAGAGAGTAAATGGGAGCAGAGCAGTATTTTTGATTTTGGCAACAGCTTCGATATTTTCCAATAAGATTTAGAGAAGGCATCGATTTCATCGTAATTCAGAAGTTAATTCAAAATGAATTACAACAAAACAACGTAATTCGCTCTCAGAATTTTGTATGGTGAATTACGTAAGTTGTAATATAATTGGGGTTGAATTACGAATGAGGGCGCGAATTACGAAAAATTACTGTAGTGTAAACGCCATTACTGTCATTATTTTTTTTGTTTACATATTCATTCTCCTTCCGTTTTATTAAGTACTGTCATATGGCGTAGTGTTTTAGTAAAAGATTTGTCGGCCTTATTAATTTCATCAGTATTCATATGTAATTTTTTTTGTAGAAATAAAGCTCTGAATTTTGGTAGCAATAAGAACTGAATGCGTAAAAAAGTTTTCACGCGGGACAGAAGGGGCAACGATTGCCAATTTTTTGTTTCGTTTTTTTGCAATAAATAATTCGCTTTCCATTGTTCTCCATGTAAGAATTATATTATTTTTGTTTTACGACAGACAGGCGGTGGCTTTAGATAGTTCTTCAATTGTATTAAACCCCATTGTCATCATTATGGACTTTTTCGCGCCTTATATCAAGAAACTCCATTTGGGCCTTGGAACCCACAATCTCTTCGCCCACATCAACATCGGGTAAATGGGTATCAATAGGTTTTTGAGAATTTGCAACTTTGGCGTTTATCAGTTCTCCTTAAAAGATAATAAAAATAAAGTTGTTATACTGCTAAAAATAATTTCAGGGTTAGTAACCTCGGCATACAATAAAATAAAATTTATGTATGTACATCTCAATCGGCGGAAATAAATGAAAGCGCATAATAAATTTAAGCCAAACGTAGTGTTTCGATGATCATTACAAATATTTGAAGTAAAAATAAAAAGTCGACATGAAAAAGTCGACTTAGATTTTTTTTATACATAAAAGTCGACTAAGCGATTAGTGGAAAATCGGCTTATACAATCCTAGTATGTAGTAATGCTTTTCCAATCTTCGCTCTTATAGTGTCGTTTTTGTGGGAGGTACAAGAAGGTGCCTGGCTAAAGATTAAATTGTTTGCCAATCAGTCTTATCAAATTTCTAGCAACCAATTTTTAGCGGAATCATATGAATAGCAAAGGGTAGCGAACACCATTCAGAGTAACTGCTTGGACGACCTCATTTTCGTAGAAGTACGGTCCGATTACGCCACCAGCACATAAACCTACCCAACCTTGAATTCTCTTTTGCCCAAATGCGGCAATTCTGCTTGTTAACGAATCTACTGAGGTAAAAGTATTCCTCGTCGCTGATGATGATTTTCTTTGAAATGCCATAATTCAATTCATGCCATAATAATCGGTTGAATTTATCAAACACAGAAAAAAACTGTCAAATCAAGTTGTGCGAAAAACTTGACGTTAAGGAGTGACTCACAATTAACATCGTGCATTATGGCTAGACCACCCTTTACTATTCAATGGCCATGTTATCTCACGTCGCAACTTCTTTCTTTGGAGATATTTAAAAGAAATAAGAAAAAGGGTACGTCAATAAACCAAGATCAATTCAAGAGCTAAAGGATGAGATAATTCAGCACATTAACGACATTGAACTATGTCACGGAGTCTTTGAAAATTTGCGAAAATCAGTGGATACAGTTATGCACAGATGCCGTGGCGAGCATTTGGCTAATATTTTGTTTAACACATAATTGTCATAGATCCTTCTATCATAATAAAAAATATTTTGAAAACTTTTTGTTTTATTAGCAATTTGCGTTTTAGTTGAACAACCCTTTATTAATATTATTATGTGAATAGTAGGCGGAGTGGTGAATTTAAAGTGGAGGGGTATTTTCAGATCTCGGTGGATGTTTTCATTCCTCATGTAGAAAGGGCGCCAGTGATCAATCGCAATGATTTCAATTAGACTCTCTGAATCTTGTCAAGGTTGCTTGAGCTTGCTTTTCCCACAGCCAGATAGTTTTGATTACACTATTGTATAGCAAAACCTTGTACTCGTTGCGTTGAGGAGCCAGCGGAGTTGGCACACCTTGAGCCACCTAAGTCTTCTTGGCTTCAATATGACTTCTCCATGTTAGTCGTCGATCTAGCTGGATTCCTAAGGTATGTAACGTTGTCGGGTAGAGAAAAGGGGAAATTGTTTAGTTTCAATATCGGACATGTGCTTAAGTTCATTGTAAAAGTTACCTGTGTGCATTCTGTCTTGTTGACCTTTATCCTCCAGTCAGATAGCCATGATTCTACTCGTCTTAGATGAGCACATAGATTCATAGATGCTATATCAGGCTTTTTGTGTGAGGTCATTATAGGAGTATCATCGGCAAAAGTGCACGAAAATATCTTTAGACTTGTAGGTATATCTGCGGTAAACAGAAGATACAGGGTAGGCCCCAGGACACTACCCTGTGGGAAAGCAAGTAGGAGTTCGCGATCGTCGTGGTGTTTCCCACATTTGACTCTGAATCTGTTGTTTTCTAAGTAAGACTTAAGGAGACGATGCGTATTCGCCGGTAAACAAATTTCGCTGATCAAACCAAAGTGCCAGACATTGTCAAATGCTTGAGCAACATCTAGATCTAGGTCTTACGGTTTACTTGTTCAGTGATACTGTGTCCTTCCCGGAATTCAAACTGAAGGTTTTGTATTATATTGTTTTGTCATGAGGAACGGTTTAATTTTTTGGTAAAATTAACTTATTTTTTCAAGAGTTTGGATAAACAGGGAAGTAATCTCATCGGTCTATATGAGGAAGGGATTGATTTGGCCTTTCCCGGTTTTAAGATCATTTGAATCTAAAAAAATTTTCACGCTATGGGAAAGTAGCTATGTATCAAAATTGAATTAAATACATCGGACAGAAACTTCATGGCAATAAAAGGAAGTTCTATGGTAATTTTAGACGTTACAATATGCATGATTTCATTAGCAGTGGTAAACAATCGAATTTCGGAGGAATTGATTTCATCTGGAGGAAGGAATCCACTACTTGCAGGATTTGGGCGAAATACCAGGTCCAGATGGTTTGCGTTAACACTGGCTTTCTCCTCTTTTGATATAGCCCACTCGCCATTTGCGTTGCGTAAAGGAAATATCGTATCCGTACTTGTATTTCATAGTTTTCCATAATAAGTATTTGGTTGAAGATGTTGGAGTAAGTGTTGCGATATAGTTTGCATGTTGTCTACTGTCTTCGTTTTTAAGAGCACTCTGCAACCTCTTAGTTGCGTCAGCCAGTCTGAGGGTCGCCCCTGGTTATCCATTTCCCTGCCATTCGCGGCGAAACCTACGTTTCTCGTTTACAAAGAGCTCTATTTCCTTCTTAGTGTAAGTTTTCAAGTCTCTTGTGGCGTTTTTTTGTTTCAGCGTGGCGTGGATGGCCGCCCGTTCTAAGATGGAATTAAATTTTGAAACACTATTGTCGATATCTATAGCTTTAGAAAAAGGTCGATTAGAATCTATATGACTAATGTACATCTATGAGTACAGCCTCCTTATGCAGAAAAAATGTAACAGGTGAATGGTCTGACGATAAGTTAGGACAAGTACAAAATTTATTAAGTCGGTTTTCTGGTTGAGGGATTGAGGCCATTATGATGGTCGACCGGGCTATATAAAGTCTAAACAGCTGGTTTCCCCTATGATTTGCTAGACGGGATCCCCTGTGCGTATGCGTGGCGTTTAGACACCAGCAGCATGAAAGTTGCGGTCATTGGAAAAGTTCAGGTTTATATCTTCTGATATCGAAAACCGCGGGGGGATTTATATTGATGAAATTTTTAGAGAACCACTTGTAAGTAGTTTTGTGACACCCCTTCTGCTACTTCATGTTTCATTCGTTTCCGTATAAGGATACCAGTGACACCATGCGGCTTACCGTCATGGTGGTGTGTACCATCAAATCTAAAATTAGGAATCTGTAAGTTGTATTTGTCTGTATGATTTGTTACCGATAAAGGCTTTATATCAATATTTTAACGATCAAGGTAATCTGTAATTTCGTTGGTATGTTGGTTCACACCAGTTGCGTTCCATGAGCATATCTTAAGTTGGCCTATTCTTTGCTAAGTATAACGTGAATTAACTGGTTTTGGTTACGCATCATTGATTGCATAGTGGACATGAACATATTCATACTCTATACAAGCTGCTGAATCATCGATTCAGCATTAAAGGGGCATTAGATGTATGCGACCTTAGAACATTCGCGTATCTTACACCGTTTGTTGTTCTGTTTTCGTTGTTAGAGTAAACTGGAGTTTGTTGTATGTCAATTATAGGGTTCTGTGCGTTCCGGTTAGAAATGGATTTACGCTTTTCTTCTAGTTTCTGATTGAGTTCTTTGTAAACCCTACAACCTCTGTAGTTTGCAGTTTGCTGTTCCCCGCAGTTGCTACACTTTTTTTGCTCCTGCGATTTTACTTTACACACGAACAATTGGTGTATATCACCACATACAACACAAACGGTTGGCGATGTCCGAACTCTGGACAATATAGGCATTAAACGGGGCCACTTCTTTTATATATATATATATATATATATATATATATATATATATATATATATATATATATATATATATATATATATATATATATATATATATATATATATATATATATATATATATATATATATATATATATATATATATATATATATATATATATATATATATATATATATAAAGTCAACTGCATTATGTTATTGCTGTCCTTTTGGTGGGACAAGACGTAGTATTTAATGGCCGAGTTTGGTGTTACAGTAAAATCATTTTTTAAGGAGAGTTCTTGCCATTATCCTTTGTTATAGAATATTGCCGAAACTTACCGCTATCTACACCCCGTTTATTTATTGTTTCTATGTAGCCTATCATGAAACATTTTACAATGATATGTAAAATACCCGCAATGTTTCTGGCTGTGTTAATTTTGCTTTCTCAGGGTGATTTATTCTCTTAGCTGATAGCCCTACCTCTTACCTTTTCAAAATTACGTAAACTAAGCCCAGCGGTCCTACCATTCAAAGTTATGGCTATTGGACTGAAATGCAAAAATTGTTTGTGTTAGTTTACAAAAACAAATAAATGTGTTCAGTTATATCGCTTTTTGTTTTGGAAGCGAAATAACAGCACCAATATATTTATTTTTGTAAATAAACACAAAAAATATTCAAATATAATTTTCGTTATAGTATTTCAGTCTACGAAGGCTGAAGGGTATACTAAATTAGTCGGTCCGTTTGCAACACCGAAATATCGAACGAAGACAGGCAATGGTCATAAGCTGGTTGGGATGGTAAATGGGCAAAATCGGCACACGACAAATAGAAAGCATGCAGAATAAAATAGGCCGAATTTAATAGGCAATTTTTAACATGAAATTTTAGGGCACGTGCACACTGAAGCTTTTGTTGACATAACGAGCCTGCTTCTTATTACACCCCACACACCAAGAAAATTATATGTTAGTTGTGAACGCGTAGTTGGTTGTAAAGAGTTTGAAAAAACCCTGCATGTAAGATTTAAACTTTTCGTCTGCTGCGTATATATTAATTATATACAATATTTATTATAAATATCAGGTAATTAATCTAGAGGTTTGTTTTTACATAAAAAAAAATAAAAACATTCAAATCAAGTGTGGAATTTTTATTGTTTATTCGAAAGAACATTGTATGCCATTTATTTTTGAATCTAACTTCCTTCAAATGTTGGCCGCAACTACGCCTCAGTGTGTCCATTCTGAGGGTCCAATTTTGGATGACTTGTTCGCATTTTGAGCGGAATGGCGTTATTTAAACGCGTAATGTTAGCTCCCAAAACCTGAATCGTAGCTGGCTTTTCAGCATAGACTTTAGACTTTATGAGCCCAATGCCCAATTATATTTTCAGATGTGAACTCACAACATACTGTACACCTAATGGAGTGCACTTGGCGTTGATGAACGGCTCTTGGATTTGAGAACCCCAGAACCTTCAGTACTGCTTATTAACAAAGCCGTTCAAATGAAAATGAGCTCGTCACTCATGCGTTTGCGTTAAAACAATTGATCGCTGATTTAAATAATAAAATTCTATTATTCTGGTTCTTTGTTCAGCTAAATGAGCTCGTCACTCATGCGTTTGCGTTAAAACAATTGATCGCTGATTTAAATAATAAAATTCTATTATTCTGGTTCTTTGTTCAGCTATGAATCTCTCCATTATGTATTCTCCAATTGTTATTTATATAACCTGAGAAAAAAAACTATAAGCAAAGAAATATATAATAGCTAAAGTTATTAAATTTTAAAACCCCGTGGTAACTTTTGGGCCACCCTGTACATACATACATATCATTAACGTTCGCTTTTTTCGTCTGTCTTCAACATTGTTTTTCGAGAGTTGGAGACCAAACAAAAACAACAACACGTATATGTAGTTTTTTGTTTGACCATACGTGTTGTTGTGTATTTTGTATTTTTCGTTCCTTAAATGTCGTACCATACACTCTATTCGTATGCACGTGTTAAGCCGTTATCAAATTATTGTGGCAAGCAAGTAATTCCAAAGTATGGATGACGTTCGTTAAATGATTTACAGTTTTTGGCAGGTTTACTCGAAGAACTCTGAACTTTAAAGGCGAAATCTGAGCACAGTCGACATGTTTTCAGGATCCCAAAGTGTTATTTTTCTACTTTGTTTTGTCTCCTTTTGGCCACGTTAACACATTTCGGTGTCATTTGCCCACGAATGGAGGAGGATTGCGCAGCATGCACCAGGGCCCACCATTCAATCGATCTTTTGCATGCCAAATTCAGTATTCATATTATCAGCCGATTGGCATGTTAAATGGCAACTACGGCTGCACTTTGCGTCATTGGACTGTTTGTTTTGGTGTACATCCGAAAACAAATCTACTATCTAATAGACAATCATTCTCTTGGTGAACGTTGAAGAGAGCAGACGTTTTTTAGAATACCAGTGGAAAAAAAGTTGAATTTTTCGGTTGTGAGAAACATTGAGTTTATTTACAGTACGTTTTATTTACAATTGTTTACAAGGCCATCAGTTGAGACTCCTGGCGAGGAATTCTCTGATATTGATACAATTCTGTGGTTAGATTTGCAACAGTCGGTGATTTTTAAATTTAGTGCAAAAAGTGAAGTGAAGTGTTTGTTATTTTCGAATAACAGGCGGTAAGTCGGCTGACTTTGTTTACTCTTGTAAACAAGTTGACCTTGGTCTTGCAGACCAGTAAATTTGGCTGGTTTTGGCTTTTCAACATTGGAATTTCGGTTCCGTTAGTGTTTAAGCTAAGCAGTTCGTTTTTCGGCTATTTTTATCTTTATAAGACATTTGGCCTTGGTCATTCGCAGACTGGTACAGTTGAGGCTGTGTAGTTCTTTACTGCACAGTGTGGTTGTTTTTGTGTTTTCAAATTTGGATTTCGGTTACGTAATTTGTTAAAACCAAATTTTGGCTTCTGTCTTATTTTAAGACATTAAAATATTTGGGTCTGTGTAGTTTTGTTGCTACACAGATTGTTTTTCTGGTTTGCCCTTGAATATAGAAATTTCAGTTCCGTTGACTGTTCAGGGTCGTTTGAGAGAAGAGTAGGCTGTCATGCCGCGTAAGGCAAAGGGCAGTAGGGCCAGCAGTGGTGGAGAGATGTCTACCGGTTCGTCTGTTGACGAAAGTGAG
Source organism: Hydrotaea diabolus (assembly GCA_963513945.1). Taxonomy (NCBI): domain Eukaryota; kingdom Metazoa; phylum Arthropoda; class Insecta; order Diptera; family Muscidae; genus Hydrotaea; species Hydrotaea diabolus. The sequence continues at coordinate 93,991,080 of OY740717.1, read as the reverse complement.
GCGTCTGCTTCTGCGAAGAAGTTATGTAGTCCGGGGAGATCAACGGGGATGCTGTCGGATTAAAGAGCGTTGGCAGCGTCGCTAGCGTTGATATGTTGGAGAGAGGAGAGGATGCCGCAGTGTTTGCTAAACCTGTGTAGGTTTGTCCGATTTTTTGAGTAGTGACGACGAGCCGTTGTTGGCTGCCAGGAAGATTGAGAAGATAGGCAGTAGTTAGTTGAACAATGAGAGTATTGCTGGGGCTTCATCTGCTCTTAGGAGCATGAAGCGGTACAAATCCGAATTGATTTGCTCGGTTGCGAGCACAGTCGCGAGAGATGTGCTCTCAGCTGCTTCGGACTACGAGCAACTGATATGTAATTTGGTGGGAGCGAATGAGCGCCATCGTGGACGCTTGGATGTTCTCACCCAGAACAGAGGCGTATATAGTCTGTTTGTCGGCGTGCCTGCGGACCCTGCCGCGATGCCGGCCCCTATGACCTGTGCGTCGGTGGTCAGCCCTCTTGTAAAGCCAGTTGAGTCGTGGGCTGCGCTTTTCAAGGCAAAAGACAAGAATGTGGCTTCCAAGGAAGTGGTTAAGAAGGTAGTGACCGAGGTAGGGCCCACTTTGGGTGTAAAGGTGCACGAGGTCAAGGCGTTCCGGGGTGGTGGTGCGATTATTCGTACACCATCTGTCGCTGTGCGCGCTAAGATAGCGGGGCACAAAAAGTTCGGTGAGGTACTGGGGCCTAGAGTAGCAGTGCAGAGGGTCGACTCGGTTATCACCCCTGACGAGTTCATGAGCGAACTTTTCACTCTGAACTTTAGGGGCTCGATGAGCGAGGAAGCTTTCAAGAAGAGTATACATCTGGTAGGCGGGGCATGGAAAGCGGAGGAGAATAAGACCACTAATGTGGTGTTAGAGGGAAGTAGTCGAATCACGGATTCACTGCTCTCGAATGACCGATGCTACATTAAGTGGTTCTCCTTCAATTTAAACAATTTTAGATAATTATTTTCCCGGCAATTAAGTTTATTTTTGTACTTTCCCTGCTTATTTTAATTTATTAGAATTAATTTCCGAGAGGAGTTCTTTTAACGACCGTTCTCTTCGCGCGGAGAGCTTACAAATGTACCATCCTCAAAGATCACAGCGCAAGGATGGGAAGGACAAAGAGATGTTGCTCTAAACCACCTTACCAAGTTTTTGCCTACCACTCTTCCTAACCTCCAACTCCGCCTCAACTAAGGAGTATTCTACGGTGACAGTTATACTGTTGTCGGAGTAAAATTTAATCAAGGGAAAAACTTTCAGCCGCTGCAACTGATAAGAATTTGGGGAATGATCATCATCGGCCAATAGCTGAAAGCTATTGCTTGGTATATACCAATAGGTTTACCATTCAGATATTTTTTCTCGTATTAACCTACTTCCCTTACTTCTCTACCTTCCAGGTATTTGCGCCCTTACTAAGCTTAGTAAATATTTTTAAAATCAGTTGTCTAAGGAATCCATCCGTAAATTTCTTGTCCGGGCACAAACTTCAAGTTCTTCATTTGTTTTATATTCGGACCTGGTGGTTATACTCGTAGGTGATTTTTAAAACCTCCCTTAGCTTGCCACTAATTAGATCCCTCTGTTTTGACCTATAACGGATATGAGTATCAAAGTCCTCGATAACTGCTAGTTTTCGAGCCAGTCTGTATACACTTCCATAAGTCAACATATCCGTCGACATATGCACCGAAGAACACACACAATATCAGAAAGGTGAGCGTCACAATACTGAAAAAATCTGCAGGCGCTTTTGACATGCGATTTCGACATTGGCATATTATATTATGAAAAGTTCTCTTTAAGAAGTCTTCAAGATTTCCTACCATTTTGTGGAACTAGTAATGGCCGTCTCCCGTGGTTCGTGAGGTGTTGAGATCGATCCCTGTGTCGACAATGTGGATAGCCAGAGATTGCAATAGAAATCCTGTACAATCGGGTCATCTTTGCTGTAACTAGTGCGTTTTAAATTCGGATTGCAAATTTTAAAATAATATTGCCCTGATTTAGACATCTGAAGCATCACAGTGGATGTTTAATGGCAGGGGATTTACTGTAACGTCTTAACTCGATGACGAAAAAATACTAACATTAAAGCCTTTGGGTTACATTACACTGTCTAAATGGCATAACTGTGTAGTGGAAAAGTGGCCATCCTGGGACTGTAAATGCGCCTGCTGCTATTCATTGGAATCTACCAAAAGGCATCCTTCCAGTCTACACTGGATATGTAGTGTGTATTGGGTGTACAGGGCTGTCACTCCGATCAGTTACCTCCGTTCCCAATATCCTATCCAGCTCCATATACACAAGTTTCTGCACATGTGGCGAAACAGGATTGTGGGGTTTTTTTCCGAGTCCCCTCTTCACAAACGGTGGAAATTTGTCTACAATGACATTCAACTTGACTTTCTTTGCCTAGAAACATAAGAATTCATCCCGTTAATACTGATTCTCGTGGTATCTTCCCCTTGTAGAGTGATACAGTGGCAACATTTCGTCGCTTCTTAAATCTATCCCTAGCTTTTCAATTTAGGTACTCTCAGAATATTGCTTCACTTTTATGTGTACTGTCTTAAGATCTCTTTTGTAGCTTTTACTTTGCATTTCCCTAATTCTTCTATTTTTATTCGTTATGATCTTAATCCCACTACCTTTACTTCATTCAGAACCACTCCACCATCCACTATAAAACAGCCATATTCTTTTACTGGGAGCTTGAGTTCTGTGTGCGTTTCACCAGTGTTCAGCGGGTCCGACATCTGCTTTCCCCGACATCGAGGGAAACATGCAGATGTTACTCCATCCAAAGCGCATCGGTAGCAAAGAATCTTCAGGTTGGAGCTCCGTTGCCCTGTCGTCTGTAATTCCAGCAATTCTGTTAGTCGACTGAATGGCTTCTACCGCGACTATCTTGCAAATTGGTTTTTTGTACTCAATTCAACGCACCTTGGTGTCTGGTGGGTAGTGTCTTGTCGTGTTCCCGAGTACATCTTCCGTTGATGTTACAGAATGTTTTTGGCCTAGCTGAGCTCTTGGTCCTGATGAAGCTGCATCAGCACACAAAATCTGTTGGGGATAATCATCTGGGCAATATGAGGCTTAACGTGTACTTTCATAATATGTCGGCGAGTGACTTGAGGACCTTGTCCCTACTTTTGAGCGTATATAATTGTATCATCTGCAAATGATCGAAAAAGGCTGTCCAATGTTACACATAGGAATTTGGTGAGTGACAACCGCACATCTGCGGCTATGCAGTGGCTGATGATTTGGAAGCGGATATTTTTATATTCCTCGCAGTAAAAAAGCTAGCGTCAATGAGTTATCAGTTGATTTTCTTTGACTTCCTGCCTTTAAGTTCTACATATGACTGGAGCCCACACATATAGTTCAAGACTGATCGTTTCAAACTGGGCGGTAGGGGCATTTCTGCAATATCCTCGAAAAGAGTTACATGATTAACCGTGTCGAAGGCTTTCGTAAGGTCAAAAGCACGAGGACCGTCTTGTCGTTGGGCTTGTACTGGTTAAGGCCGCGACTTATACATGTGGTGATAACGTGTAAAGCAGTTGCTGTGCTTTGTTGCTTGCGGAATGCATGCTGATGATCAGCACAAGAAAGACGCTCGATCAGCATCCTTGATATTGGGAAAATCAAGGAGATCGGTCTGTACGATAATCCATTGCTTGGGTCTTTGCCGGGAATCAGTAGCGGGGCCACTCTACACATTTTCCAGGCATCGGGAACTAAGTTAGTGGGTGACAGATTAAGCACTTTGGTCATGTACTCTACTTCCGGGGTATTCAAGTGCTGCAACATCAGCATTGAGATTTCGTCCGGACCCAGCACTTTTGATGACTTTGTACTGCGGATGACATGAGCTACTTCGCTAACGGTAAATTGTAGAGGTCCCTCTTCGACTCGTGCCTCGGACGACGCAATACTTTTCATTCGCCTTAACACTCTCTGAATGCTAAACAAAGAGACAGTTAAAATAACACGGGGATGGTCTGTTTATGGATAGAACTATGGGAAGATGGCCCGATCCTAATGAGGTGACGGTTTCATTCGTCCATAATCTGCGTAAGGGCGCCCTCATTCACTGTGCTGAACGTAGAAAAATTAATTTTCTTTGCCAAAGTTTTGCCCCTCTGGTCGTTGTCTGGGAGAGAATGTCACAGTTCATGGTGAGCATTAAAGTCTCCTCGGACCAAGCGGTAACGCGGGCCACAGCTATCAACCGGCGGGATGTATGTGTTGTACAGCTCTATATCGGCAGTTCCAGACTTAAGTGCTACCCCTATACATTATATGTACAGCTCTGTACTGCACAGAATTTTGTAACAGGAAAGCAAGTCCCCCACCTCCACTTCTGGTGCGATCCTTACGTAGCATGTTGTATCCGTCACAACTGCGCAGGCTGTAGGTGACATTCAGCTTAGTTTCTTGGATCGCAGCGACCATGATGCTTCTCAATAATTCTATTACCTCACTGATTTTTTTGCGTAGGCCATTCCCTACGCATTATGCATTAAATTGCGTAATTGATGCACTGTCAGGGGATGTAATCTGTGAGATGCTGTATATGATAATGCTGCTGCGAAAACAGCGGGGAGTCTCATAGTTAGATAATGATGACGACGAAAATGTAGACGGCGATGACACCAAATCCGCTTCGCAATTCTTCCTGATGTGGTTCAGACCTGAACAGCCCCTGAAGTGCACCCACTCCATGCAACACCAATTCGGTACATAGAACTTGCAGTCGCGGTATTAGGCAATAAATGGTGAATGCTAGTAACGACTCTAAGTCAGAGGAATTTGTGAGCTGAAGAATTTTAAGAAATATTTTTATTTCTTCCCCTCTGTAGATGAATCTTGACTATTTTTTTTGGAAACTGTTGGGACGGTCCAATGATTGCCTTATCGCATCACCACTAAACCCCGCCCCGTCTGACTGTGGCATAGGACTGAAGAAACTAAGTTAACACTGATTTTTCGGTCTGTACTATTAAAACTACTATATTGTTGTATAAACTGGTAATCTCATCACCATTTCTACATGTAATTCAGAAAAAATCCATTGATATTAAGAAAAAAAATTTAGAAATTACATTTGAAATTCAGTTACTACAATTCAAATTAAAATTCAAAAAAACATCAATTGAAATTCAGTAATTTCCATTTGAAATTTCGAACACATCAATTGAAACTCGGAAAATAACAGTTTAATTCTAAAAATGGCATATTAATGAAAAGAAAATATAAATTACCATGCCAATAAAATGTATTCAGTATTTCAAGGATGTTTTCTAAATTCATAGGATTAAACTTTTGCCGTATTATCAATGTCAGATAAAGACAATAATACATTTTGTGTGAAAAAATAAAGAGTTTTCAAATGCTGTTTGTCAGTTTTAGAGTTGGTGTTGGAAATAACTTCTGATCGAAGGATGAAGTGTACTTATATATTAAATTTTGTAATTCCGTTTGTAAAACATCGAAATATTATACGGAGGCCTTCTATTCTATTTATTCATGACGAGTGACGAGGTTGTTTTCTACTTAACCAATGCGATCGATTCTACGATACAATAAAGTAATGAAAAACCTTTCTGTGAAATGTGTATTTTATCGAAATTATCATTATCGAAATTATCACAGTAGGTCAAGTACATTAAGAATAGGAATTATATCTTGCGCACTTCACTTCGTTTATTACCTTTTTTTTCCCAAATTATATTACATACTAAATGGAAATTTGTTTACACAAAGTATGAAAAATACTGTCACTTAAATGACCACCGTTTTCAACTTCGCAATGGTGGGCTCGTTTTAGAGCATTTTCCACTTTTATAGGCGTTGTTAAAGCAAACGTTGGCTTTGTGGGAAATAATTTAATTAATTCGACGTGTGTGAATTTTTTTCCAAGTGATATTTGCTTGTGTAAGTCACGTTATCAATTCATAATGTGGAAGGTTTTGTTCATGTATCGTGGACTAGCATATAGGTAGTTTGATCCAAATATCGACGGTAGTATAAAAGAAGCATTAGCATATCATCATAGGCAACCTGCGATATTCAGACATCTCATATGAGGCCTAAGGACAAATGTGTCAACAGACACCCGTTTAGACTTCGAGTCTATGAATTCTATTAATGCAGTCCCTTACTCCCCGATAGAGTGGTTTGCAAACTAATAGTGTAAGAAATAAAAAATGCTTAATGTTTAATGGAGAATTCCGGTGGCAGTTAGACGATATATTGCTTATACAGTATGCAAGTCCCATACGATATTCGTACACCCATCAAAAATTTAAAAAAAAATATTAACAAATCATGGTACGTAATACAAAAAGCATATGATTCTTAACCCTTCGATGAGTGAGTAGGTCACTGGGGACCTTTTCATTTTCATACTAAAATTACTCCAATTTTGCCATAACAAAATACCCCAAAAGTTACCATATATTCTAAGAGAATTCTGGGGAGAATCGTTTTAAAAAAAACCAAGGCAATCTGACCAATAGCTTATTTTTTGGAGGTTTTAATGAAATTAGTACGTAGCATTGTGTCAAGGTCCGTGGGGCCTTGTACTAAACTTTCATGAAATGACTAATAAATGCACATTCTTTTGGCATCATTATACTTTTTATTGTTAGAACACATCAGTAATGTGTTCTTTGAATTCTCGTTACTTTTTGTTTTCTTTTTATTGTGCCCTTTCTTGAAAGCATAACAAACCAGTTCTTTGAATTTACTTTATCCTTAAATGAACATATGTGCATTAGGGATACAACCAATTTTTTGGCATAGTACCATGAGGTCAACCATGTCCTAGTAACCACGAAAATCATAATCTTTTGTAATTTTTCTGGAAAAAGTTCACGCACCAATTGGTTTTTCTAAACAGCTGTAAAAAAAATTATTTAAAAATTTATGATTTTGTTTATTTTTTTTAATTTTTTTTTTTATTTTTATTATTTTTTAAATTACTGAAAGTTACATATATAGCTCATTGGTCAATTATCAACAGGCTGCCACCTGCGATAAATGTTGCAAGTGTTAGTAAACGAATTAACTATTAGCATTATGAGAGATTATTCGTTACACATTTTTATTTTTTTTCGTTAAAAAAGGTTAAAGATGCGTTTTGGTTTGCTGGAAAAATCTCTTACCATCTGTAAATATTAATGCAATTTCATACTTAAGTTTTTTTTTATTTTAAATAAACATATTATTAAGTTTTCTTAACCAAAAAGAAAATTAAAATTTTTCAAAACTTCATCGCGGTTGGTGCGTGAACTTTTTTGACCTTAGCGAAAAAATAAATATACGTTCCCTTATAGTTTTTTATGCTCTATTGGACTGTGCTATGCCAATTTTGATATTTTAAAAAATTGTTAAAAAGTTGTATCCCTAATGTGCATGTGTAAGCTAGAGCACAGGTATACTTATACATACCAAAAAGTTATGGAATGATGTTTTTATTGATTATTTTGAAATATTTGCATAAAATGAAAATTTTTTTAATGCAAAATGTTTTAATTTCGCCATACCTAACGAATTATTATTAAAAATTGGTCATTTGTTTAAATCATACGGAATTTTTGGCGCTTGCGTTACACATACTGAAAAAACTATGGCGCTTACGATATAAGTTTTTTTCGCTTAAACCTCAAAATTTTAGTAAATGACACTTTTTATTATAAAAAATTTATTAAAACATCATAATAAAATAGATAACACTACTTTTATAAAGGGAAAATAAAAAGATAAATAATTCAAATCGTTAATAAAATACTATTTTAGACACATTTGAGTTCCTATGATTAATAGTTAAATTTCGTATAAAAGATTTTAGATAATATCGATATCTTCGTTGTCGCTTTCAGCCAATGCGTCTTTGATTTTATCATCACTTTTCATATTCAAATACTCAATTCAATTGTAGAGTGTATAGAATCAACTGACATCATTGTATGACTGGGAAGTAAAAATGTTATGTTAACGTTCTTAACGAAAAGTGAAGTTTTTGAAAAAAATGAATAACAGATAATATTGTTCTGTTGCAATTTTGTCCTGCGCAGCTATCACAAAATAAACTCACGGTGCTATGTTCTTTTCTTTTGTCCACCAAGGTAAAATATTTGAAAAGTACAGAACAAATTTAATTGTACCTTTCTCGTCTTCCATCGCATTCGCCCCACAAAAAACTGGTGCTAGTTTCATATATACTTTCATTATTATATGCATTTTTGCGTAAGTAAATACTTCTGCTGTAGGGTGTATTAAGTACCTTTTGTAAATCAAAGCTTGCACTATGGTATCACAGTCTCTCTCCTTGCATTTAGCTTGTTCAGCCAAGAAAATCTCGTATGATTTGTTTTTATCAAGTATGTGGTTTTTATATTCATTAGAGTCTTCCAATATCTTTCGGGCTTCAGCATCCAAATTCTAAAAATTTTCACACAAGTTGCATTTATCTTTTTTTGGTGTGTGATATCCCAAATGGTAATCATTATTGAAGACTGATCGAAAATTATACAATGAGATTACTGATGTTTCCTGTTGATTCTCCTTAAAATATTTCACATAGAGCTTATATAAATTAACACATCACGCAATTCTTCCGGTAGTATAATTTATTACTTTTATTGCGACAAGAGTGAGATGGAACCGAAGGCAAATTTTCAATATACACCTAATCCTGTATTTACACGGTCTTTTTTACACTATTTTGAAATAACACGGTCGACAGAAATAAACTTATCCTGCTTTTACACGTTTTTCTAAATAGCAGGAAAACACTTATCCTGTTTTTACACGTTTTTTTAGACGGACATAAAATCTATTTTGAATTTAACTGTGATTTTATCTACATATGCATAGTTTTTTCTCTCTTCAGCATTGCCAGTTAATAATGAAGTTTTGCCACTGTTTCCACAAGGAACTGCCATTCAAATATTATTTTTCCGTATATTTTTTATATATGGCAACACAATGTGATTTTGACATTTCATTGCAAATTATACCGATAGTTAGGGGAGCTGTGAAATTTCAATCAGATCTACAATCCTGTATGGCTCGATACAAGGAACTGTACAAAGAACTCTCCAAAGTAGGATCGCAACGTACTATAACTGAATTTGCTATTAAAATAAATAAACCTGTGCCTGAAACAAGTTCTGATATGCAGTTACCAATGAACGCAGTTGAAGATGTGGACGTAGAACTGAACAATTCTACTGACGAAACAGATATTGCTCCAACGCAGCAGAAAAGAATGCGCTCACATTCAGAAACTAATACCGAATAGAATTTACCCTTATACCATTTTTTATATTTCTATACAACTTTTTTATGTTCCTTGCATAGGAGATTTTTTTGTTTTTAAACTGGATTTTTATTGCTTAAAAACTTTAAAATGATTTTATTTTTTAAGTTCCTTTATATAAAATTAGTTCCTTTATATAATATGTAAAATAAAATGGGCATGGTATACTGAAGAATAAAATTTATGTTTATTTTACCGAATTATGTATTAATTTTCGTAGGCTTTCTTGGGTTGCTGAACCAATCTAACATTTTTTCATTAAGTAGAGTCTTTATTTACACGATTTTTTTTACACGATATTTTCTGGAACACATGTACCGTGCAAAAACAGGATTAGGTGTACTGTCTTACCAGATTAAACTTGGATTCAGAGCACTTATGTGGCTGCTGTTTTCTTTTATTATTGCCGGCAGAATTTTTATTTTTTGATTTGTGATGACACCACACAGTGTCATTTGAGAAATGCCAACGGTTTTTAATAAATATTGTTGACAAACCTTTTTTGCTGTCCACGAATATTAATCAAGTATTCATAAGATGATTTTCTGTTACCACCAATTACACGTTTTTGTCCTATTTTCTTCAAACAATAATTTTGACATTTTTTCCGAAACAAGAATTTGGCTTCATTTGTTTTGCAGATATACAAGATTTTTGTCTATTTTTGCGATTTTGCTTTCTACCTCGCTTCCCAAAGTGATTTGTCCCATCCACAAATTCATCAACATCATTTTTGGTATCAGAGTAATCAACTTACAAACTTCCATGGGAATTGGATTTGGGCTTATTTCTTGTAATTCCGAGATGATGTAAATAAATCATGTTTATTATAGATCTAAATAATATTATATTAACACTAAAAGTAAGCTCGACTTACTTAAACATTTTGTGAAATATTTTCTTTGTCAAATTTGCCACTATTTTAATTAAAAAAATTTTAACGTTTACCCACAAAATTAGGGAAATGATACCAAAATCTTTTATATAGTATTTGGCTTAATATACGGATATTGCAAGGAGTATATTTGATTTTTGTATATAAGGCACAATTCATACAAAAAGACAATAATTTAGAGCTACTTTCAGTTCTTGTGGGTAAACTTTTTTCTTCTGAATCGACAAATAAATATATAAGTATAAAACAATTATCTGCGAACTTCGAACCTCTTAGCTTAGTTCGTCCGTAACCTATCGTACTTTCAACAAACAAACTAACACTTCATTCTATTGCCGAGGGTATACAAATACACTTATTATTGCATCAACATCGACTTACTTAAACATTTTGTGAAATATTTTCTTTGTCAAATTTGCCACTATTTTAATTAAATAACAAATACACTTATTATTGCATCAATATATTGACAGACCTATAGAAGACATTTATAAATATCTCTTACATTATCTGACACTAGCCACTTACTGTTTTTGACTAAATTCATAAACGCTTACATAAAATTGCTTTCTTTGAAAATGTGAGCAGCGACTTACCATAATATCATAGCTCCATTTTTTATATAAATGTTAACAGTTTTGACAATTTTTATTTATATATATGCCCATAAAATTTTAAATGCAACAATAAAAAAAAAATTTAGAAAATGTTGCTTTCGACAATTTCGCGCAAAGGGCTCGATATAAGAGGTTCCAGGTTCGTAAACCAAATCATACAACTTTTAGACAGTGAACATTAATATCGTGTATGAAATTGAAGTGCAAATAAAGTAAAAAGAAAAACATAAAAATGGCAGATGAAAGTAATTTAAACATTGCTGAAATAGTTGTACGTCGAGTACACGTTACCAGCAAATGAGTGCGGATGAAAGGCGTGCAGTTGATATCAGATTTGCAGACTATATGGATGAAGAGATGGATGTTGAAGTTGATGTTTCTGCACTTGGTTATGATGGTGAGGTTGATAACGACTGCACGTACCCGCTGAAGAGTCGGATGCCGAAACTGAAGGACACGTAGACATAAATGAAGATATTGATGATGATGAAGAGGAAGAAAATGATGCAGCGCAAGCAAGTGAGAACTACTACATTTGTAATAATGGCACCCAATGGTGTAAAAAAGCACCACCGACTTCTCATATTCGTGTTCATAATGTGGCCGACTTCACAAGAAGGAAGCCAGGATGATCAGGAACTGTACATTACCCCTGCACTATATTTCGTTCAATCATCAGCGAGGACATAGCGTACATCATAACACGCGAAACAAATCGTAAAGGCAGGATAGTTACAGCTTCATGGAATTTGGCAAATCCCACGAAGAAAAAGAAATGGAAACCATTGACTGTCAAAGAATTTGATGCCTTTTTGGCTATTATTTTATATGCTGGACTCACCAAATCGAATGGTGAACCTGCTACGGAGTTATGGGGCTCAGCGCGTTGTCTAATATAGTACAATGCTGCAATGTCATACGATCGCTTTGTGCACGTAAAACAGTTCATTCGATTCGACTATGGAAATCTGCAAAGCTGCGGCTATCGATGAATTTTGGCAAAATTGATGAGCACCAGCTTCACACAATACATTCCGTCTAAGCCGGCTAAGTATGGTCTGAAAGTATGGTCGTTGTGCGACTCGAAGTCTTTCTATCCGGTGAAGGGAATGATATATTTCTGCAAATTGCCATGAACGTGAAGTGAATCAAGGGCAGAACGTAGTACTCGAACTTGTGGAAAAATATTTGAATGCAGGCCGCACAATATAAGCGGATAACTTATTCACAACACTGGATTTGGCGCGTATTTTGATGAGGATATGTTGGAACAGTGGGCAGCAACAAAACAATAATATGGTGGTCGTCGCTGTATCGGATGCTTTTCAATTTATAACGAAAGAAGGAGTGACAGACGGCGTCATTTCTGTTACTTCTAACGAAACAACTGAACATACCAATTATCGAGGAATGTGTCCTAGTAGCCGTATAACTGCATATCCAGGAATACCGATTTCGATGGAAGCATTCAATGTGAGGGTAAGAAAGAACACTTTAAAATTCAAGAGTACAATATGTATTAATTTTTTTTTGTTCATTTCAGATCATATCAAGACCGGTAGATGCCGATACACCGTCGTTTGCGCCTAGGACGAATAGTCCGTCATGTCGCCTTTGCCGTTCTGAGTAAGGTCAGCAGCGAAAAATGAGGGTCTACTGCTATAGCTGCAGCAACATGCGCAACAGGCGTAGTTTTTAAGCATTTTAATTGTAAGCATTTGTAAAATTATGTTATATTATGAAAAGAAAATGAAATAAAATAAATAAAAAAAATTGTAGTATGTATTTCTTAGTTATAAACAATAAAAAAACAAAAATGTTCATACAAAAAGCATAGTAGTAAAAAAAGGTCCCTGCAGACCTTGTCACACAACCGTGAATATCAGATCAGTCACTAATCAAAGGCTTAAAATTGATTTTGTTTATGAAAAAAAACAAAACGAAACAAAATGGCAAATTATTTTGAGAACTAAATGCTAGATGGCGCTTTTTCATACCTTTGCTAACAAAATTCGTATTTTTACAGGTGGCAACGCTATGTTATTATTGTAGTTAACGGGAGTTGTAAGCGCAATTTTATTTCTGTGCTGCCCCTTTTTTTGGGGCAGTGTTATCAAAAAAAAAAAACAAATTCAATGCATTTATATAAAAAGTCCATAAAATTCGATATGGGTAGAAAATCAAATAAACTTTCAGATGAACAACGTAAAATTATAATAGATCTGCACATTTATGACAAATCTTTACGGGAGATCGCAACAATAATGAAGGGCAGTGTTTCTCAAATTACAAGAAATAGCGGACAATTTAAAAAAGCGCGACGAAATGTAAACCTTTCCGAGCAATCAAAAAGACGCTGTTCATTCCTAAGTCCGTCAAGTCCGCATTGATTCTTCTGTAAGTGGCGTCTAATTCGCTGTAAGTTTAAAACAGGAATTTGAAATCCGCGATGCACCGCAAACAGTGCGAAATTACTTACAAAATTTGATTTAAAAGTCGGTATGCTGTGAGAAAACTATTTATTAGCAATATTAATAAACAAAAACGGATGAAGGGCAGTGTTTCTCAAATTACAAGAAATAGCGGACAATTTAAAAAAGCGCGACGAAATGTAAACCTTTCCGAGCAATCAAGAAGATGCTGTTCATTCCTAAGTCGTCAAGTCCGCATCGATTCTTCTGTAAGTGGCGTCTAATTCGCTGTAAGCTTAAAACAGGAATTTTAAATCCGCGTTGCACCGCAAACAGTGCGAAATTACTTACAAAATTCGATTTAAAAGTCGGTATGCTGTGAGAAAACTATTTATTAGCAATATTAATAAACAAAAACGGATTGCGTTTCCAAAAAAATACAAATACAAAATTAGGACCTTAACATTTGGAAAATAAGTTCTTTTTACGGATGAGTTAAAATTCAATATAAAAATATCGGATGGAAAAATTTGCCGATATGAGCAGAATGGGAATAACAGACATTCAAGTATGGTATAGGCTCTGTAATGGTGTGGGGCTGCTTTTCTGCGGCAGGAGTTGGAAATCTACATTTTGTTGATGAAACTATCACAGCAAAGCACATAATAAACATTTTAAAGAAAAACTTAAAGCAAAGTGCAGCCAAAATGGGCATCTCACGAGATTCCGTCTTTCAACAGGATAATGACCCAAAACATACCGCGCTAGACTTCAGACATTAGATCATGAACCACTGCCCCAAACACCTCTAAACACCACCACAAAGCCCAGATCTTAATTGTATTAAGAAGTTATGGATTTAGCATACTGTAGTTTTAATGATAGATTATCATCACGTCGTTGTTGACAAATGTTGTTGGTTTGAATTGCTTTTAGTCTTGGCTGATGATTTTGGTTTACAGTCTATTCTCAGATCGGCTTATTTATATCTAACAACATATTTTTTGTATTTTATGTTTTATTATTTTTCACAAATGTTTTCGTCTTGTTTAGTGTTTTTTTGTTGCATATTAGTTCAGGTTCTTTTTTATTTCTCCAAATATTCTTGGCCAACGCTGTGATTGTGTTTTTCCCAGCCACATTAGCTTATGTCCCGCAGTAAGGAAAACTTACGCTGATAAATTAATGAATGAAATATGAGAAAAGACAGCTCCTATTCCGAAAGGATTTAAGTCTGATCATAAAAAGTGACAAATCCTCATGGAAGTGTACAAATTGTATCGCGTTGACTATGTACTATTTAAAATACTAGTCGTTTTTTACCCCCAAAGAAACGTTACATTGTTTCTTCAAAGCATGTTGATTGTGGCTGCAATTTTGGGACAAAATTGTGGTAGTAGTTGGCATTGCTATGTGCCCCGACTTTTTCAAAATCTTTTGGAGGCTTTAAATTTTGCATGCCTAGTACACGAGATTCGTCCGACAAAATACCATCAGAATGGATTTGATGGGTAAGACATGTAATCTGTCCTGAAGAAACCAACATTGAAACATTTTGTAGTATTGTAAGTACATTTTCGAGTCTGTGCAAATGTTCTGGAAGAGTGGTGCTAAAATGATGATGTCATTAAGGTACTCGTAATTTGTACAAGAATTTGTTCAACGATAGCTAGGGCGCAAGCGAGACCATAAGGTTATCGTTGATATTAGAAAAGTCCAAGCGGTGTGTTGATTACGGGTATTTCTTTGGATGTATCATCTAACTCCATTTGAAGATATGGGACATTCAAGTCGATATTAAAAAATTAATTTCCCATGGCGAATCGTATGAAACAAACCTTCATGGATTCGAAGCGGGTATTGTTCTATGTCAATTAGTGTATTGATAACTATTTTTAACGAATACTGTCCGACTATCTTTATTTCAGTATGAAATATTAACTTAACTCTATCAACATTTACTTTCGTTCATACCATATTTGGCGATGATTTGAAAGTAACTGCTTATAGAACATCGCTATTGTTGACACTACAAAAAAGGCGGCTTTATTTCTGGTAAAGGAATCGATTCCCCTTACCTCCCTCTTTGGTGCGTCTGGCTCAGGTCAGCCAGCCAGATTTTTGTCACTGTCACTTTTCTGTAAAAATAATGAAACAAACTGCAATAATTATTTTCCGTTTTTTATTTGACATGTGTTACTTTAACAATTAACAGCACAAAAAAGATGCGACAAAAGTCAAACGCTTCAATTTGTTCTGTTCTTAGTTTCGTTATGATCATTCGATGCTAAAATTTTTGAAAGAGTGAACTACTATTCTAGCTAATGAGATCAGGTTTGTTGTTGTTTGTCATGTGGGGAAAGAAAAGTAAGTCAGCGTAGTTAAACCAAGCACATCACTGCCCGGTAGACGCTCGTTTCGCCATGGTATGAGAATGACGCAAATCTGTACCATATATTTGGGCGAAGTCTCTACTCGTTTAACGATCTATATATACGAAACATTGCTTGATTTTCCATATGCGAAGTGTGAGGACACAGGCGACACACTGAAACAATAAGTGCGTTCGTTTAGATGTTAGAGAGTTTGCAAATTTTGGTTGGAGAAATTTTATCCAACCAAAATTTGCAAGATAGAACAGATGTGTAAAATCAGCAGTTTTAGGTAAACAAATAAAAGTAAAAATAAATTAACAACAGAATAGGTAAGTTAAAATATTATTTTATTTAATATATAAGTAAAGGGTGTTTTTTATTGGGGTATAGAACTTTAAGTTGGCATCACTTTTTTAACTGGCGTCCATTTTGTCAGCTGTCAAGTGATTAATATTTAGTTTGGTTTGCCATTTCAACATGAACAGGTTGACAAAAGAACAACGCTTGCAAAATGGGCCGAAAATGAGATTCATCTCGATGCTGATTTTCATCACAAAATTTTGTTCAGTGATGAGGCTCATTTTTGGTTGAATGGCTACGTCAACAAGCAAAATTGCCGCATTTGGAGTGAAGAGAATCCACATGAGACCCTTGAGACGCCATTACATCCACAAAAACTGACTGTTTGGTGTGCTCTATGGGCTGGTGGAGTCATTGGGCCATACTTCTTCCGAAATGCTGGAGAGTCAGTTACCGTTAATGGAGACCGGTATAGAGCCATGATAACCGACTATTTTGTTCCCGAATTGGATGGCATGAACGTGGATGAGTTGTGGTTCCAACAAGACGGCGCTACATGCCACACAGCGCACGTCACAATCGAATTATTGAAGGAAACATTCGATGAGCGCATAATTTCGCGGAATGGACCTGCCAATTGGCCACCAAGATCGTGTGATTTGACACCATTGGATTATTTTCATCATTATTTTATACAAAGTGAATTACACTGCTTATCGGCGCCGGCAATGACTAAAATCTAGGTGCTAACAAGTTTTTTTTGTTCAGAGTGCCACAGACGTATTGCGCCAAACTACACCTCAGTCCGATGCAATGTAATTCTCCAACCAGACCAACAACATGGGGACCCTCACTCCACTAGGTAGTTCCATTTACTTGTCCCCGCAAAGGCACTAACTGAACCAGCTACAGCATAGTCACAACTCAGCCGCTTCATTTTGAATCATGGAATTATTGTAATGGTTTAAGCAATAAGGTGGTTGAAATCACAAAATGCTTGCATAACAACATCCTCATAGCTGGGCTGCAGGAAAAAATCTGTACAGTACTTAGTGGTGGACTCGCTTTTATAATCGAGCGAGGTGTCAGCTATAGACTGACACCACACCTTCCCATTCAAATCCATTCCAAGAGTCTATGAGCATATCAATAAATTGCGGAGATACTGAAATTTTAAATGTATATATGCCGCCAGTCAATAGCGTATGTGCCTGTTATTACCCTAGTATATTCCACCTACTACAAGGGGATAACAAAATTATATTTGGCGATTTCAAAGCATATCAGGATATCTGCTGCTCCCAACCTCCGAACGATTCACGCGGTATCCTTATTGCGATAGACGAATCCGACATCGCCACCATCAATGAGCATTTCTCTCCCAGAATTACTGCCAAGTGTTCGTGCTTTCAAGACATTTCGATCATTTCCCAGTCGCTGCTACCATACACATCCTGGCAAAGTAAGGTCGTTTTTAGTTCAGAACAAATTCCAGTCCTGCTCACGGTAGAGAAACCAATAGATTTTGTTGAGAGCGATAAGCGCACGTTCGTGAATTACAAAAAAGCGAACTGACATGGATACACGAACGGCTTTAGGGAAGCGCATATCTCAACAACGACTTTGCAGAAAACCACTTCCAAGACAAGTTACGGCCTAAATCAACCTAAATTCAAGCATTCCTAATGATAAATTACCAAGTACATTAATGACAGACAAGGCTTCGTAGAATTTGAGACCAAAACAAAAAATACCGCAAGATCACAAGGAGGAATCCAGTCAGCCATTTTATTCATCATCTATCTTGCCAAACTACCTGTTCCTCCAGCAAATGTTTCGGTGGTGTCGTACGCCGATGATTGTTCCATCATTTCCCCAGGCGTTTACGTTGACGACGTAAGTGCTTAAATATCACCAGGGGCCCCTTTGTTTTTTCACCAGGGGCCCCTTTGTTTTTGGCGGGCCTGCTGCCCGCCAACCAAAGCCGGGCAGCAGGCAGCTTAAAATATAAAATAAGTTAAGTGCAGTTATTAAGCTAAGGTGAGGAATGTGCAGCAGATAAATGAGTGTAGTGTTCAAAGTTGTCAATGCAGAAGAGATGATAAACAAATAAACTGAGAATAATGTGACAAAAACTGCTGAAGTTTTTTCAGTTTAATAAATTTACTGACGATAAAAAAACAGTTTATGAATACCTCAATAATGTCTTTTGTTAAACTATTAACTTAACTTTATCATTGCAAAAACGTCTAAATGCTGCCGTAAAACAAAAAGGATGTCCAACAAAATATTAAGTCTTGATCCATAATGTTTTTAATTTTATTGAACTCGTTACACTGTACGAATACGGTTTTTGATACCCTTTACGTGAATTCTACGCCATCTAGCGGCTGATTTATGAGCTAAGTATTTATTAGTTTGTTTTTTATCATAAAAATAATAAATTTAATTATATATGAAATTTTGAAAAATGTGATTATTGTATGGAATACATCGGTAATTTCCAAATTTTAGGGGTTGTACGAATATGGATTTTGCATACTGTAGTTTAAACACGTCGTTGTTGACAAATGTTGTTGGCTTGAATTACTTTCACTCTCGACTTAAACTTATTTTATTTTTGTTCATTCTGAACACTACTGGTTTTTACATTTTATATTATTTTCGCTCTATCAACTCTTTTGGGCGACTAATTATGTTAGGTTTTGGTGTTAAAAGTTTTATATTTTCAATTTTTCACCTATTTCCAAAATTATTAATGTCCACATTTTCTTATAAATTTAGTCGACTTAATTATTTCCAGTTTCTCCTCTAATTATAGCAAGTTTCTATTAAGTAGTTGCTCAGATCTGTTGCAATACTGTTACGGGCATGTTTGCCGTACTTTTATTATTTTTAGCTAAAACATCTTTATTTTTATGTAAGGCACGTTTTCTAGTTACATTATTTGTTTCATCCACTTTTTGCTTATAATCTTATTTAGTTCAACAGTGTTTAACGTACTCGTATCTTTAATATTTTTTTTCCAAATTATTTTTTTATCTTCTGTATTTTGTTATTCTTTTTTAAGTTTATGTAAACCTCTTATTTCTTTCACTTATATTTATATTTTATATTACATATTGTTTTAACGTTGTCAAAATCGACTTTACCCAACCACTCCTCGCTCTTGATGCCAAACTAATCTGGCTTCGTATTTTTATTCTTAAGATCCTGTAAACTCACGCCACAATAAATAACTCTTTTTCCTTTGCCAGTAAACTCAGGAGGGTGCCGTTATTTTTTATTTCTCATTCCATTGCGTGTCTTGATATTTAACTATCCACCAGTCGTGCCAGATCGTCCATGGAATTGAGTCCTTGAGTCCCCATTTCGTCTTGGGTATTCATGGATGCACTTAGCAGTTGTTTATGTAAAATGAAGATATGTATAATTTTTTTTTACATTTTTTCGTATATTTAAAAATGTGGATAAATTGATAAATAAAAGTTAATATAAAACACTAGCCTCAGGCTTGTCTTATTAATTACTGATTTACAACAAACAAAGTCGAAAAACAGGCAAAAAAAATATAAATGACTTTTGTTTTTTGTAATTTAATGTATCCCCTTCTTCCCCTACCATAATTTCTAACGTACACGCTGTCACTTGATACTTTTTGTTGAGGACTTCTGATGAACCTTATGTAAAGGTTTCATCAGCTGCGATCAGTTAGTTAAAATTCGTATACCACGCATCAGCTCTGCAAGAGTTCTACCGTCTACGTTGGGCAGGAAACGATAAGTTAAAAGAAAATCATACACCGCATCTTTTATTGACATGTTGCCAGCTATGTTCTTCCGCACAGATGTTAAAAATGTTCTTACGGACGTTAAGGTATCATTTTTTGCAAGAGTGAATTACTTCGCACGCCATAAAGATCAGGTTTTTTGTTGTAGTTTGTCATAGAGGGAATGAAAAGAAAGTCAGCGAAGTTAAAGCAAACACATCATCATCTTGTAGACGCACGTTACGTCGTTGGTGTGGTCTCTAAATTAAAGGGCGTATCAGGTACGTCTGACCGGCATTTACTCTGACAGAATCGCAGAAACTTTTAACAACTTAAAAGTTAATCAAGTGATTTAGGACCATCATCCAGCGGTAGCCCAGTAGGGTTATTGGGTTAGTTGACATCTGGCTGTTTTAGTCGCCTTAATTAGTACTGAGACCGAATGGCAATGTATCCAACACGTGTCTCGCTTACCAGCAGGGACAGCCAATCCCACTGAACTGGGTCTCAGTTCTCAGTGGTCACACCCAGTTCCAGTCGCCAACAACCAGCACTTGACGGACATGATGGCCACAACCGACAGACATAATATTATATTTGAAAGCTGCTACAGCAAAAACCAATAGATTCGCACATGTCCAGCAAAGTTTTAGATTGAAAACACCGGTACATGCGACAAGTCACCAGATGCCAGTATAAGTTGGATACACAAGTTTACAAATTATAATTATTTCCTGGTCCAGAGCTCTAAATATTTTTTTAAAGATTATAGCCTTCTAAATCACGAAAATGAAATCTAATTATTTTTCAAGATAAAGTTTTTGAAAATTTTTTAAGAGACATTACAGCTTTTTCGACCATTACTCCCAAACTTTATGCTCAATTTATTTATTACTCCCAAACTTTATGCTCAATTTATTTATATGTTTTATATTATTGTTTATATATTTTTTTCAATTTGAAATCGGGATTTTTGCACAAAATATTAACATCAAAACTGTTGAACTGATTGTTATAACTTGTACGAAAGCGTAAAGAAAAAGTTTGGTAGTAAAGGTCCAAAAAGCTGAGACATTTCATAAAAAATCGTAAAAAAATCCAAAAATTGTATCTTGAAAACTAATCAGGGGAATATTTTATAAAATTCATTATCATGATAAATATATAGGAAAAAATATTTAGAACACTTGACCAAATGGCTGTAGACTAGTGCTATTGGCGGATCATTATTTGAAGCACGTTTCAAAAATGTTCTTTTCCGTAAACGACAATTATAATAAACAATAAACAGCTAATACCTTGGCACACCTCAAAAACATACCTTAAAACTTTTAGTGGATACATATACTTACTGCTATACTTTGTAGGGACATAAATACTGTCACACGCGTTTTATGCTGTAAAATAAAAAGTACTGAATGTTTTTTGGACCAAATATTTTTTAATATATTTATTGATGTATATGTATTCAAAAAGAATCTACTTATTCGAAATGTCCGCCTTTTGCCTTTACACACGCCTTAAGTCGCACTGGTCAATCGTCAATAGCTGCACGAACCTCGTCCATTGAAAAATTGGCCACAGCTCGAACCAAAGCAGTTTAAGAGATCCAATCTTGGGTTATCTTTTGTGAAAAACCTTGTCCTCTAAAACCGTCCACAATTTGTAATCCAATGGGTTCAAATCTGGACTGCCTGAGGGTCATTCTTCAGAGAAAATGAACACTGGCAAATTGTTTTGAAGCCAGGCCTGGGGCGTTTTACACTTATGGGCCGGCGCAGAATCCTGCTGGAAAGTCCATGGCTGGTTTTGGAACAGCGAATTGTTAAGAGCCTTCACAACAGCTTCCAAAACGGTTTCTTGGTAAACTTTGGCCGATGTTTTGACTCCTTGTTCGCAGAAATGCAGGTCAGTGACCCCATCGTAAGAGACACCCAACCAAGCCATCATTTTGCTTGTTAAATTTTTCCTGAACGGTAAAAAAATTTTCATTCTGTGCAAGATATCAGCGTGCTTCACTAAAAGACGTTTGCATTTTTCAATCCTATTGTTTTTTTAAAGCTGCAGTCAATCAATGTCCGGTACGTCGCTTGAAAGTCCCAAGTCTTTTTTAATGGTTCGACTCATGGACTTTTGGGTGATATTCATCTCACGGGCCATGATTTTCTGTTTTCGGAGCGGATTTCTGGGAATTATTGATTTATGACATGCGGTGTTCGAACAGAGCGTGGGCGGCCCGACCTGTGGCGGTCTTTTACATCTCCAGTCTCCTCATACAGTTTTATGAAAATATCGTTTTTTTATTTCACACTTGAAAAGCGCTATTACAGCGATACATTCTCATTATCTGACTACTCCATGATGAAAGTTGAAACAATTTTAAAATCCCGTTACAAACTAACGCTATTGAGGTAAGCTTTCAAAACCCATATGACATTAACGGGGTATGTTCAGTTCTACAATTGAAATGGGTGTGTTCAATGTTGTAACAGCTTTAATGAATTCAATCGTGGCCGACGCACTGTTGCTGAAATTTTGATTTCGTAGGCCAAAAGTGTAATTTTTTGTCACCGATTTTTAAAATTTTTACGCCTTTTTGTAGCTTATATATCCAGATTAAGGTAGCCAAAAAATTAGGTTAAACTATTGCTAATTGTGGGCATGCTATCAGTTTTTTTAATTTCAGAAAAAGGTGTTTTTTTTTTATCAAAAATAAGTGGTTACTACTCGCAAGCTGTCATCGATAATGGCCTGTGGTCTTATTTATAATGTTGGTAGGATTATAGTCTTTAGTTGTTGTAAGTGGTCACAGCTCTAACGTTTAATATTAGGGACGTTATGAAATATTTATAAAACTACTATATTTTTCTCAAACTTAAACTTTTTTTTTTTTTTTTTTTAAAAACCAACACTCAGGGGATGCCCCCTATACATGCGGTGCATTGCGTTGGCGAGTGGAAATTAATGGATCGGAGGGGGGAAAGAGGGAGTAATACGAGCGAAAAACGAATTTGATCTGTAGTGTATAGTGCGGTCAACTGGCCAATCGATAACAAACGGGTGTGAATTCCTAGAAAGTCGCGTATCCCTGCCGAACATCCTCACGTCAGGAATAAGGCGACGGATGTCTGATGAACACACACCATGAAAGTAACGATAGAACAGCGTCACGCAACCCACATTCCGACGATGCTCAAGGGAAACAATAGAGTTGGATACCCTACTGTCACCTATCAGCACCATCGCTCTCCTTTGAACACGGTCAAGTAGCTCCAAGGATGATTTTGGAGCACCTGCCCATATATGGGAGTTGTATTCCATCTTCGGCCTGATGAAAGATGTATAGATATTGAAAAGATCAGTAGGAGTGAAGTATTTCTTGCACCGCTTTAAAAAGCCTATGCACTTGAGTGCTTCTTTCGACACTTCGAATACATGTCTCGCCCAACGAGCGTCACATTGTATTTTCATGCCCAGAACATCGAGAGCTTCTGATTGTTCAATATCCGTACCATCGAGAGAAATTGACGATATTGTTGGATCAGCGAATCGCTTGTGAGACAACAAGCAGCACTGTGTCTTACGTGCATTAAAATCTACTCTATTCACTCGACCCCATTCGGAAATGGCCAGTAGATCCCGGCCAAGTGTCTCATCCATAATTCGCCTTTTGTCTTCAATATCTTGAAGGCTCGGCCTACGGTCGAATGAATACGAATGACAGAGGTTACTATCATCTGCGAAAGAGTAGATTGGATTCACGGTCTGACCCAATAGATCGTCAATGAAAATAAGAAATAAAGAGGGAGAAAGGACAGAGCCCTGTGGTACACCTGCGGTCAGCCTATGTGTGTTGGATGAGAACCCATCTACAACAACTCTAATAGTGCGATCTCTAAGAAAGCTCGATATAAACCGAGCAAATGTATTACCGACACCAAAAGCGATCAGCTTTGATATGAGTGCACCATGCCAGACTCTATCAAAGGCCTTGGAGATATCTAGAGCCACGACCTTACTCTCACCAAACTGGTGGATAGACCGACTCCAACGCTCCGACAAGAACGCCAACAGGTCTCCCGTAGAACGGTTTCTACGGAAGCCATACTGTCGATCACTTAGCAAGTCGTTGGTCTCTAAATACCTCACAAGATGGTGGTTAACCATGCTCTCCATTACCTTGGAGAGCGCAGAGCAAATCGCAATTGGCCGATAATTCGCAGGATTATTGGCTTCACCCTTTTTAGGGATCGGCTGGACGTTCGCAACCTTCCAACACGCTGGGAAAACTCCCGCACGGTAAGCAAGGTTGAAAAGGTTGCGTAATGGACGGGCTAGCGTCGACGAGCACTTACATAGGACAAGTGCAGAGATACCATCCGGGCCCGGGGATTTATTTACGTCGAGGTTCGCAAGAACCCTTTTAACTGCACGCGTTCGAAAAAATATCTGAGGCATGGAACTTGATACGTTTTCGACCGCGGGGAGTGGTTGATTGCTTTCCGGCAAGGAAGAATTTCCTGCAAATATTTCAGCCAAAAGGTTAGCTTTATCAACCGGGTTAGTGAATGCCTGGTCGTCTTTAACAAGAGTTGGGATAGATGAAGAACTATCCTTTACTCTTCTTACAAACGACCAAAAGCTCTTACTTCCCCTAGGAGAAGTAAGAACCTTTGTACGTAGACGTTGTTCGTGCAGAAATTTTTCACGTCTAAGCACTCTGGCACACGAAGCTCTTGCCTGTTTTCGCAGCAGTTCAGTAATGGGGTTTTTGTTTAAACGCCAATTTCTGAACGCTTCCTCCTTTGATCTGACAGCATCCCTGCATGCCTGGTTAAACCAACTGTTTTTGGCTGGTTTAGCCGACATAATTTTATTTGGAACAAAAGTCTTTATACCAGATAAAATTATGTTTTGGATCATTTCAGCCGCAGCATTTACGTCGTTATCAAGAAAGCAAAGTTTCCAATTGAAATGCTGGAAAAAGTGGTTGAGCTCATCCCAACGTGCCTTTTCGTAGAAAAATACTGTCCGCTTTGGGGCTGGTATCGAAGCGACACGAAGAGCGGAATACGGAAAGGATGCTGAAACAATGCAGTGATCGGAGTTACCAAGAGGTGAAAGTACATTAACTTCGTACTTTTCAGGGTGCGAAGTTAAGTAAAGGTCAAGAATGTTATGTTGGTGCCCTTCTACACACGGAATATGTGTCGGTTCATTCACTAGTTGCGTCAAGTCATTTTGCGCGGCGAAGAGCTCGGCGTATTGGCCCTCCGGAGTTGTATGGCTCGAATGTGAAAGCCAGGCGGAATTATGGACATTGAAATCTCCAGCAACGACAATTTCACTGTCCGGATAACTCTCCAAAACTTTCGATATTGAATCGGAAAGGGCGTCAAAGCCGTTAAGGGAAGCCTCCCTTTCCGAGTTTGGACTTCTATAAATAAACCCAAAATGTGTTCCAATCCTGAACTTAACCCAAAGGGAGTTAAATTCTGGATCTTGTGAGTTCAAGTGTTGCTGGCTCTGAAACACTATGTCATTACGTACATATACCACAAGACCTCTGTGGGAAATAAAAAGAGATAGGGTGTGGTACCCAGGAACGTGAAAATCCTGTGGATCAGAATCCTCACGGACCTGAGTCTCACTAAGAGCTAGAACATCAGGCCTATGAAAATGAATGTGAGAAAACACAGCGAAAAAATTCGCACGCAACCCTCGTATGTTGGCAAAATGGATTTTAAATTTCTTTACCATTACGCCAACCAGAGAACAAAACAAGTGTCAGCGTGCAAATGCAGTTGCCGATCTTACCCCCTTTGCCGCTGTTGATCCCATCAAATGCTTAGTGTTATGCCTTAAGCATTAGACGGACAGCGACAAAGAAAGAAGAGAGCCAACTGCACTACACGAAATGGAATGGAAAAGGGAGGGGGAGAAGGAAGACGAACGCACGACGAATAATGCACATTAAGAAATTGTCTATTGTTGTTGGTTTATGTGTTTTCGTTATTTATTTTTTTTTCTATTTTATTTGTAGTTATTGCTGTTATTTTGGCTATGGTGTGTTATTTGTATTTGTCGGTTTGCGCGCTGTGGTTTATTTGTTGTTTTTTTCGCGGGTTTGTGTTTTTCTGTTTGTTTATTTTTTTGTTTGTTTTGGAGACGGACGAGAGAACTGTAACACGGACAACATTTAACGCGGAAGACATAGAAAACGCGTGCGGACTGGACGACAGACTGAACATTACTCAATTTGTGGAGTGGAATAGAACTTCTAGGGAACATAAAACGTGTACCACCCGGAGAAAGGTGAAAGTGTCTTCTTTAACCCTATATATAAGAGACCTCGTGTACAATGGTGTATTAAATATGTGCTTTAGATATTTTATTGCTTATAATGAAATAATTAAATATAATACCTGCGAAAGGGTTTAATGGCTTTGTTTTGAGCAGCAAAAAATAAGTCATAAAATTATCACAATAGGTTCTACATTAGACATACATATGACCTCTTTCTAAATTTACCTGTTATCAAATTTTAGGGTCAACCAAATTCGTAAACAATTTTATAAGTGTGTCAATAATCGCAACATTAAACCACTAAAGATAAAAAGCAACCCCATATTGTCGAGATACTAATTAGTTTTACCTGATATTAAGGTCTTGGTAACAATTACAGTTTTGTTAAGTATGAACTTAGTAATAAGTAAATGCTTTAAGTGTACGGACGTATATTCGCAAGTGATAAAACATAACAGACGCAAATGAAAATATTCAGAAAAATTTAGAGCTTCAGTTATAAAGAACTGGTCGAAGAGTATTTTAGAAACAAAAACCAGGAAGATGTTTTTAGTTACGTTAAAATAAAATTAAACTAAAATTCGTGTAGCACCGAAATACAAGAACAAATATCTAATTTCGTTAAAGCACTAAAAAACGCTACAAGGAAGTTAGCTACAGTAAACAAAAGTTTTATATAAAAAGTGCAAACTGGTCGGTGCAGAAACAGCAAAGCAAGATAATGCTGGATGACCACGCAAATCATTGGACAACTGCAAAGATAGATCTAAGAGGCGGAAACTTAAAGATGATAACGATGAAATTGGTTGTACAAATATAAAAGAATATTTCCTACATCAATTATGATCACAGAACCAATTTACAAAAGTGGATATCATTGAAAAAGTTGTTAAGGCTAGTCCACTGAGAACAAAACGGATTCTTCAAAGTATACCATCTCCGAGCGATGCAAAACAGTTCACAAATGAGGAGGCATTAGCATTATTTCTGGATTTGAAATTAACAAAACAGCAATATCTAAGTATTCAGCTCAGATTGAGTGCGATTGGAAAGGGCTAAAATTTGTATCCAGCATATCATCACATTACCGCTGCTAAAATGGACTGTTTGACATCAAAGGACACTATTACAATCACACCAATTTCGGCAGAGGTACAACTACAATCTCTACTTGATCACACAGCCGAACGCTTGCTACAATCAATAACAGGAAGTGAGTTAAAGAAATATGGAAACACAAAATTAATTCTTTTTTGTAAATGGGGATGTGGTGGTTCTTCGGGACAAAAACAATACATACAAGTTGTATGTGGAAATATTTCGGAGATATGTTCATGGTATCATGTGTACCGTTGTGATTGAAAAAGATTTTGGAAGATTCCGAGCCTTCGACTAGTAGAACGCAAACAATGGATATTTGGAAAAATGAGACACCATCATCTACGAAATACTGCAGGCCAATTAAATTTGAATTCAAAAAAGAAACTCATGATGCCATTGGGAAAAAAGTTAGTGATATCAAGGCCCAAATTGCAACACTACAGCCATTACAATTACAGTTAAATGGGCAGCAAATTAAAGTAATCTACCAATTAGTGCTGACAATGATAGATGGAAAAGTAGGTCAGGCTTTGATTAACACGAAGGCTGCATCTAGCTGCATTATATGCCAAGCAACATCAACCCAATTAAATCAAGTCCCGACAAAATCATTAGATAATACCGATGCATATGAATTTGGATTATCACCACTACATGCAAGAATATGACTTATGGAACACATGATTTGGATTTCGGGTCTTCAGGATCAATAAGAAACAACGAAACCAACAAAGATTGAAGAAGTTCAAAAAAGGTACACGTTCGAGATGAATATCGGAAATTTGGATTGATTATAGATCAGCTAAAACAAGGGTCAGGAAATACAAATGATGGCAATACCGCAAGAAGATTCTTTTCAGATCCAGAAACAGCATCTGAAATAACAGGAGTGGACTCAAGCCTTATTTTCGATTTTAAATAATCGTAGAAGTACTTGCGTGCAATGACGAAATTGACTAGAAAATTTGGAGATTATGCAAAGGAAACTGCAAAAATATATACAACCAACTACCCATGGAGAAATTGTCTGCAACAGTTCTCAAAATCCATTACCGTGGAGAAGATGTCATTAAATATCATCTGGTGCCACTTGAAGAACTATCAGAGGAGGCCCAGGAACAAGGATTACAGATTTTATAGAGAGCACAATACTAGAAAAATTTCACGAAATTACACAAATGAAGATCGATTTAATATATTATTCGCAACGTCAGATCCGTTCATCTCCAGAAGCTCGTT
Organism: Hydrotaea diabolus; assembly: GCA_963513945.1. Lineage (NCBI taxonomy): Eukaryota > Metazoa > Arthropoda > Insecta > Diptera > Muscidae > Hydrotaea > Hydrotaea diabolus. The sequence continues at coordinate 93,962,693 of OY740717.1, read as the reverse complement.
TCTGTTACTCGTACCGATCGCAGTTACCGGCTGAAATTGCCGATTTAAAGTCACTCTGACGTCATTCTCACCTTCACTGTTTCAGTAAAAAAAAATTTATTCTTATTCCATTCACTCGTTCTAAATCGGTAATATGGCATTGTTCCTATTCTACTCCAATAGGAATCGCTTAAAAAACTTGTTTTTGTAAGCAAATCGACTCAACTAGAAATCGGCAACTTTCTCACTGAATTTAAGCCAAGTGAGAACTCTGCCGATTGCTACAGCGTTGTTGCAATTATGAGAAAGCAAGTAACCTAATAAAAAAATTTACACCAAATACATTTTAATTGATGTTATTTTAGACAAATAAATGTTTTATTAAAAAAATATGTTTTAATTGTGCTATCGCGGTTTAATTGTGTTTGAAAATAGGCAGCAAAATACAAACATTCAGGATGGCAGTGTGTTGAATTTACGACAATTTATGAACCGGTTTCAACGACATCGGTATGGTAATGCAAAAAAAACCTAGTGCAAATGTATGTTTACTTGAAATGTACATCACCAACTGCCAGCTTATTTAATTCCTCGTTTTTTATTTGTTTGCATATTTTTAACAAAATAAGTGAGAAGGTAAGTAAAAGTTATGTCCTTTAAATATATAAGTTTTATTAAAAAAGCAGTGTTTTAATACAAAATGTTTGTACATGAAATCAAATGCAAGAAATAGCTGCTTGTCACGTGTTTCAATTCCTACAGTTTCTTTCCGATTTCTGTTTCTATCCATCACAGATCAAATTTTTACCGATTTCAACGTACTGAAACAGCAGTTATCACGAAATCGGTAACTTTCAATCTGGTCGGTGTGATGTCACATAAATCGGTAACTTACCGATTTATTTACAGAAACGAGCTACAGTATTCGCAATCAATGCAGTTTTTATTTTAAAAATGTTTTTTAAAATTATCAAATTTGACAGCAAAAAATAATTAATTTTTCTGTAGTAATAGCAAGATTTTTAGATAAAATTATTAACGTTTTTTTAAGTGTAAATATTCTTTGAATGTAAACAAATTTGCAAATTTGACAGCAAAAAAATTGCAGTTTTTCTGCAATAATAGCAAAATCTTTAGTTGATTTTACTATTTTTTTTTTTGAGTCTAAACAATTTTTTGAGTGTAACATTAAAAAATTCCATTATTACAAAAAATATTTATAATTATTATTAAAATCCAAATATTATTTTTTTAATAAATAAAAAAATAATAAACCCATATTTCACTCTAAAAGTTAAAAAAATCAAATTTAACTTTGACCTAGAATTCCTTAAAAAGTCCACAATCAATTTTAATGTAATTAAAACTGAGTCAAGCTGAACTAAATATCTATAAATTAAAAAAATACTTAAATATTTTGATCGGTTTAAAAGTTACAGAATTTAGGCCATTGAAAAACGATTTTCAGCCACTGTGCGACGCTCGCTCAAAGACGAAGGGCGTCCAAAAATAAATCATGCTGGAGAATACTTTGAAAAACAATTAAACCATTTTTGATGATAAATATTCGCATTTTCATTATCAGGCCAGTATATAACAGCCCTCGTATAACTGGTGTTTTTTTCTTGTAGCTTTCCTTACATCCTTAAAAAGTCACTGTTTGGTGTGCTCTGTGGGCAGAGGAAATTGTTGGACCATATTTCTTTAAAAATGAAGCCCTCCATAATGTAACAGTCAATGGGGAACGCTATAAAGCCATGATTAATGACTTATTCGTGCATGAATTAGAGGATGTTGATGTGGACAACCTTTGGTAGCAATAAGACAGCGCTACCTGCCATACAGCCAACGATACAATCAATTTACTGAAGGAAACTTTTGGTGAGCGCATTCACCTCTATTCTGCACTACAATCACGATTGGTTTTTCTCCGTTTTGGCAAATTAAGTATACTGCACTACAATCACGATTGGATTTTATCCGTTTTGGTACATTTTTGGTATTGCGCGATCCATTACGTAATTTTTACGATTGTAGGTATTCTGCACTACAATCGTAGCTACGTTTTTCTACGTTAAGACATTTGTGGCGTAAAGACGATAAAATTTGTGAGTATAATAAAAATGTAAGTATAAAGTGGAGTAGAGATTAATATTTTGTATTATTTTGTGAGTTATATTTCATTTATTACAGGTCGAAAACAACAACACCAGAGCAATATGAGATGCTGGCACATTTTATGGCTACATTAGAAGACATTTATAATTTGAGTGGCTTTCAGTGGGGAGTAATGAAGCTCTCGAGCACCCAATAAACATTGAAATCGGTTCTTCAAAACCCCAATCGTTCTTTCCACAATGTTTCGCGTCTTTGAGTGCTGCATGTTGTAGTTGCTTTCCCGGCTGCGTGCATTTGGAGACCGATATGGCGTCATTATCCAGGGTTCCAGGGCATAGCCGGCATCACCTGTTAAACACATGATTAGCTTCTGCAATTTACACACATTGATTGATAGCGACTTCAACACAGTAGATTGTGCCATACGTTATAATCGGCACCAACTCCGTGTTGGTAGCTTCCTTCAGCGAAGAATCTAAACGCCGCCATTACTCTGTTAAGCGGTGGTACCGATGATAACTTATTCGCCAGTGCTACTTGAGCAAACGTTTCTAGGACATGATTAAAGGCATCTTTGTTAAGGCGGTAATTTTTTTTGAATCTGAAAGTAAATTATTTATATCACATATCAATAGTTTTAAAATAAATTTCTTACCTTTGATCGATCATCTCGAACGGATTGCAATTGTCTTTTTGGTTCCGCTTTTCAAGCCTTGCGTCTGCATTCTGGAGTACGTTGTTTTCCTCTTCCAAGAAAACCGCCGTTCCTACCATTTCCATTACTACCAACCTTTTTGTTTGTGCTACAATGATGTTAAAAAATTAAAATATCACCTCCGGCACGACAGGACTCTTCACACAACAAAAGTTTGGACGCAAATACCTCTCACTTACGTTCTGACTTTTTTTAGTACGTATACGTATTTGCTTTGTTTATGTTATTAAGATGTTCTGCCTTTTTTTCCTTCACTACGTTTGTCTTTATTTTGTTAATACTAAATATTTTAATTCTTTTATGTTTTATTAATCACTATGCACAACATTCAACTTTTTCACGCAATGTTTACAAAATTGTTTGATTTTCTGTTTCGATCGCACACGTTCCTCAGACAAATAGCTTATTGTGAACACCCACTTATCTTCTTCTTTCGATTACGTTTTGTTGGAATCCATATCGCATAGAGAAAGTGTCCTAAGGGTAAAAAAAAATCAATTTTCACTTTTTTTTTTTTGATGTGGACAACATCTGAGCATCGAATGAGACCGATCCCATGCCCCGAAAGTGTTCCCTCCCAGAGATATGCGCGTTTTATGAAAGTGATGGTGCACCAAAGATACACCTATTTAAATCTTTAAAATGGCTCTCCTGAACAAAACTGGTTTTTACCCTTAGGTCCCTTTCTATTTTGCGCGTCACATATATAGAAATGATAAAAATTACGCAAATTTAATTCGGTAAGTTAAAATAAAAACTGTCAATAAAACAGCATAATTTAGGATTGTATGAAATTGTTAGAATATAATGATATGGCAACTCGCATTATTGGCTCGTTTGGTGGGCCATATGTGGTTTGCCATTATACTGAATGTAAACAAAAAGCAAAAATCAAAGTTGTTAAAAACATTCAAGTTCAGTGGAGTGTAAACAACAATATCAAAAAGCACTTCTTTAATATTTTAATATAATATTTGGGCTAGTGTGTAGAGTTTACAAAAGTAAGTTTTTCGTCCCCTTTCATTTATTCTTTAAATTTTTAGTGTCGAGACAGGTGAAAATTCGATAATTTTTTAATATTTGGCTTAGGCATCGAACTCCAAGTGCTGCCCAGGGAGAAGTAATTGCGTATTTAGAAGAGTTAAAGTTAAAAATAAATGAGAAGATTTAAGAAATTCAATTTATATTATTAAAAATAAAAACTAATTGGCAAAGGTGTCACTACATGAGAAAGAGGTTTGAAGAAAAGTTCGGATCGTGGCTAAATTCACCTTTTGTTATAAGTGATGCGTGTTTATCGTTTGTAAGTACATTATATGGAACATAATTTCTATGTTTTTAAATGATTGTGGTATTTTAGGAACCTAGCACCAGCCGTAGAGGAAGTCTTTCGACTGATGATTGCTCGGATCGCACCAAAATGCGAAAAGTGGAATTTGGAAAGTGTGTAAACCAGACGATTAAATCATTTTTAGTGAAAGAATGATGGTAACACAGCAAGACGGTTTTTGAACAACATTAAACTGTCTTCCAAAATGACCGAAGTTGATCCCACCCTTATTCGAAATTTTTCATATATTTTGAAAACACTTTCTAGTGGTGACGATATCAATGTCAACAATTTTGATCAGCTTCTAAGAGATACATGGTATTTGTACATTGAAAATTACGCTTGGTATTACATGCCAGCCACAGTTCATTAAATTCTTGTTCATGGTGTAGAATTCATAAGACATTAAAAATACCTGTTGGAATGCTGTCGGAGGAAGCTATAGAAGCAACTCATAATTTTTTTTAGAAAGATCCGATTAAATTATACCAGAAAAAATAGTCGCGAGTCAACCAATAAGGATTTAATTGAAAGAATGATTTTGCAATAATAAACAGGCTAAGAATAATAATGAAATAAATCAATTTCTTATTCAAAGTGAATCAAATACTGAGGAATATTCTGAAAATATAATAGCAGAGACTTTTTTAAGTCAAGACGAATCGAGTGATACGGAATATGACAGCTTTAGTGAATAAGGAAAAATATTTAGTATTATTTATTTAATCATTTCCTTAATAATTTGTTAATGAATAATAATGAATTTGAAAAATATCTGTTTCCTCTCTCTTATTAAATATAATAATAGTAATTGGCAAATGAAAAAAAAATATATTTAAAATATATATAAGTATAGAGAATGATTTTCTTATCAAGGATATATGGGATGTAGATGTGTTTTGTTGTTGTTGTTGTAACAACAATATATTTATTTTGAAGTCTTGTTCGTCTATGGGGAATCTGCTTCGATATCCAGGTGAAGGAAACGCGCCATTTGAACTGGATGCGTCCACAGAGACCTGGGGGTCAGCTGAGTGGGCTTGGCCGGACAATTGAAGAGGTGCAGTACATCATGTGGTCCCTGATGGCAGGCGGGACAGATGTCCGGAACGTTAGCATCAATTCGTGCCCAGTAAGAATTGAGGCGGCTGCACCATCCAGATCTCAGCTGCGCCAGAACCACGCGCGTCTGCCGAGGTAGTACCTTCTCCTCAGGTGAAATCTCCGGGGATGTTCCCCTAGCACTGCATTCACACGGTAGCTAGATACTGCTTCTGCGACATCATCGGCGTGAATGTTGTTCAAACCTGCCTGATAGTTTCGATGATCTAAAGGTTCTCACTTATACCGCTGGACCTCTCTCTCTAGATCATGAAGATCGTACCTGATCTGCCTGGGTGGAGGCATCCTGTTCAAGAGATGGTGGTTAGGATGACTGCTGCGAAAACACCCTAGCAGGTATTGCTTAGACAACAGGAAATTGTGTCTGCGCACGGTAATGACCTTCGTCTCCTCATGCAGATGGTCCTCAGAGGACATAAGAAGACACCCTGTTGATGTTCTAAGGGCGGCATTCTGGCAAGTCTGAATTTTCTTCCACTGCGTCGTAGATGTGTTTGTAAGATATTTAAATGAAAGTAAATTTACTAATCAAAAATATATCAAGCACAAATAAACTTACTTTAGTTCAATTCTCCAAGGTTAGTCTGGGGCTTAATTGTTCGCAAATTGTACGGAATTTTATGATTTTTAACCGCAGCGTCTCTTGATCAATCTCAAAATTATGGTGAAAACAGATTATAGAAAAGTCGCCCGCGAATTGAAGAACTATGCAGCTGTCGGAGTTAATTTCACGGAGGGGAATTGTGTATATGTTAAATAACGTTGGGCTGAGGCCGCTGCCCTGCGCAAGGTCTTTGACTATCGGTACTCTCTGTTTTTCCAGGTATAGTGTCCTGTAGCTCGTTTCTGTAAATAAATCGGTAAGTTACCGATTTATGTGACGGCACACCGATTAGATTGAAAGATTTCGTAACAACTGCTGTTTCTGTACTTTGAAATCGGTAAAATATTGATCTGTGATGGAAAGAAACACAAATCGGAAAGAAACGGTAGGAATGGAAACAGATGACAAGCAGCATTTTATTTGCATTCGATTTTATGTAAAAACATTTTGTATCAAAACAAAACAATTTTAATAAAACTTATTTATTTTAACGACATAACTATTAATTACCTTCTCACTTATTTTGTTAAAAATGTGCAAACAAATATAAAACGAGGAATTAAATAAGCTGGCAGTTGGTGATGTACATTTCAAGTAAACAAACATTTGCACTCGGTTATTTTGCATTACCATACCGATTTCGTTGAAACCGGTTCATAAACTGTCGTAAATTCAACACACTGCCATCTAGAAAGTTTATATTTTGCCTTTTCAAACACAATTAAACCGCAGCAGCACAATTAAAACATATTTTTTTAATAAAACATTTATTTGACTAAAATAACATCAATTAAAATGTATTTGGTGTAAATAGTTATATTTGGTTACTTGCTTTCTCATAATTGCAATCGGCAGAGTTCTCACTTGGTTTTAAATCAGTGAGAAAGTTGCCGATTTCAAGTTGAGGTAATATGCTTACAAAAACACTTTTTTAAGCGATTCCTATTGAAGTAGAATAGGAACAATGTCATATTACCGATTTCGAACGAGTGAATGGAATAAGATTTTTTTTTACAGAAACAGTGATGGAGAGAATGACGTCAGAGTAACGCAAAATCGGTAATTTCAGTCGGTAACTACGATCGATACGAGTTACAGAAACCAGCTACTCTTCTGATGGAACTTTAGAATCCAATTTAGCACGTGACTGTTGAATCCAGGGGTGAACATTGACAAAATAAGTTTCAGGAAATCCGTATAGTCGTAGGCCTTTTCCACGTCTGCGCTCATCACGACAAGATGTTGGTACAAATTGATGTTAACATACAACGTCTGACTGATGTGGGATAATGTCGTTTTTCTCCAGATGCTCCTCAATGTTGTCCTTTAGGGTGTACTCCAGTATCTTTAAGGGTGTACACATCAACGAGATTGGCCTGTAATTCCGAATATCTGACATGTCTTTATCTTTTTTCGGTACTGGTGTGACCCTGATGAGTCTCCAAGTGTCCGGGATAGTACCACTGTGTACATATGTTCGTGAGGTTTCGCTGTGCGTCAGGACTTAGTTGTAAGATATCACCATACGAGATACCGTCCGCCCCTGCTGCCGAGTTGTGATTTCTTAAAGGAATGAATTTGGCAAATTTGTTAGTATCCAATGCTGGCCTTGTGTGGCTTGATGTCCCCATATATCGTAGGTGAGTTTATGCTAGAGCCCATGAAGCCGGTGATGTGATCGAAGAAAATTTTCTTCCGATCCTCACTCCAACTGCTATTGATGCTCTTGTCCTTTTTGTACTTTTTGACATTTCGGATCAGTTTCCACGGTTCACTGGCTCCGCTGGACTCAGCGATTTCCGTGAGAAAGGTTTTGAAATTATTTTAATTAACAAATTGGTGTGCCTCCGAAATTCAGCATCAGCCTTCGAGAGTAGCATATAGTTTTCAAACGATCTATCAGCATGATATTTTCTTCTAGCAGCCGTGCTCAGCCTAAAAAGGCGCTTACAATCTTCATTTCACCAAGGTTTAAGCTGGTATCCCCTGGACTCTTTATTGTCCACAGTGTTCCTTAAGCGTACAGCTTCAACATTCCTGTTGAAGCTTCAACATTCCTGTTGAAGCTTCAACATTCCGATTGATCCTTCTGGTTCCTTTTGGTCCTGCTTCATGCTCATATATCCGAAATACTATGGATAGGTGGTTGCTGTTGGTAAGCCTCTCGTTTAGAACTTCCCAATAAGTGACGCAGCCTAAGTTTGAAGAGAAAGTTATCTCTATTGCTGAGGGTGTGGAATTGTTTGCCCTGCAAGTGGGAACACCATTGTTGACACAGAAGATAACCTCTGGTGTGGTTAATGAAATCACAAAGGTAGTAACCGTTTCTGTCTAAAGTCAGATTTCCTCACAATACCCCTTTCGCACCGGCCAGATTCCTTAAGGTAGAGAGTTATATATTCTGCCGAAGATGTGGTCGGGAGAGTTTGGAGGAATGAAAACAGAGATTATGTTCAAGTTCTTCGGGAGGTTGATGGTGGTTATGCCCATTACCTCCCCTTCCCCTCAGTAGTCAATCAACGAAAATTTTATGTTCATTCTGATGTATATCCCAACTCCACCATACCCGTCGGCTCTATTTTTGTACGCGTAATTGTAATAGGAAAGGCTGGTATTTGAGTTGTCCCTTAGCCATTTCTCGCCTAAGATGGCCACATCGATACTGTTTTTGTACAAAAATATTTCATGAACATCTTTGTTCTCCCTTTTGTTCAGACTCTGAATTTTGTACTGTAATATTCTCATTATTAATGTGTTTAGTTGTTAGACATTCCTTCTGCCCCGGCTGGGGCTATACACGATTGCGCTGTTCTGGAATTACTGTTGCTTGCCTTCTCAATGTCGAACTCGATACTATGATACATGGTACTCCTGCGGGAAAAGTTCTTGACATCTTCTTGGCTATGTCGTCGATAAATTTCTCGAATGCCGAAGTCCTGTTGGCGTCTACGTACTTCAATGCTGTGCCTCTTGGTGCGTGATACGTTTCCCCGTCGTTTGTGGCCAGGTAGTGTACACGAGTTGTTCTGGTTGCATTATCTCTTTCTCTCTGCCTGTTTGGATTTGTCCTGGCTACCTTCGCATATGTATAGCTGGGATGGAGGAGTATGGCCGATTGTTAGCTGGCTGTAAGATTGTCGGTGTGTCTAGATCTGTTGAAGATTGCTGAGAACTTTGCTCTGGCCTCTTTGTACGATAGACTTTCCATAATCATTGTGCGCTTTAATCTCGTACGCCTTGGTCCTAGCAGGACAGTTTCTATCGATAGGAGAGTGGTCAACGCTATAGTTCGTACATACGATAATTCTGCGCACAAGCGCCCTCCCCTTTGATCATTGAAGCAGCTTCTGCAATAGTTTTTATTGCTTTTGTAATGCTTGGTGTCGTGATTAAATTGGCAGCATTTAAAGCATTGCCCAAAATGCATTACTGGTTCTACCTTTTTCACCAGTCTGTCTCCGTACATTGTAACCTCTGTGAGTACACGTTCAGTGTCCACACGTCCTTCTCCCTCTTTTCTAGTTACCCCGAAGATGTTTAAGATTGGTACCTTGGACGAGATGTCTGCCAAAAGTTCGGCTATTGTAAAATCCTTAGGAACATTGTACATTATGCCCATTTTCGCTATTAAAAGGGACATAATGATTGCCTGGAATCCCCTCGTCACCATGCGACAATCGGCGGCGAAGATGCTGGCCGAAATATAATTCTTGAAAGTAACCGTACCTCTTCCGTATCCCACCTTGGAGATGTCGTGAATATCGGATATATTTAGTTGGCTCGATGAACTCTCACGAGGAGAATATCGTCAATATACAATCTTGTACAATATATCGTCTTTGGTTAATACCCTGTTTCCCTACGACGAACGAAAGCCAGTCACTCGAATTAGACTCAATTTTCGTTTCTCTATAACAAAAACTTTCGTTCAACTGCTCTTACGCGCGCCAATTATTGTATGTCCAAGTTTTTGAGATTTTCAGATTTACATTTTTGTAAAAAAAAAACTTCTAAATTAAATAAGCGTAATTAAAACTATGCCAACGAACACAGAACAAAATAAAAAAGACAAAACAAACAAAACTATAAAACGAATACACTAACAAACACATTTTTTAAAACAAAACATACAAATCATTCCAAACAAACCAATTTTTCAAAGCAAAACAAAAAATCTGTGAAATCCGACAGATTCTAGGGAGTTCACCTTTGAGCAGAACTTTAAATTTTGCTATCCATTTTTATTTTGCTGTTTTGCTTTCTTGCTTATGTGCCTGCTAAATGATTTTCATGGGCTAGTAAACAATCAGTCAATGAGTGCAATATACTTAATTATTTTCAATCACGAATCAATAAGCATTGACAACAGAGTTCAGCTTTAACACAAATCGCTGCAAACTCCCTAAGAAAATCAGTATATTAAAGTACTTTTCTTGGAAATGTTAAGCCACCTTCATTTTAATAATACACATAAAATAAAATACCTAGATACCGATGCTACGATATCATCAATAAATCTTGTCAGTATTATTTTTATTATCTTCTTCTTATCCATAATTTCGTATAAATTCATTTTCCGTACAAAAGAAAAACTCACATTTACTTAATCCAACCACCCTAACTATACCAAAATTAAACGATCTCCCATACTTGTAATGTTTGGGGACAAACATAGGTTAACACCATAGGATATTGCAAAACTTTAGCCGTATTAACGGAAGAAATTGGTCAGCTAAAATTTAAAGTGAACGACCTGACTTGAGTTCACTTTCAAAGTATAACAAAGTCAGCAAAAACTTTATTTTGCAATAAATTCTTTTGTATTCATAAGTAAACGACCTAAGCTGTATTCATTAAAACTGCTGAAATGTAATTTTTTCATGTTTAAATTAAATTAGCAAAAACGTTGTTTTTGCAATAGTTACTTTTTTATTGATTTCATATTAATTTTGTGAAAAGTAGAAAAAGCAATAATCTAAGCATATAATATAATAATTTTAAGAAACACACTCGCTAGGTTTTTACCACCGAATAAAATAAAGAAGTAAAATAAAATTTGTTTTTTTTTACGGTTTCTACTAAGAGAAACCATAACTGGCGCCCGACCATATCTGAAAAACGCGTATCCTTTTTTGCAAAGAGCCCTTAAGTACTGCTGCAAAAAGGAAAGCCGTTAAAAGCAACGCGAGGTAAACTGAGAAAACCCGGACAAATACCCTTGATCGCAAAAAGTGCCCTCAAGTAGTGCGGCGACAAGGAAGTAAAAAAGATTTTTAAAAAAAAACACTTGTGAATGTTAAATTAATAAAAAAAAAACATTGAACAGTGATTAACCGGCTCAAGACCTCTTGCTTCTATGTACATTTAAATAGAAGACAAGTTTTTAACAAAATGGCAAAGTGACATTGATTTTCGTGGCTGCACACTGCTTTTATCATAATTTCGGGTCCGTGACAACCCTCTTCAGAAAGCTTTGCTGCAATTGTTGAAAGTAAAACCGAACTCTATAAGGCCAGGCTCCTCCCAAACGAATGAGAACTACTGTTGTAAACCTTACTTTTCAAGTTTTCTTCACATTTTGTTAAAAACTTGTCTTCCATTTAAATATAGAAGCAAGAGGTCTTGAGCCGTTAATCCCTGTTCAATGTGTAAAAGCAACAGACCTAAATAAAACAATCGAGCTAAACAATAATAAAAAAAGAAAAAACACTTGTGAATATTTAATTCATACAACAAAGTGAATAAAGTCACTAAAAACACTGGTGAGATAAAGTGAATAAGACCAACAAAACAAGATAAAAACTTTAAAAGCTAAAGGAAGAATTTGTGAAGCTGTGAAAAACGCCGTGATAGACAGAGGCCCCTTAGTAGCTGTGCAGAAATACCAGCAAAACAGTAGCATTAAGTGATAGCATATCCATCCCGCAGCCACATAGAAGAACCACATTAAAAACACATCATGCAGATCAATTATTTAATGCTGTAAGTTAATTTGTAAATAAGTAATAAAAAAATTTTGCATTTATATAAGGTTCCTTGTAAAGAGAAGAAACTTTAATTTTACTAACATTATAAAATTAAACTTGCGATTCCTAATAAATATTTTTGTAAATTAAAAAGTAAAAAATAGTGGAAAAATATTGAATTAATAAACGGTGATACTATTTGAAGAAAGTAAGTGTATTAGAATGACAACCCCCAATAATGTGATTCGTCCTCCGGTGATTAATCTCCCTGATAGTAACGAACAACGAAGACAAATACAAATGAACGAACTGACACCACTAATTTCCGAAATTACTTCCCAATTGTTAAGGCAGCATGTATCGACTTTAGTGCAAGCAGCTCTTAATTCTAACTCAAATCTAAATACTGTTAGGGATCAAGGTATAAATGAAGAATTCAGAAACAATCTAGGTGATATAGTAAAATGTCTACGTGAATTTTCAGGAAAACAAGGCGAGTTCAACTCTTGGAGAAAAAGCGTCGAATGCATCTTACAAATCTATGAAAATACAAAGGGATAGAATAGGTATTATTTATTTATTCACATTTTCCGTAATTAAGAAACCTTTCGGCCGATAAAGCTAATTACAGGTATTACGGTATTTTGAATACAATTAGAAACAAAATAACTAAATAAATTAAATGTTATATCCCTCGCATCCTACAATACCCCTCTAGATTGGACAGCTAAGTGTTTGTCGTTTCATTTCGCCGACAAAAGAGATTTAACGACCCTCGAGTATCAGATGGCCTCGCTAATCCATGGCAGGTTCTCGGTACAAGATTTTTATCGACGAGTCTACAAGCATTTATAGCTTATACTAAACAAGCTTGAAGGCTAAAATGTGTCAAATGAATCCTTGTGTCTGCTTACTCAGACATACAGCGATAAGGCCCTTGACACCTTTATACGAGGATTAAATGACGATTTACCCAAACTCCTTGGCATGAGAGAACCAGCGCACCTACCGCAAGCCCTCCATTTACGCTTAAAACTAGAGAATCAAACATACCGAGCAAAATATGCTCATAATAATAATCCTAATAATTTTCGGACGCAACCCCCTCTATTACCTCCACGTAGTTTCCAACTATCCCAATATACCCGAAATCCTCAACTCCCTCCTCGTTCACGTCAAATGATATTTTATCCGCAACTCACTCATGAGCCACAAACGGCCCGTGGGCCCCTGGGTTCTAAGCCACAATTTGTGCCAGAGCCGATGGAATCGTCTAGAAGAATCGAAACCATGAATGGACCAAGAGGAAATTATGGCAGGAATAGACCACCAGCTTCAGTCAATCAACCTCAGAGAAAGATCGCACGTAATTTTTACATTGACTCTGAATACCCGCAGTACGAGGCACACTCACTCAATCCAAACTAATGAACAAGAAGAACAAACTCTAGATGACTACCTAGCCACCACCCAGGAACCGACACTGCTTGAAACAAATATTTAGAATTTTACGACATTGAACAGGAATTAGCCGGCTCAAGACCTCTTGCTTCTATGTATATTTAAATAGAAGACAAGTTTTTAACAAAATGGCAAAGTGACATTGATTTCCGTGGCTGCACACTGCTTTTATCATGATTTCGGGTCCGTGACAACCCTCTTCAGAAAGCTTTGCTGCAATTGTTGAAAGTAAAACCGAGCTCTATAAGGCCAGGCTCTCCCCAAACGAATGAAAACTACTGTTGTAAACCTTACTTTTCAAGTTTTCTTCACATTTTGTTAAAAACTTGTTTTCTATTTAAATATAGAAGCAAGAGGTCTTGAGCCGGTTAATCCCTGTTCAATGTGTAAAAGCAACAGACCTAAATAAAACAAAAGAGCTAAACAATAATAAAAAAAGAAAAAACACTTGTGAATATTTAATTCATACAACAAAGTGAATAAAGTCACTAAAAACTCTGGTGAGATAAAGTGAATAAGACCAACAAAACAAGGTAAAAACTTTAAAAGCTAAAGGAAGAATTTGTGAAGCTGTGAAAAACGCCGTGATAGACAGAGGCCCTTTAGTAGCTGTGCAGAAATACCAGCAAAACAGTAGCATTAAGTGATAGTATATCCATCCGGCAGCCACATAGAAGAACCACATTAAAAACACATCATGCAGATCAATTATTTAATGCTGTAAGTTAATTTGTAAATAAGTAATAAAAAAATTTTGCATTTATATAAGATTCCTTGTAAAGAGAAGAAACTTTAATTTTACTAACATTATAAAATTAAACTTGCGATTCCTAATAAATATTTTTGTAAATTAAAAAGTAAAAAAATAGTGGAAAAAATATTGAATTAATAAACGGTGATACTATTTGAAGAAAGTAAGTGTATTAGAATGACAACCCCCAATAATTTGATTCGTCCTCCGGTGATTAATCTCCCTGATAGTAACGAACAACGAAGACAAATACAAATGAACGAACTGGCACCACTAATTTCCGAAATTACTTCCCAATTGTTAAGGCAGCATGTATCGACTTTAGTGCAAGCAGCTCTTAATCCTAACTCAAATCTAAATACTGTTAGGGATCAAGGTATAAATGAAGAATTCAGAAACAATCTAGGTGATATAGTAAAATGTCTACGTGAATTTTCAGGAAAACAAGGCGAGTTCAACTCTTGGAGAAAAAGCGTCGAATGCATCTTACAAATCTATGAAAATACAAAGGGAACACCTAGGTATTATTTATTTATTTATTCACATTTTCCGTAATTAAGAAACCTTTCGGCCGATAAAGCTAATTACAGGTATTACTGTATTTTGAATACAATTAGAAACAAAATAACTAAATAAATAAAATGTTATATCCCTCGCATCCTGCAATACCCCTCTAGATTGGACATCTAAGTGTTTGTCGTTTCATTTCGCCGACAAAAGAGATTTAACGACCCTCGAGTATCAGATGACCTCGCTAATCCATGGCAGGTTCTCGGTACAAGATTTTTATCGACGAGTCTACAAGCATTTATAGCTTATACTAAACAAGCTTGAAGGCTAAAATGTGTCAAATGAATCCTTGTGTCTGCTTACTCAGACATACAGCGATAAGGCCCTTGACACCTTTATACGAGGATTAAATGACGATTTACCCAAACTCCTTGGCATGAGAGAACCAGCGCACCTACCGCAAGCCCTCCATTTACGCTTAAAGCTAGAGAATCAAACATACCGAGCAAAATATGCTCATAATAATAATCCTTATAATTTTCAGACGCAACCCCCTCTATTTCCTCCACGTAGTTTCCAACTATCCCAATATACCCGAAATCCTCAACTCCCTCCTCGTTCACGTCAAATGATATTTTATCCGCAACTCACTCATGAGCCACAAACGCCCCGTGGGCCCCTGGGTTCTAAGCCACAAATTGTGCCAGTGCCGATGGAATCGTCTAGAAGAATCGAAACCATGAATGGACCAAGAGGAAATTATGGCAGGAATAGACCACCAGCTTCAGTCAATCAACCTCAGAGAAAGATCGCACGTAATTTTTACATTGACTCTGAATACCCGCAGTACAAGGCACACTCAATCCAAACTAATGAACAAGAAGAACAAACTCTAGATGACTACCTAGCCACCACCCAGGAACCGACACTGCTTGAAAACAAATATTTAGAATTTTACGATATTTATTTTTTAGGATGATAAGCTCTTCGTTACCCTATATAGAATTTAAAACGAAGAGCGGCGAAACTTTATAAATCCTAGTTGACACTGGTTCCACAAAAAATGACATACAGCCACAACTTGTGAAAAACCCAGTAGCAAATGAAAACGTTTTTATGCGAAATCCGTAGCAGGTGAGGTAAAAAGAAAATACCTTCGCTAACTTGTTTAATCTCGGAAAAAAAATTCTATATAATTCCATCATTAAAATCTTTTAACGGAATTTTAGGAAATGAGACATTTAAACAGCTCGATGCTATCATTCACACAAGAAAAAAACTTTTTACAGACAAAGAATGGCCTTTAAATCAAAATCAAATAGCTTACATCCAATTCGCCTGTAAACTCAATAGAAATACGTGATGACCACAAATCGTGCAGCAAACTCCCTCGTAAAAACAGCATTTGAAAGTACTTTCCTTGGAAATGTTAAGAAACATTTATTTAAATAATACACATAAAATAAAATACCTAGAGACCGATGCTACGATATTATTAATAAATCTTTTGTCAGTATTATTACGTATTATTATATTCCTCTTATCCTTAGTTTCATTAAAATGCATTTTCCGTACAAAAGAGAAACTTATATTCTATGGTACCAGATCAGAGAATAAAGAAATTAATAAACCCAATATTGAACTTAATCCAACCACACTAAATATACCAAAATTAAACGATCTCCCATATTTTTAATGTTTGGGGACAAACATTTTAGGAGTGAAAGAGTTAACACCATAGTTAATTACAAAACTTTACCCGTATTAACAGAAGAAATTGGTCAGCTAAACCTGAAAGTGAACGACCTGACTTGAGTTCACTTTCAAAGTTTAACTAAGTCAGTAACAACTTAATTTTGCAATAAATTCTTTTGCAATTTTAAGTAAACGACCTCAACTGTTTTCATTGAATCTGCAGAAATGTAATTTTTTCATATTTGAATGAAATCAGCTAAAACGTTGTTTTTGCAATAGTTACTTTTTATTGATTTTATATTAATTTTGTGAAAAGTAGAATAAGCAATAATCTAAGTAAAAAATGTAATAATTTTAAGAAGCACACTCACTCAGTTTTTAGCACCGAACAAATGAAGAAGTAAAATAAAGTTTTTTTTACTGTATCTCTACCAAGAGAAACCATAACTGGCGCCCGAGCATATCTGAAAAACGGGTGTCCTTTTTTGCTAAGAGCCCTTAAATAGTGCTGCAAAAAGGAAAGCCGTAAAAAGCAATGCTCGGTAAACTGTAAAAACCCGGAAAAATACCCTTGATCGCAAAAGTGCCCTCAAGTAGTGCGGTGACAAGGAAGGAAAAAATAAGTGAAAAAGATTTTTTTATTAAAAAACACTTGTGAACGTTAAATTAATAAAAAAAAAGTAAAAACACTTGTGAACATTTTATTCATACAACAAAGTGAATAAAGTCACTAAAAACACTGGTGAGATAAAGTGAATAAGACCAACAAAACAAGGTAAAAACTTTAAAAGCCAAAGGAAGAATTTGTGAAGCTGTGAAAAACGCCGTGATAGACAGAGGCCCCTTAGTAGCTGTGCAGAAATACCAGCAACACGGCATTAAGTGCTAGCCTATCCATCCCGCAGCCACATAGAAGAACCACATCAAAAACACATCATGCAGATCAACTATTTAATGCTGTAAGTTAATTTGTAAAATGGTTTAAAAAAATTTTGCATTTATATAAGATTCCTTGTAAAGAGAAGTAGCTTTTATTTTACTAAAATTATAAAATTAAACTTGCGATTCCTAATAAATATTTTTGTAAATTAAAAATTAAAAAAAGAGTGGAAAAAATATTGAATTAATAAACGGTGAAACTATTTAAAGAAAGTAAGTGTATTAAAATGACAAACCCCAATAATTTGATTCGTCCTCCGGTGATTAATCGTCCTGATAGTAACGAACAACAAAGACAAATGAACAAACTGACACCACTAATTTCCGAAATTACTTCACAAATGTTAAGGCAGCATGTACCGGCTTTAGTGCAAGCAGCTCTTAATCCTAATTCCAATCTAAATACTGTTAGGGATCAAGGTATAAATGAAGAATTCAGAAACAATCTAGGTGATCTTGACAAGATCCCTGATATATTAAAATGTCTACGTGAATTTTGAGGAAAACAAGCCGAGATCAACTCTTGGAGAAAAGGCGTCGATCTCGTCTTACAAATCTATAAAAATACTTAGGGAACACCTAGGTATGACGGTATTTTAAATACAATTAGAAACAAAATAACCGGGGAGGCTGATATAGCCTTCGAATCCTACAATACCCTCTAGATTGGACAGCTATTTCTAAGTGTTTGTCGCTGCATTACGCCGACAAAAGAGATTAACCGGCCCTCGAGTATCAGATGACCTCGCTAGTCCAATACAGGCTCTTGGTACAAGATTTTTATCGACGAGTCTACAAACATTTATCGCTTATACTAAACAAGCTTGAGGGCTATAAAGTGTCAAATGAATCCGTGTGTCTGCATACTCAGACATACAGAGATAAGGCCCTTGACATCTTCATACGAGGATTAAATGGCGATTTAGCCAAACTTCTTGGCATGAGAGAACCAGCGCACCTGCCGCAAGCCCTCCATTTATAATAATAATTTTCAGACGCAACCACATCTATTACCTCCACGTAGTTTCTAACAATCCCAATTTACCCGAAATCCTCAACTCCTTCCTCGTTCACGTCCGATGATGTTTTCTCCGCAACTCAATCATGAGCCACAAACGCCCCGTGGGCAATACCAATTTAATAACCCCCAGGCCTATCAGCCACAACCACCTCCTAGATCCCAGGGTCCTAAGCCACAACTTGTGCCAGAACCGATGGAAGTCGACGAAAGTCTGCGCACTAGAAGAATCGACTACATAAATAGACCAAGAGGAAATTAAATAGACCACCAGCTTCAGTCAATCAACCTCAATACTCAATCCAAACTAATGAACAAGAAGAACAAACTTTATTAAGATGATAATCTCTTCGTTACCCTATATAGAACTTAAAACAAAGAGCGGAGAAACTTTATAAATCCTAGTTGACACTGGTTCAACAAAAAATGATATACAGCCACAATTTGTGAAAAACTCATTAGCAGTAGGTGAGGTAGAAATTAAAGAACATACCTTCGCTAACGTGTTTAATCTCGGAAAAAATTAAATTCTTTATAATGCCATCATTAAAATCTTTTAACGGAATTTTAGGAAATGAGACATTTAAACAGCTCGATGATATTATTCACACAAGAAAAAACTTTTTAGAGATAAAGAATGGCCTTAAAATCAAAAAACTTACATACAATTCGCCTTTAAACTCATTAGAAATACGTGATGACCACTTGACCCCGTCACAGAAGGAAGATCTTAGAACACTAGTAGCAAAGCACCCATAACTCTATGCAGAACCCGATGAAAGTCTCACCTCTACGACCAAAGTAGTTGGAAAAATACGCACACAAACCGATTCCCCTGTCCCAGATCCCATTAAACCGTCTGAGTATGAGAAAACTGCATTTTCTGTTTGTAACGGCAAGTACGTGTTCATCCATCTACCATTTGGCCTCAAAAACGCACGTTCGATTTTTCAGCGAGCCGTCAATGATATCCTTCACGATCATATTGGAAAAATTTGCTACGTATACATTGACGATAGCAAGACGGAACACGAGCATTTGGATAACATGCAAAAGATTTCTGGAACACTGGAAGATGTCAATTTAAAAATACAAATGGACAAGTGTAAATTTCTTCAAAGACTAGTTGAGTTTCTAGGATATATTGTCTTAGCAGAAGGGATAAGTACAAACCCGGCCAAAGTCGAAGCAATAGCCAACTTTCCTTAACCTAAAATACTAAAAGAACTTCGATCATTCCTAGGCCTATCAGGCTACTATCGGAGATTTGTGAGAGATTATGCTAAATTAGCTAAACCCCTGACAGCACTCTTAAGAGGGGAAAAAGGTAGAATCTCAAAACGAAAATCTTCCTGTATTCCAATAAACTGGAACTCAGAAGCTAAAGAAGCATTCAATAAAATAAAAAAAAAACTCGTTAGTATCAGATGATATAATACTGGCATACCCTGGTTTCACTATGGAATTGGAGCTCACAACCGATGCTTCCAAATTCGCATTAGGTGCAGTCTTGTCACATAACGACAAACATATCTCCTTCATTTCAAGAACATTAAGCAAAGCAGAAGGGCACTACGCTGCTAAAAACAAAGAACTTCTTGCTGTCATTTGGGCACTAAAGTCGCTACGAAACGATCTGTTTGGTAAGGGTAAAAATATACACCGACCATCAGCCTCTCATTTATGCCTTGAGTTATAAAAACAACAAATGAAGCGCTGGAAAGCTATTCTTGAGGAATATAATTACGAGCTACTTAATAAGCCAGGCAAAAAAACTTAGACGCCGATGACCCCTCGAGAATACCTCAAGGAACTGACATCCATACACTGTCTATCGCAACAAATTGCGCTGAGAGTTCATCTCACAATTTGATATCCCATGTAGACACTCCCATAAATGCATTTAAAAACCAAATCTTCCTCAATATCGTTCCTACGCCGAACTACAAATCGAAATCATCTTCCCTACCTATCACAGACATACGATACCTCAACCTTACTTCAATACAAAAATTTTTTTTTTTAGACGAACGTTCGAATAATAACAATTACTAAATTTTTTTATAACAGCCTAAATTGTTATGAAGACAATGAGCCTTGGTGTAATGAGTTTAAATAAAAAACTATTACAGTTTTTAATGAATCAAAACCTAAGGAGAAATCAATTAAATGATATAACGAATTAAAATCAGCACACATTCTACGAAATGGGTCACCACATGCATAATTGTGCCTTTGAAAATCCAAGTGTAAGAACTGATAGTATCTACTAGGTCTAAATGGGACGTTAATAGAAATTTTTGATATTAAGTATTCAGAAGCCACAACCCCACATATAATTTTATATACCATCATCGTATTCATCATAGTTCGCCTACTCTTCAATGAGGGCAATTTAATAAGATTTAACCTGCCATTATAAGAAGGAAGTTCATAACCAGTATTCCAGTGAAGACCTCTTAAGCAGAATATTAAAAAAATTTTCTGCACGGACTCAATTTTGTTAACATAGTAATCATATTGGGGATCCCAAACCTTTGATCCATATTCTTAAATTGGCCTAACTAGGGAAATATAAAGCTGTTTCGTAGTATATGGATCAGTAAACTCTTTTGCCCAGCGTTTCACAAAATAAAAGACACCATACGCTTTATTTACCATAGTAATGATATGGTTATTAAAATTCAACTTTCTATCCATTATAAAACCGAGATCAATAAATGAATCAACCGATGCCAATTCAGAGCCACATAAATTAAATTTAGTAGCCAACAAACTACGTCTAGAAAAGCACATATGCTTACACTTTTTAAGGTTTAATTCCATAAAATTAAATTCACACCAAGTACTAAATCTGTCCAAATCACCCTGCAGTATGTGACTGTCCGCAAAGCTAGCATAAGAGGAAAATAATTTAACGTCGTCTGCAACAAGAGTAAATTAGAGTTGATAATAGAGTCGGGCCTATATAGAACTTACCCTATATAGAACTTAAAACAAAGAGCGGAGAAACTTTATAAATCCTAGTTGACACTGGTTCAACAAAAAATGATATACAGCCACAATTTGTGAAAAACTCATTAGCAGTAGGTGAGGTAGAAATTAAAGAACATACCTTCGCTAACGTGTTTAATCTCGGAAAAAATTAAATTCTATATAATGCCATCATTAAAATCTTTTAACGGAATTTTAGGAAATGAGACATTTAAACAGCTCGATGATATTATTCACACAAGAAAAAACTTTTTAGAGATAAAGAATGGCCTTAAAATCAAAATCAAACAACTTACATACAATTCGCCTTTAAACTCATTAGAAATACGTGATGACCACTTGACCCCGTCACAGAAGGAAGAACTTAGAACACTAGTAGCAAAGCACCCATAACTCTATGCAGAACCCGATGAAAGTCTCACCTCTACGACCAAAGTAGTTGGAAAAATACGCACACAAACCGATTCCCCTGTCCCAGATCCCATTAAACCATTTGAGTATGAGAAAACTGCGTTTTCTGTTTGTACGGCAAGTAAGAGGAAATAATTTAACGTCGTCTGCAAACATTAGTAAATTAGAGTTGATAATAGAGTCGGGCAAGTCGTTAATGAATAGTAAAAAGAGAATAGGTACAAGGTGGCTGCCCTGTGGGACACCAGAGGAAATACGAATTGATCTAGAAAGACTTTTTTCAAATAAAACTACTTGTTCCCTCCCAATTAGGTAGGAGGAAAGCCAATTTATGAAATTATTACTAAACCCAATTTTGTTTAACTTGAATAGTAATAGTCTGTGATTTACTTTATCAAATGCCTTACTAAAATCAGTATATATAACGTCAGTTTGCTTGCGACGAATAAATGCATCTATAACTTCAGAGGAAAACTGAAGTAGATTTGTAATAGTAGAGTGACCCTTACGAAATCCATGTTGGCATGGATGGAGTATGGGCGCCACATTATGTGAAACAAAATTTGTTACAATTTTTTCAAATAACTTAGGAATTGCGCTTAATTTAGCAATCCCTCTATAGTTCGATACATCCAACAGACTACCAGATTTGTGAAGTGGGAACAAGTAAGACCGTTTCCATAAATCAGGAAAGTATCCCAATTGTAATGATGAATTAAATAATAAGGATAAGGGTAAGATCAGGGATTCCGAGCAGCCTTTCAATAAACCATTCGGAATGCCATCGGGTCCAGAAGTACTAGTGGGTTTAAGACGATGCAAGTTTAATTCAATAAGTGAAAAATCTAAAAAAGGAGGAACTATTTGACCTACTGATGAAATTTTGTAAGGGTACGGAAGGATTAAACGAACGTAGTGAATATGTATTTTCGAAAAAGTCAGCAAAACAGTTTGCAATAGACTGATCGCTTGAGAACTCAACACCATTAAATCTTATTCTCGATGGCTTAGAAGATGTTCGACGTTTTAAATTAACAAATCGATAAAATGATTTGCGGTCTTTTTTAAAATTGTCAAGTACGACCTATAGCATCGACGAGCCTCGATATTATACCGTTGTCTCGCTATGGAATATCTACCATAATCAGCAGTTAGTCCTGTTCTTTTGAATCTTTTAAATGATTTACTCTTTGTTTTTTAATCTACATAACTCCATAGAAGACCAAGGCATAGTTTTTTTCTACGACAATGGGTTCCATAGGCACTGTTTTAGATACAAATTCATGTAGTATGTCATAAAATTTCTTAACAGCAAAATCAAATTCCGCAATAGTACTACAACAGCAGATAGCATTCCAATCAACAGATAATAATAATAGGGAATTTAGTCTATGAAAATCACAACGTTTGAATCAAAATCTAGAACAATTTCTAGCAGGACTAGGAGATGGTGATTGGTAAGGTAATGTAACTGAAAATGAAATACCTATAGTCGGGTGGTGGTTGTCCTCTGGAGTAGAAATTGGATGCATTCTCATAACTTGAAACGAACGTATTTGGTTCCAATCTTAAAAAAATATTTGTATCCATCAATTATAAACTGTATAAAGACATCCGAGCCAGTTTTAGGAGCAATACAAAAAATATTTTCGGATAATTTTCGAAATTATAAAATAGAGATAATATTAGAAACACATAAACGCGCACATAGAAATGTGAGAGAAAACAAGTTACAAATACTTGAAAGTAATTACTTTCCGGCAATGGCTAGAAAAATAAAAAATACTATTAAAGACTGCGTAATCTGTAAAGAAAATAAATATGAATGTCACCCCAATTCCGCAGGATCCTGGCGATATAGTACGCTTGTGCTAAAACCATTAAATCGAGAGCAATAGAAGATGTTAGAGAACCATTAAGGCAGCTACTCTTTTCACATGGAGTTCCAAAGATTCTCGTAATAGATAATGAAAAAACGTTTAATTCGGGTACAATTACATCTATGTTAAAACACCAACTAAATATCAAAGTTTATCAAACTCCTCTATATAAAAGCTCAGTTAAAGGGCAAGTAGAACTCTTTTTTGGAGATTCACTCTACTCTAACAGAAATAATTAGATGCATGAAACACGAACATCCACATTGAACTTTTGAAGAAATATTATTCAACAACTATAAAAAAAACCAATTGAGGTATTTTTTGGAAGAGCAGTAAGCACCAGCCCCGAACAATTGGAACAAGCTAAACTAGATAACATTACAAAAATAAAAGAAACACAGGAAAAGGATCTTTAGTACCATAATAAAATCCGCCAACCGCTTAAAAATTATAAACCAGGTGATACTTTTTTTGTAAAAAATAATCAAAGAATAGGAACCAAAACAACAGCTAGATTTAAAAAGGAAATAGTCAAACAAAATAATATAACCACTGTACTCACAGAGGCAGGAAGATTTGTGCACAAAAGTAATATTTAAATTAAAGAAAAAAGAATAAAATTGAAAATAATAATCTTTATTAATAATACAAATAAAAAATAAGAAAGTTAGCAGAAATAAGATAAGAATTAGACTAAATGTAAAACCTAATTATCCTTTCAGGCTCCCACTCCTCTACCTATCCTCTTCCAATGCAGAACTCCTGATCATTAACTACACACTTTCCCACCTCGTAACCTTAACAGAGGGACTTGCCAAAATACAAGACGGTACATTGAAAATTGCACACGTAATAAACTTAAAAGATCATCAGAACTTTTTTTTACTGAAATAAAGACATTTATCAATAATAGCGATCACTCTCAAAATATGTTCATACCATGTCTAAAGCTTAAAACGATTCAGGCTGCAGAAATGCTAGAGTCACTGCGCTTACCTGACTAGAAAAAGAAGAGCAATCAATTTATTGGGTACCGCGTGGAAATATGTCGCCTGGTATCCGGATCACGACGATTTTGAAATGATTAAAAACGATATTAATGAACTAAATACTTACAATAATAAACAGATAATTATAAATGAAAGTTTTACTAAAAGAATTAATGATCTAACAAGTTCCACAAATGAAATAAACAAATTATAAAAAAGCATAATTCTATCGGCAATGCCGCTATTATAAGTATGCAAAATAGATTATGATTAGCTAAAGAAGAATTACAATACATTACATATGCCATATAATATAATATAATATATTAAATTCTGTTATATTAAATAAGGAAGAAAGGAATTTAGTTATAAAAACACTACAAAAGGAAAAAATCCCCTTTTTTATCAATTGAAGAAGAACTGGGATTTTCTAATGTTAGGGTCCTATATAAAAATTCTACTTTATTATATGGGCAATTTTTTTACTGGCTTCGTTACATTTTCAGAGACTTGGCTATCGTTTTCGTCGAACTGTTCCTTAAAACTACAAATAGTCTATATTTTGCATGAGCTTTTCAGTTTACCTTGATTAAATGTACATTTCGTCTAAAGTAATGTTTGCAATAACTTGGACGGTTTAAAAGTTATTGCTGCGCAAAAGACTGCTGGCTTCGTTACATTTTTTGGAACTACTTTTGTAGGAATGAGCAAATTTGAGATGATTTCTGCGAATCAGCAAGGGTCACATTTCTGTTATATACATATATTATGTGGAAAGGATGTCAGAAGAAACTGGCATACTTAGTTTGTGTCAAAATTATAGTTTTCCTATTATTAGGGCAAAAGTTTGTGTACTGGCTTCGTTACATGATTTGCTGGCTTCGTTACTTGTCACTTTTCTTATCGAAATAGTTGAATATGAACCCGATCGGACCATTTTATGGGTACCCCGCATATAGAGGGGGGTTCAAAATTTCACAAAATTCGGCATAAAAACTGCAAATATGTATGTACCTTCCAGAAAATTGGTGAGTAAGCAATGCTGGGCGATGTCTTTCACTCATCTAAGAATGATGGGAGCCGGACATCTACTAGAGGTACCCTCCATATAAAGGGGGACTCAAAATATCACAGAAAGGGACGTTAAACTATCAAAAACGCATTTATCTTCCTGAAAGCTGGCAATTGAGCAGTACTAGAAGACATCTTTCTCAAATAGGGGTGTCCCTTATGCAAAGAGGGTTTCAAAATTTCAAAAAACGGCCGTATGCTTAACTTAAACACTATCTTGTTCTATTTTTTCATTACTTGAAAGAATATTGCAATAGCAGAACAGAAGAACAAGAAGACACAGAAGAAAAAGAATAAAAATGCGTATTTTATTTTCTTCGTGATTAGTTTATTACGTATCACATTTTTCAATAAAGCTTTGGTAAAGGCTCTTTTTTCTTGGCTTTAAGCTAAGTTATACCCTTCTTTGGAGGTGTAAAAAGTTACAATTTTGCCATTGATAACTTGTATTTGGTGACTGTTTGAAATATTTCTTATATTTTTACAGCTTGAAAAAAGCTCTGACACTTGCAGTTTGTTATTAACTTGATCGAATTCATCATTTGGTATTTCGATGACTTTGATTTCTGAGTTCGTCAAATTAAAAGCTGCGACAAAATCAGATGCACTATTGTTGCGCCTATCCCATCAACGCATCCTTTGCCGTGTGTGGCTGCAAAATAATTCCAGTATATTTTTATTTTAAAGCAATCCTCTAAGCGTTCTATCAATGCGGCCATGAATTTATTTTTAAATTGGGAAGACGGACCGTCGCTCCAAATTTTTAAAATCTTTAAAGAAGCTGGCACCGTTGAGATTAGCTTCCATAAATAAGTGACAATGGTGTCCTTAGTATGGCATAGGTTGTTGGACACAAATACCTTTCCTTCGAACGTGCCGTTAAAATGAAAACCCGACGTGAATAGTGAAAGCTGGCGTTGATTCCAATGCGCGTTTTGGACTTCGTCTTGGTTTTCACAAACGAAATTCTCTGCAAAATCTATTTGGAGTAGGCCCTCCTCGGGAAACTCGCCACTCAAAGCTCGTCGTCGATCATGCATATCAAATATTGTGGACTGCTCCCGTTTTGCAAAGCTGTGCCTTATAAACTTTGGCCATAAAGAGATAACGTGCGCAACAAGTTTATCCAACGAGCCACTCTCCTTGCACTTTTCGGTGCGATTAGCACTTGTACTCTGCTTCCATACGTACCATGAAACTGTCGAGGGTGATGCTGTATTTTGCGCAATTTGGTTTAATTCTGTTGCCAATTTATTAGCACAGGAGCTGCAGCTGCTATGCCAGCAATCCATTGTGGTTGGCTTGCACAAAAAATGCTCAACAAAGCCATCAGCATAGCCTGGCAATTGTGAGCATATTTTTTTAAGAACTGAAACAGCTTCAATGAAATTTTCATGGTAAGAACATAAACAGACATTATGTGGCAGCTTGTTATTTAATTTAACGTGCTCTGGTCGGTGGCTAATAAAATAACTCAGACTACAAGTATCTAAAAATTAAAATGAAGGGAAACCCTTAAATAAAGAGAATATACGCCAACATTTTTTTCCGTACCTTTTCCTGAACTGTTTTGCTCATCCCGAAACCTAGCAAAGCACTCTTTAAGAGTAAGCAGCATGTGTCTTGTCGGCAAAAGTATTTTTTCTCCATTTTCATTTCGAAATTGCTTAACGTCACGCATCTTTGGCGAGACACGTGAAATATCATCCTTTTCATAAAATTCTCGAATGGCCTTATCTGAAGCTGAATCGTTCTTGCTCATCGTTGAATTTTGTACACTTGCGCCAGAAATCTTATTAAGCGCGACGATTTTCCTGATTACAGTTTCCCTTTTTCTCGGAGATTGAGGAAGTGCACGGGTAACTTTGCTCACTGCCTTTCCAAGCGATTGTTTTGATTCGTAGCCGTTAGATTCCGAATTTTGAGAAAACATTTCGCCTTGAGCCAATCGTTTTCTCTCTCTACACAGCCTAACTCGTTCACGTACCGCATCACGGCGCTCATCTTCCAAACGCTTTCGCAAAGTCACTGACATATTTTTCTCGTCCGCCTTTTTCTTTTCTCGACACTTCCTCAATACAGCGGACTTTCTTTTTTTATAATCTTCGTATTTCGGCTGCGCTTTAAGCTTTATCATATAATTTTTGTTATATTGAGCTTTCCTTATCTGGGCCTGAAAATTAATAAATTTTTAGAAGGCAACGCAGGACACAAAAAATAGCAGCAAAAATGACTGGCTTCGTTACAATATTTTGCGACCCATTTAAACCTCAATGGAAAACAATATTACCTTTTTCTTTTTTTTCTTTGAAAGTAGACTCAAAACGCTAAAAAAGTGTGTTATTGGTTATTTTAAAAAATCGCTAGACACCGAAGCAAAAAAAATTTTGTGCTTTTTTGCTGGCTTCGTTACATCTCAAATTGCGACATATTTCATTGCGGTCAAATGGGCCGAAAAAAATAGTTTTTGCACAAGTTCGTATAAAATTACGTTAAAGCCAAATATTTTCAGTATGTGTAAACATAAGAATCTAATATTATTGTTGCCAAACACTTTTATTCACCTTTGTTTTGCCAGCCTCGTTTTTTTCCATGTTTGCTCTGTTTCACGCACGCGAACAAAAATACTAAAATTCTAATGACAAATAACCCAGTGCTGCAAAAAATTCTTGATTTCAGATGGTTTGACATGTACTGAGTACATTTGAAACCGAATTCCGCCAGTTTTACACACAAAAAAATTTTCGAGCCGGTTGACCTTTTCAAAAAATTGCCCATATGTAGAATCTACTCTTACTTCCGAGGAAACCTATACAAAAATAGTAATATGAATCCAAACGATACTTAGCACAAGTACGTTTTTTGAAAAGACTTTGTTGAAACAAAAAAAAAATCGGTTCAGATGTAAATATAGCTTCCATATAAATATGTTCATTAGATTTTATATCTTTAGCTCTAAAAGCCACATCTCGTTTATTTAGAATCTGTCTGCACTTAAGTGTATTGCCTTTTATAATTGGAAAAACACAGACGTTGCTTGAGGTCTGAGGATGGTGAAGTAGCTTTCACCGAAACTACAGTCTATTATTAAAAGTCTTTTCTACTGCCTTTTAAACAACTTTTTAGTTTCTCCACAAATAAAATGTTCATAAGAATCATGGCCTCAAATCTGACTATGAACTAAGCATAAAACCAAAAATATTTTTTGTACACCCGATTGTTTTAGTAAATCCACGATGATACTAAAGTATTTGAAAAGGGTATAAAAAACAGAATCCAAATGCATATCATTAAACTATAGATTTTTTGTTTAGTGTCTACTAACGTTAATTACAAATTGTAAA